>JACYXH010000292.1:1875000-1895000 GCA_026745465.1 Lota lota | reverse complement strand
CCTTGAATGAATCAGACAACCAAAATGGAGCTATCAATGAGAAGCCATGTATAGCACACCTTTGAACTTGACATGTCATGTCACATGTGACTGTGGATTCAGGTTGTTGTTTGTATATGTTGGCGGGGTTAGGAGGATATTAATTCAGGGAAGTGTGCAATTTACATTCAGGCTGGGACACCAGTATTTCGTCTGAAACTCCCAGTGCTTTCCCAGTGCCCTATGACAATGTAAAACCACAGAGTGCTTGTTCGGGCATGGATCTTACGGTTAAATTAACCCCTTTGAATACAAAGCATGTACATGTAGTCTGATTATCTAGACTTCTATGACAATTTCTATGCCAACTGTAACCGTTTGTTCACAACAAATGTTTTCACATTTATATTTGTATATTTGACTAAATAAGCCTTACACTGATGATATTATTCAGTGTAGTTTACTTGAGATTTACATACATCACCAGTCCAGCAACAGCCTAAATATTTGCAACTGTCAAAGTGACGGAGGGGGTGGAGATATGTATCTCTATTTATTTCCATCTTCTTTAAATACAACATGCCATGAGGAATGAGTGATTTAGAGCGGGAGGAATAGTACACAAATCATGCTAGCAGCTGTGCGCTAGCAGATGCAGCTGTTTTGTTAGCCATTTGCAGCTGTGTGTTAGCCAGAGCGGAATGGTGTGATAATTTTGATTGCCATGCACAAAGCATGGCAGCATGGATCAGTTAACGTGATTGCATTACAGTGATTTAAAGGCACAATATGTAACACATTTACTGTACTTCATAAAATGACCATGATGTCATCAGAGATTAAGGAAACATGCTAATCTGACATCAGCCAACAATGCTACTGCCAGTATGTTCTCTTTTGAAATTGGCTTGTGTGTTACGATCCACGTGATCGTGAAACATATTGGCACACAAACACAGCGTGCTTCAGCCATTGAAGCAAGCAAACAAACTGGATCAACTGAAACTGTTCTAGATTCTAACAGACCTTAAACGCCTCATCCTCTTTCGAAAAGGCTCCATGACCAGAGCCATGCTAAAACTAGAGTAAATCTTGGAGTTGCATTTGAAAGATAGAGACAGTTTAGACCCCAGAAGGATTTGAAGATAGATGCCACATGAGCTGGTTTACAATTTGCAAACAATAAATATATTGCAAATGTATACATTGGCTGATCAATTCACAGTCTAGGACTCGTCGTCCTAACCCTTCTCATTGTCAAAATAGAATAGTTCCAAAATAGAATGTTGTGCTTGGCATGTCTTGCGCTCATGTTCATTCAGTGTCCTGAACCTGGCAACCTGCGTGAGCTCTGAGTCTGGGTAGGAGGGGGCGGAGACAACTTTCTCCAATATTGTGAATTTGGACTGCAGTATCCGTATTTAAATGTCAATTTACATTTTAATAACTAATTCAATTAAAATTAGCAACAACAGTTTTTTATATATATATTATTTTGGTTTAGTTATATTGAACGAGTTAATAACGTGAGTGTCAAAAAGAGCTTGGTGAAAAGTATATGTCTGTTTCATGTTGTCTTAAAGGAAGCAAACTGTCATGTGTAATGCCAAAATGTAATGTTGGCCATGGTTCTAGTGAGTGTATGTATCACCTGAATGTACGTACTTCTTACATGACCTATGGACAGAATGACCTTCTAATCATGTTTATCCTTTTGTGTTTCAGTGAGCGCCACTAATTTCCCTGATTTACATATTGCTGTCAATCACACTCAATGGAATCCAATCAGAAAGCAGGGGATGACCTGGCCGGGACCCATAAGGAGGTGTCCCTCAGGGCCCTGATACAACGCACAGGATATCAGCTGCTCCAGGTGTGTGTGTGTGTTTTTATGTGTGTGTGTGTGTGTGTGTGTGTGTGTGTGTGTGATTGACTGAGTGAGTGTGTGTATGTGTGTGTGTGTGTGTGTGTGTGTGTGTGTGCGTGCGTGTGTGTGCTGTGTGTGAGTGATTGAGTGAGTGAGTGAGGTAGTGAGTGAGTGTGCACGTGTGTGTGCGTGTACGCATATGTGTGTGTGTGTGTGTGTGTGTGTGTGTGCACGTGTGCGCAGTGCGCACAAGCATATATTCAATACATATGTGCATGAACCGTATGCATAATGTGCTTTTCAGGTACTAATGGCTGTTAAAGAAATCCGCTAACAATCGAATCAAACACAGCGAACAAAAAAAGAGGTACTTGACTCTATTACAGCCTCAAAGGTTACAAAAACAGCGTTATCTGTGCACTAGAGTTCATTGTAACCGCTCCGCAGTATCTGCACCATGTAATGATTGAGCACAAGCCTGTCTTTCGATAATGATTACCCACATATTATTAAGACAGTATCACTATGGGGACCCCTTTTAAGAAGATATAGCCTGTGTATCAAAATAGAACAAAACCAAGAAATAGGATAAAATATCAATCACTTTTAAATTATTTTTCATGAACTGAAGCGTAAGCAACAAAAAACATGTACAGTACATTAGTAATTGTGGCATTAACGTTAGCATATGTTGTGCTATTTTTCATATTGTTCTTATATGCATTGACTTTTCCCAGCAATAAGTATGGGAAACGTGTGTAGTATACTTTAAATGTTTCACAGAAATAACAATGATAGAATGATGCATTACAAGCAAGGTGTGGGCCTCGTGTTTAACAGCTGAAACAGATATCAGCGATTACAGAAATTCTGTTATTACATCAACACCATTTCAAATGCTAATTCAATAATTGTTCGTGTTTGTTTTCCCATGTACTTAAAAGCCTGGCAATTAATACATCAAATCCCATCATTCGTTCATCCTATCATTCATTAAAATTGGTGGAGATGAGTATTGAGTGAATGGCGTTGACCCAAGTATTGTGTGAATCAAAAAAAATGGATAAAACTATAATGCATTATATATAAGAGCATGACAGCATTTATTGCGTACATTTAATTCTAGACACTAGATTATAACCTATTTTTATTCTAATGAGGAGAATAATACAAAAAATAAAAGTCTCATTTTAAATAAGAAAACGTTGAGCCCATACTGACCAATAGAGTAAGGCAAGTCGATGTCAAGTACTATAAAACCAAAACTCTCCTGGAGATTGCGTAAAGTCGGCCCCACAAATTAAGCCCTCCTTATTAACCTGAAGCAGATGTTACCTCAACACCCTGACTGTGAACGTCAGCATCTCGAGTCAGAGGATAAGAGCAGGTGAAATTGGCTTTTGGACCAAAATGTCTCTGCCTTTCTGCAAAGTTCTTGCTCAGTGATGTGTATGTGTATGCGTGTGTTAGTTTGTGTGTTTGCGCCACCATGTGGGCAATGTACACCAACACAGTAGAAACATGACCAATCCTTTCCTGATCATCATACCCATTGTCCAATCTCCTCTTCATCCCCCTCTATCTGGCCCTCTATCCAACCAGTAGTTGCTCTCTCTCTGTATCTCTCACTGTGTGTGTGTGTGTGTGTGTGTGTGTGTGTGTGTGTGTGTGTGTGTGTGTGTGTGTGCGTGTGTGTGTGTGTGTGTGTGTGTGTGTGTGTGTGTGTGCATTCTTGGGCGTGTCAGTCGAGGGCCTGAAACATATACCCTCCATGGCTCAATCATATAATGTTATAGTTTATGTATGGTATATAATCTCGCTGATCCATGAAACATAAATGGCATAAAATCAATCGGATGCCCTCCTGTTCACATGTTTCAGTCAGACTGCCTGTATTTTATATCATATGTGTATTTTTTACACAGCTTTGTTGAATACTCGATTCTGAATTACGGCACTCAGCCGTCTGCTATTTCTAAATGACATACCGCTGCTATGATTAACAGCATTTTGCTATGGGCACTATTCTCGCTGTACATTATCGCTTACAAAGTCGTTGCTTCTCCTGACTGAGACGTGCGTTTCCTCCATGCAGGAGAACGGCCAGCGGAGGTTTGGAGGGCCCCCACCTGGCTGGGAGGGGCCCCCACCAGAAAGGGGCAGTGAGATCTTCGTTGGGAAGCTACCCAGAGACCTGTTTGAAGACGAACTGGTGCCTCTCTGTGAGAAGGTGAGCAGAAGGAGGAGCAACACACACACAAGTACATGAGTGCAGATTGTGTTGACGAGTCTGTACTGAATATCTCTTACCTAAATCTACTTATTAATGCATACTTTATAGTCTTATAGTTCATGCTTTATCTACATGAACTTGCGAGGCTATCAACGAACGTTACAGCAAAGTTATCTCACTGTGGATGTTCACTGTATCTTTTTTTACATCGTGCCTCTATAAACGTTTATCATAAATCTCTCTCTCCCTCCCTCCCTCCTCTCTCTCTCCCTCCCTCCCCCCCTCTCTCTCCCTCCCTCCCATCTCCTTCTCCTTTCTCAGTTTGGTAAAGTGTATGAGGTGAGGATGATGATGGACTTCAACGGAAACAACAGGGGCTACGCCTTCGTCACCTTCACCACCAAACAGGAAGCCAAGACGGCCATGAAGCAGCTCAATAACTATGAGATCAGGTTTGTGGTTGTCATGACGTCGACGCCCCGGCCAATTGCACCTTACTTTTACAAACCAACACTCCATTGAGACGTAGTTGATGATCAAGGCTATTCAATTATGTACATTTTTTAATGAATATTATGGATGGACATGCTAGGGCGCTAACCATGTAGTCAATATGCCTTATAGTGACTTAGGATTAATTCCGACCTGATGCTACATGTCATTTACTTTCATCGTTCAACCGTCTCTACTGTCTGTCTTCACTGTCTTCAGTGAAGACTTCACTGTCTTGTCTATAAAGGCATGAAAGACCATAAAAATCATAGATGGAGAAATAATGTTGTGAATGTATGGATGTCCGATATCTGTGATGTCACAAATGATCAATCTAGGTATTCACACTATGAGTCCGTTTTGAATAAACGCCCCTTTCAACCCTTTTAAGACAATTCCCTGTCTGTCTTTACTGTCCTGTCCCAAAAAATAAATTTAACAACTATGGTATCGATAAACATTAAGTAAATCCATGTCTGTTGTCACTTATTTTCAAACTGCTTGATGTTTAAAGGAAACACATAAACAAACAAATGCTAAAATCTCTTGAATGTCCCCAGGAACGGCCGTCTGCTGGGGGTGTGCGCCAGCGTGGACAACTGCCGTCTATTCGTGGGCGGGATCCCCAAGACCAAGAAACGCGAGGAGATCCTGATGGAGATGAGGAAGGTGACAGACGGCGTTATGGAAGTCATCGTCTACCCCAGCGCCGCCGACAAGACCAAGAACCGAGGCTTCGCCTTCGTGGAGTACGAGAGCCACCGTGCCGCCGCCATGGCACGCCGTAAACTGCTGCCAGGTAGGGATGCCATGTTGGATCTAACTACTGCTGTACTGGATTGGACTTCTGCTCACAAAAGCACAAAAGTCAGTCAGAAATACAAGCCCAACAGTGGAATAGGAGACACAGCAGGGATGTGATGTCATTGTACCTACCACCAATGAAAATAGGACATTTCTACTTTTCTAAACTGAATCAATTGATTGCCTCAGGATTTCTGAGGCAGTAAAGAGCTCAAAAGATAAACCTTTTTTCAGAGCTTTAGTAAGCATGTGTGAAAAGCATTTGCTACATCAAATATGATGAATTACTTTACACCTAAATCAAATCACAATCACAAAAACAACCCGAAAAAAACAATGCAATTGTACTTTTTAAATAAATAGTAATCTCATGTGAGGTTAAAGTGGTTCCTACATGCTGCGTGTATTCAAGCAGGTAAGCACATTTCTGCTGAGTCACTATCCGTTATCGACTCACCTCTTTTCCCAGATCATGGTCCGAAACTGGGGAAACCTTCCCATGATAAGATATGACACAGATAAGCTAGTAAGTTTATAAAACGTAGATGTGTCGGGGGTATCACCAGTCCCTTATCAAAAACGTAGGGGGGAAACGGTTTGAACATTTCCCGCAATATTATAAACTTTGTCATCTTCAGTAATGTCTGTACCTTGTTTGTTCACTTTGTTTAGCTGGACTGGTGGTTTGTTCAAAAGTCAATTCAATTCAACTTCATTTGTGTTAGTTGAGTACTTCAATTCAAACAGTATGTGGCTCGATGTGTTTTATGCAAAAAATACATAATACAATAAGTAAAATAAAAAGCAAAAAGAGGAATACAGGTAATAAACAGGAAGCAAGCAGAATGACGAAATATGATAACGCATTAATAAAACGGTAAAACTAGCTCTCAGTAACAGTGTGTTTCCTGTTGCTTGGTAAATTAGTTGTTTAATGCTTCCTATTATTCCAATGCATATAGTGAACTGTCGCTTCATGTGAAATTCTGAGGAAAATTATTTTACAAAATGAAATGTGAGAGGTGTTGTTACTGGCAGCCATTTTAGCTCCACCTCTGTAGTGTTTCAGAGCCGCCAAGAAGACTGTGTTTTGTTTTGTTGACCTCAATCTAGCTAGTTTTTTTTCCCCCACATTTGCTGATTCTATTTTCTTTTATTGCATGCATCTATGTATGTGTCTAGAGACTAGTCTTCCTTGATTTTAGGTGACATTTCTGTCTTGTTTCATTTCCTCAGGCCGCATTCAGCTGTGGGGACACGCCATCGCCGTGGACTGGGCGGAGCCAGAGGTGGAGGTGGATGAGGATACCATGGCAACCGTCAAGATTCTGTACATCAGGAACCTGATGCTGCAGACTGCAGAGGAGACCATAGAGAAAGAGTTTAACAGCATCAAGCCAGGTAGACACTTCAAATACTATAGTACTAGTAGTACTGATAATAACACTGGTGACTATAACAGAGACCTAATAGAGAAAGAGTCTAATAGCATCAAGCCAGGTAGACACTTCAAATACTATAGTACTGGTAGTAATAATACTGATAATAACACTGGTGACTATTACAGAGACCTAATAGAGAAAGTGTTAAACAGCATTATTACTCAGGTAGTAATCACATAATTGTGATACTACTACAAGTAGTAGAAGTAGCAAAAGCGATACTACCACTGGTGACTACCACTGGTGACTCACTGCTACTGCTGTGACGATAACATTTAACAGCATAAACCATGGAGTCATGTTCACTTTTGGAGATTTTTCTTACTTCAATGAAATACCACGCATTAAAGTGACAGCCGAATTATGTGACGTGAGCGTGAAGAGGCTTTTGTTTCTCTGTGTTCCAGGGTCTGTGGAGCGTGTGAAGAAGATCCGAGACTATGCCTTCGTCCACTTTACCCTAAGGGAGGACGCCATCACCGCCATGAACGCCCTGAATGGGAAGGTCAGATCCACCGTCCATCTTGGATGGGATTTTTGAGACTTGAATCAAAATGTAGCAATAACAGTGCCGTCAGCATTCTCAACTAAATCAAAGACATTTTCCATATTGTACCTCATTGCGCTTTTGCTGCTGTAGTTAAGATTCGAGAGTTGTAAAGAGAGAGAGCAGAAAAAAGCAGAAGAGAGCAAGAATCTGAAGTTAAACAACCCAAAAATGTCCCTCCCTCTCTGCCCCGTCCCTTCCTCCCGCTCCGCCCCCCCACCTTGGTGAGATTGATCCCCCAAACCAAATCTAAATGGGCTCATACAGAGGAAAGGGGGCAGTGAACTCGAAACAGATATTCTCACTGAGCATTTCACTCACTAATAGCTGACGGATGGCTATGCCATTTCTAACAAATTACACTCTTAACACTTACCTAATAACTCACCCACAGCAACTGGTTGTTATGAATTGTTGAATTTTCTTATGTCTTTCACTGTCAACGGCCAGTCAAGTTTTCTAATCTAATCTTACGTCCGTTCTGTGAGCCATCCTCCCGTCACAACGACTCCTCCGCTCTCTACACCCTCCAGGTGATAGAGGGCTCCCCCATCGAGGTGACCCTGGCTAAGCCCGTGGACAAGGACAGCTACGTGCGCTACACCCGCGGCACCGGGGGGCGGGGCAGCTCGCTGCACCAGACCGACTACACCACCTACACCATGGGACAGGTGAGCAGGGCGGGCTGGGGGTCCTCCACCACGATCCACATTCAGCAGAAAGGAAAAGAGGACACCATTTACAGCTTTAAATGTAGCAGCATTTGACGATACGGTTGCGTCATCTACTGCAGTGTTTTCCCAACCTGAGGTACGCGTACCTCTGGTGGTACGCAAGGGCACTGCAGGTGAAACGTCGGACTTTATACTTAAAATGTATAAATATCTTCCTATCCTTTGTCTATTGAAATGTGTCTGCTTTTTCTAACAACCCTTGCTAATTATCTAATCTAATCTAATCCTAACTTAATTATAGCACAACTTTTTTATTTTTCATAGTAATTTATTTGATTGCATTATGCCTGTTTAATGTCTGCAATTGTTTTTCTTTTTTGTCTTCTCATATTTTCTTTCTTATCACTTAAACCCACCCACTACCACCCTCCCTCTCTCCCCCGTCCTCTCCCCTCCTCCCACAGGTGTACGACCCTACAGCGGCCTACCTGGGTGCGCCCGTGTTTTACGCCCCCCAGGCGTACGCGGCCATGCCCAGTCAGTTCCGCTTCCCGCCCTCTAAGGCCCACATCGGGGGGCGGGGCCTAATTAGACCTCCTTCCGTCAGAGGTGAGCAGAGACCCGGTTGCGTGCCCATGCCCATTAGTTTTGTATATATTTATGTTGTTGAATACTTCCTAGTGTGTTTTATAATTATAATGTATTGGTGTAATTGTGAGCAAATCTACTGTTTGTTGATCAAAAGCCTTGAAAAGAAACTTTAAAATTGTTTTCTCATGTTGTGAAAATCACCAATTCGGTTTTCAAATTGTTTGTCCTAGGCTCTGAGCATTGATTTATTATTTTGGAGTTTACATTTTGTCAGTAAAAAATCTATCATGACATTTTTGAATAACAAAGTGTACATTAATAACAGGGTTTGTGTGTTTGCACTCCATATTGATCAATTAGAGACCTGATTGATTGAATGTACTTTACTATCTGTTTATGCAATACCTGCTCTCTGCGCCTGCATACTACAGTCTACAGAGACTGAATCAAAACACAAATAAGAAAATTCAAGATCAAAAGGTCCACACCATCTTCACTTCAAATTCAGAACCTGTGGTTGGATCAATGAAATTCACCTATTTCATAAAGTTTTGGATAATGACAAATCAAGTCCAAAGTCCTCATTAGTCTAATCAAGGAAGAACAAATGAGAAAAAACTTTGTGATCATCTTTGTGACTTTTACAGCCAACAGAAACTTTTGACGAGAAAGAAATCAAATGATGTCACTGTACTGTGCTGGCTCAAGCAGAAATCATACAGGCGACATGGTTGTAGCCACGACCTCACTGAGCCTTGCTCCTTGGAGTTGCTAATTCATAATATTTGAATTGATTGGAAGTGTCCAAACACTACACATTTGAGTAGAAGCAACACATTTAAATTAGATTACATTAAATTACATTATACAATATTATGCATGATTAGACTAGATATGATTTGATTAGATTAGATTAGAATTGATTTCCGTGGATTTGATTATTTTAGGTTACAACACATTAGATTAGAATAGATTAGACTAGATTATATTAGACTAGATAACATTATATTAGACGAGATTAGACAAGATTAGACTCAATTTTACATTTAAACTAGATTGGACAAGATAAAATTAGACTATACTAGACTACATTACATTAGACCAGATTAGATTAGACTAGATTAGCCATATCAATGTTGGTACATTAAAGCAGTCTCTGAATCTGGCTACAACCATATCCACATCTCAGGCTAATTTGTTTTTGCTTTCCTCCAACGTTGATTCCCTTGATTTGATTGATTCCACTGCCTTCTTGGTTTTCCTGTAGAAATTTACATGACTGTACCTGTAGGGGCTGCTGGGGTGCGGGGTCTGGGGGGGAGGGGCTACCTGGCCTACACCGCCGCGGGGGGTGTCGGCGGCGTGGGGCGCATGGCGGCGGCGGCCGGCGGGGGCGTGGGCACCACCTACGGGCTGAAGGCGGAGAAGCGAGCGGAGGACAAGCTGTATGACCTGCTGCCCGGCATGGAGCTCACCCCCTTGAACACCTCCGCCATGGGCCTCAAACTCCCCGAGATAAAGCACCCGCCGCAGGTGAGTGGCCACATCAGGGTGAACACTGGAACCCTATTGGTCAGCGTCAGAGTCTTTTGTTTCGGGACGATTGAGAGAGTTACGATGAATTCTCCGGCCAAACCGGAGAATAATATTTTTCTCGTTTTCCATGCAACCAGGAAGTTTCTTGAAAGAGACAACCCTTTTTTTTTTGTTGCCATATACAGACAATTCTACCTCTAAAAGCGCCAGTGACAGTTTAAACAGGGTGATTATTAACAGATCCAGTATAGCCGCAAGTGGATTGACATTTAATATCACCGTGAAAAGATCGGAACTTCAATGCCCTTTTTAGTTTCATATTTTTGGCCGACGTGAGACAATATTTTGTCCTGTGCAGTGTCTGGTTTTACTCAATGGTATAACAAGGCACCACAGTGTAAAGTGTCTACCGTACTCCCTATCTCCCCCTGACTCTCTGCATCTCTCCCTCCAGGTTCTGGAGGAGGTGTGTCAGAAGAACAACTGGGGCCAGCCCGTCTACCAGCTGCACTCGGCCATCAGTCCTGACCAGAGACAGCTGTTCCTCTACAAGGTCACCATACCGGCCCTCGCCACACAGTACCCCAACGTGTGAGTTGATCAGGACACACACAAACACTTCTTTGTTGGCCTATTGGGGGATTTCATATCAATTTCAGCAAATGTCATTTCAATGCAATGGCCTGGGTGGATCAGATTAATCTTTCCATCGCTCTCTCTAAATGTATTACTATAAATATTGTTATTATTACAGTATACTTTTGCAGTATTTATGGATGGACAGATGGAGGGATGGATGGATGATGGATGGATGGATGGTGGATGGATTGAAAGATAGACAGATGAAGGGATGGATTGATAGATGGATGGACAGTACTAATTAAAGTATTCTGCACAATACCATTTATTTATTTAATTAACATCATTTATTTCCTTGTATACATATGTCTCTCTCTGTCTTTCCTCTGGGTTCCCCCAGCCATCCGTTCACCCCTTCTAAGCTGTGTAGTGCTGTAGACGAGGCCAAGGTGCACGCAGCAGAGCATGCTCTGCAGACCCTGGGCCTGACAGCCGAGGGCGCTGCCGACCTGGCTGCCGCAACCGCTGCCGTAACTTCAGTGGCCTTCCCAGGTATGTGAAGGTCCGTACCCAAAACCCAACTAACATTTTTTTTTAAACCAATAGAAACTAGTTTATCTTTTTTTTAATATAATTTTGTTTGATTTGTTTCTTATGTTTAGATTATATCTTTGTTTGTTTCTTTTTTTTCTCCTTCCATGAATAAAAAGTTGTACTAACCATGTCAGTGAATTATATGAGTAATTGGTAATAGATTTAAGAACTATATATAATTATTTTGCAAGAGGAATCGGTAGGTTCAGCATAATAATTCATATAGGTTAGCACCTTTCAATGCAAGTAATAAAGTGCTGAACAACAGAGTCAAATGTCATGTATAGAAGGGATTGATTCTAATAAAGTATAATAAATAATACATTGTGAGGGTTCTCCTCCCTCCTCTGTCTTCAGGCTACGCATTGGCCAGCCCTCCTGCCACAGCCGCGGTGGCCTCACAGCTGAAGCAGGCGGTGTCTCTGGGCCAGGACCTCATGGCCTACACCACCTACGAGGGATACCCGGCCTTCGCCATGGCAACCCGCCACGCAGACGGATATGGTGTGTTCTAGAAACGTAAATTATCTTTGGGACGGGGGGAAGATCAAAACGGACTTTGGTGACACAAGATTCTGCGCATTTCAACGCTGTGAACATACGATGATTTAAAATGGGTTCAAATGTTAACATCAATAAAAGGAAGTGGGGAAGTTGACGGAGACATTTTTAACGTTTTTGAGGGTCCAAGGAAAGGGTCCAAGGAAACCTTCCTTGATGATGTCATCATTCTGACTGCTCAAATGTTTTTTTCTGATAATATTGATATAGTAATTTCTTTATTTTTTCAACTATAATATCTAATACTTTACAATCGCAATCAAAGGTGAAATTTATATTTTGCGTTCATTATTTAACTTAATTATTCCTTGAATTAAAATATATAATAATTACACAGAATAATGATCTAGGTTTGTAGTGTTTCGTGGCTGTCATTATAAAATGGCAACTATTTTTGGGAATGGGTTCTTTTTCTATATGTATTTTTCTAAGTGGATTTGTATTTTTTATTATTAGAAGAAAATAAGCGTGTTTACTTTTTAAAACAAAGATTGGTCATCATATTTGTAACTTTCTGTTAGTTATGGGTACATAACTCAAGTACATAACACAATATATTTGTTTAAATACATTTTTAAGAGCCGTTTGCTCTAAATCCAATTCCCTAAATAATATTTCAGTTGCATCGAGTTACATATGTGGGCCAATATAATGTATTTGTTTTCCTTAGTTTACTTATTCTATCTTGTGTTCAAGATGTTTTCTTTTAACAATGTGAAAGCAAATACATGAAGAGGAAAAGTTCTCCCTCTTGAGATGTAGTATTGTTTCTGGTGTTAAAACGAAATAATCTGCTGAGATATATTTGAACCTTTCTCTACCGGCATAGGCATAGGCCGAAGTACTAATACTAGAAAGTATTAGGTTTTCACAAGGCATTTAGGAAGAGCTTTGTTGGTAATGCTTAATGCCTTCATGGGTTTGTCTGTGTTTTAATTATGTTTGAATATTTACACTTGTATTGTATACTTTTTCCATTCCAGTCATGAAGTCTTTATATTATGGGACAGGTGTCACCCACTAGCCAGAGCCATTTTATGTCCTATCTCTGTCTCTAGACTTTGTAACCTTTGAATGGTAATGATGCCAGAGAAATACCAGGTATCCTAACCACAGCAAGCCCTTTCATAGCATATATTTCTTTCGATGCCTGAAAGAGTGGAGTTGGATCCAGTTTTCTCATATGTTGTAATGTGAAAATATGGTTTGCATGTAAACACTAAAAAAAGAGACAACTCAGTGCTGTTTGAAGTACAACGCTACCGGTACCATTGTAAAGTTCAACTCCTTATGATATTGTTGATGTTAGAGCAGTCTTCTACAAATATATAAACAAACAAAATAAATCCCCATCTATTCATGAATTAACAAGTAGCCTGCTAGTTCCTGTTTGTGAACACTATTGTCTATTTGTGGGAGACCAAAAAAACAGTCCAAAAAAAATAATACGGAGATAAGGGTCACTGTATTCCACCTAATGCTAATTACATTACCACCTTCATGTTATCTTGGGTCACATGAAGGTGGTAATGCATACACATTGATATAACAAGAATATAAAATCACACAGAATATTGTACAAACCGTTCGCTTTCGTGATTTTCCCCTATGGACGCCTTTGTTTGGTTTGCAAGACAAGTTAAGTGAACTTTAAATTAACTCATAATGCCTGAGCTTACAGGCAAAGCACACTGATTGGTGCCAATGTCATTGGTGACAAGAGCAATCAATCCCAGATCATCAGTTGTTAGTAACTTTATACGTCTCAGGTCCACTGTGGGTGTTTCTTTCAAAACAATGGTGCATGAACGACACATTCTAAACTTTGAAGTAGCCAAAGCAGTGACAGTATTAAAGTGTGTGTAGCACTTAGAACTTATTTTTATACCATATTTTCTTTTTTTTGCATTTCTGAGGATATTTTAAAATAAATTCTCTGTGCTCAAATAATTGAACTGGAGACATATAGCTTGAGGTGTGGCTAATTTATGAATTGGTTTTGACGTTGATTTGTAATGGTGAAGCCAAAGTGTACACTGCTATAATGGCTGTATTCGAAGAAAACTGCTTTGATGATTCTAATGTGCCTTAATCGATAATCGCCCCAATACAATGAATAAAACAACATTTGGAAAAATGATTGATTGTATTGTTGTTTTTAATGACATTGAAATGACCAAATAAAAGCATGGTTGGGTGACTTTTCTTTTTAAAATAAGAGTACTTTAACAATAGTAGTCGTATAATAATTATTATTTAAACAAATCAGTACATGCAAGCAAGTACAAGTACTCAACTGAACCAAATGAATATGGAATGAAAGATCAATACATAAAAACATACTGACTCTTTACATAATGAGATAAGCATGATTATTTACATAATGAGAGTCGCTTTACTGATACCATACAGTTAATCTACTGACAATCTGCTGGTCATTCATTCTTGGCAAAACAATTATATTCCAAAATGTTTAGAAATAAAGGAAGCCGCTGGCAATTAGATCCTGTTGCTTTTAGAATGTGAAACATAGATGTCATCTGATTGGACATGCTTCAAGAGGTCAACGTCAAGCCGGTCAAATGTCAAATAGTTTGAACTTAAATTCCTCAATTTGTCCATCCATATATCCATATACCTATATATCCATCCACCCATCATCGAAATCTCTTGGAGCCATGAAGGTATACCTAAATCGATCTTTGAGATGAAAACGTAAAACATATACTCCCTCCTATTTCTGCATTTCCATACTTTACATCTCAAACATCACATATGACTGCTTCAGTAGTAATATGTTTGTGAGACGGCGAAGACATCGGAGGTGCCCTGGTAAGCCGTGATGACGGGCCGGAAGCCAATTAACTGCTTATAGTGTCCGAAGTGTCGGATCCTGTAGGAACCCAGCTGGGCCGAGGGTGGGATGCGCCACTCAACCGTGGCGTTGCTCTCTCGGTTAGAACCCTTCACCCAGTGGAACCTAGAGGGGAGGGGAGGGGACAGAAGGGGTGGAGATGAGAGGAGAAGGGGGGGGGGGGGTGAGGAGAAGAGAGGAGAGGAGATGAGGGAAGGGGGGGTGAGGAGAGGTGAGGTGAAGTGAGGAGAGGAGTGGTGAGGAGAGAAGAGGGAAGGTGAGGTAAGGAGAGAAAGTGAAAGGAGAAGAGGAGGGGAGGAGAGGAGAGAATAGATAGGTAGTTGAGAGATGAGCAGAGACGTGAGGGGAGGTGGGGTAAGCAGAATAAAAGAGAAGCAGAGAGGCGGAGTGGTAGGTGAGAGGAGTGACAGGTGAGGAGAAAAGAGCTGACGAGTTATTACAAGACCACAACCATGGTAGAAACAGACAGCTCACCTGGTTTCCCATGATGCATCAGTGTGGATAACTTCCCAGCTTGAGGAAGTGTTCTGGAACACTTCCACTGTGATGAAGGTCTTGTCTCTCTGGAACAGGCACAGTCAGACGAGTTAGAGAGCAGAAAAGATATGAAGAGGATGAAGATGGAGAGGAAATTAAAAGAATACTGAATGAATGAATGGTTTATTAACTTACTATGTCACCAGAATGCCTGGGGTTTCCTGCTACAAATGTGACAGAGACTACATCACCCTGTGAACACACACACAGACACACACACACACACAGACACACACACAGACGCACACACACACAGACACACACACACAATGAGGAAACGTGAATTGTAAAAAGAAATCAGCAGAGATTTCTGTATTGTGTATTGTGTATTGTGTATTGTGTGTGTGTGTGCATGCCTGCATGTGTTTGTCTGTGTGTGTGTGTGTGTGTGTGTGTGTGTGTGTGTGTGTGAGAGAGCTTGTGTGTGTCTGTGCATGCGTGCATACATGCAAACATAGTTGTGTGTGTTTTTACCACTCTATAAACAGGGAACACTTGCTCCAGCACTTCTCCAAAGCTACTGTTGACTGGTTTCCTGTCAGCAGGCGCAACAGGCAGCAGGTTGGGCAGGTTTGTGAAGTACGGAGGCTCAGGACCCCTCTCAAGCTCTGACTCCGTACCCTACCAACAAACAAACCAACAAAGAAGAAATAATAGACAGACAGAAGATAATATAAAAATGGTGAGAGAGAGAAACAGACGGACGGACGCAAAGACGGACAGACAGACGGACAGGTCACCTGTGCGATGGCCCTGGCCAGGTGTCTGTATTTTTGCAGGTATGCACTCAGCGTGTGCGGGCCGTAGATGGTTGACGCCCCTTCGTACCTCTGGATCTGAGTAGGGATACAATCACTAGAGGGCAGTCATGAGACTTTTTTCCCTCTTATCTCTGAAGACAAACACACACACATACATACCTGGTACTCTTCAAACGTTGTGATGTAGTGTGTGTAGATGTTACTCAGGCCTGCGATGACCACCACTGTGTCCTTCAAGGAACTTCCTGAATCCAGCTCCTAACACACACACAGACACAGACACAGACACAGACACACACACACACACACACACACACACACACACAAACCCATATAGTAGTTAGTTAGTTAGTTATAGTGTGTTTGTGTGTGTGTGCACGCGCACATGCGTGTGTGTGTATGTTACCTGTTTGACGGCCTCTCGTATTCGTCTCCCTGACATGGTTCTGTTGAGAATATAGCAAACATTGATTAACCTTATCAGTGTTGCTAGCGGTGACCTACCAGGTGAGCCTCATCCATGTAGCCCGCTAAGCTAGCAGAGTAGCATTAACAACAGAATCATGATGTCATGTTCTTACGTCATCTCTCCTGGCACGGCAACCACGGCAACAGAGCCGATGGTGATGATCTGCACGTCCACTATTTCAGGATGCCAGGGAACGGGCCAGGACATCTGCAGTCAGGAAGTAATCAGGCCGGACAGGAAACAGGAAGTCATGAGGCTGTCATTACGTAATCATGTTAAGTTGATGGGATGTTTTACAGGCACCCATGTTCTGTGCCGACCTCTCCAGTGCTGAGCAAGATGGGCTTGGGTCGGTGGCATTCTTGCGTCTCATTGGACGGTTCTCCCAGCAGGGTGTCCCTGATACCATCCCAGAAGGGGTCGCCTTCCACCGCCCCTACACACACACACACACACACACACATCCACACGCACACACACACACACACAAACAAACATCCCCACGCACACACGTGTCGAGATGTGCAGATGCACACACACACACACACAGACACACACACACAGAGGCAGGCGCACCAACACACATACAAAGTACCGCCATCATCATTGTTATTATTATCATCATCATCATCATCATCATCATCATCATCATCATCATCGTCATCATCATCATCATCATTGTCATCATATTAGGTTCCATCCTGACCCTGGGTGAAGTTCAGGTCTCCTCCTCCGTCCGTGGTCCCTGCAGCAAAGCTGTGGCCCAACGCAGGTTTACAGGTCTTGGCCTAGCATCCATACATGCACCCATACACACACACACACACACACACACACACATACACACACGTGTATGTTGTACTATCAAGGAACGCCTTTTTTTTATCACATTGGCCTACAGTGCATTCAGATATTGGTTGTTAAGGAGAGGGCAAAGATTAGGCATCTACTCAAGGATGATACGATAGTTTATACACACAAACACACACACACATACACCCACACAACCACGTGAAATTTCCCGTGCCTTGCGCTGATTTGCGCGTTACATTTTGTGTACATTAAGGAAGCAAAGCAGCCGTTTATGACCCCTTTGGCCTTCCATATAGAACCACACATACACATGCACACACAGGCAAATGCGTGTGTATATGTGTGAGTGCATGTGTGTCTGTTTGTGTGTGTGTGTTTGTTTGTGTGTGTATGGTTTTGTTTGTGCGTGCGTGTGTGCATGGGTTTGTGCGTGCGTGAGAAAGTGAGTGAGTGCATGTGTTTGTTTGTGTGTGTGTGTGTGTGTGTGTGTGTGTATTTGTGTGTGTGTGTGTGTGTGTGTGTGTGTGTGTGTGTGTGGTGGCTGACCGTATGTGTTGAGTTGATCTGTACGGTGACATCAGTCATGTTGACCCACTGATGAGCAGCATGCAGAAACCCTGTCACTTCCTCGTCTGCCTTACCATACAGTTCCTACAGGGGGCAGTAACAACACAACAGAGGAGAACAACGTCATATGAAAGATTGGGGAAATTAGAATGTGCTTTGACATCGTTTTTTTTTCTTTTGCCAATTTAACAACGTATTCCAACATTATTTCTAGTGGTTAATTTTCTATGTAAATCTAATCAACAAAACAGCATTCCTGCAATGTATTTTTGCTGTCTGATGACTTCTACCACATTGGCAATGTCAATCAATAATATGAAACATTTTCAATAATACAACATTATTTTCTAAACATATTTCTACTCTCTCTCAGATAGACTGAGAGACACAAGACTTCAATGGGTTAGCACACAGCTGGCTAGCGTCTTTTGAACTATCCAGTCATCTCCTGAAGGACGAAATGGCATTCCACCTACATGACTTCTCATTCTTGAAGCCTGTTTTGACTTAGAGATTACTATTAGAGAACTAGGATACCGTCTGTCATTTCACATAATCTTTAGAAGGCAGACGTGACATGTTGCCAGGCCGCCTAAAGGACAGGCAGACAGACAGACAGACAGACAAACAGACAGAAAGACAGAGAGGCAGAAAGACAGAGAGGCAGACAAACAGATAGACAGACAGTCAGACAGACAGGCAGGCAGACAGACAGATAGACAGACAGACAGGCAGACAGTCAGACAGATAGATAAACAGACAGTCAGACAGAAGAACGCAGTACAGTACTTAAAGGACAGACAGACAGACAGTACCTTGGCCTTCTTATAGATGTTGTGTCCGATGAGTCGGGTGCTTTCAAACATGTCCTCACCTGGTCCAGATGCTTGACACATCTTTGTCTGCAGAACACACACAGACACAGACACACATGCACACACACACATTAATTGTGTGTGTGTTTGTGTGCGCGCATGTGTGTGTGTATGTGTGTGTGTGCATGTGGTTGTGTTTGTGTGTGTGCCCACCCCTCCTATAGGACAGGAGCTGTTGAGGTAGTCGCAGGGCAGACCAGTGTTGACACACACCGGTCCTCTGGTGTTGGGACTGACGTCGCCAAGGTTACTGGAGGAAAACCCAGCCACAAACGGACCCTGAAGCAGACAGACAGACAGAGGGATGGAGAGAGAGATGTAGGCTCAATAGAAAATTTTTTATGATTGTGGGTTCTTTTTGTATGTTACTTAGATATCACTGAAATAACAGCTGTAAAAAGTGATGTGAAAAACACACACACAAACATACAGACACACATACACACACACGCACGCACACAAGCACACCTTTCCAGGTAAGGATCCTCTGTTCTTGTCCTCTTCTAACAGGTAGGAGGCGTATCCCATGTTGTCACTGCTGACCATCTGATTGGTGTAATTCATACTGACAGCGTGGACAGCGAACCAGCTGACAGGAGGGGCGGGACATTCATTACTTGAATACAATTACATACGGATACAATTCTGAAAATAACAGCTTCATTCCCTCCTTGTTCATAATTTCTTTACACAGTTGGGAATCCTCTGTACCTCAGCATACCAATACCATCTCCGTCAAGATCCGTCAGCTTGAGCACCACCACCTGTTTGTCCGTATTGGTTTCATACCTGACGATAAGAAATGTAATCAATACGTTTGAGTTTTAACTGCACACATTGCATACAACATGCATTTAGTCTGTTTTGTCATCATCATTATTATCATCAACCTCACCACGGTGACCACCACCATCACCACCACCACCATCACCATCATCACCACCATCATCACCAGCATCATCACCACCACGGTCATTATCACCATCACCACCACCACCACCATCATCATCATCATCCCCACCACCATCATCACCACCACCATCATCATCACCACCACCACCACCACCTCCAAGTCCTCCTCCAGCCCACCTGTCCCTCTCCTGCTGGGGGTTGTTGAGGTAGGACCATGGGCTCCTGTTCACGCTGCTGTCCTCCAGCGTTCCTTGGCTCATGTAGATCCGGCCCGGCCTAATGCTACGGTGGG
>JACYXH010000292.1:1685000-1872500 GCA_026745465.1 Lota lota | reverse complement strand
CAAGAATGTATTTTTCCACTACTAGTACATCTATAGCCTACAAGTCCATGTTTTTACAAGACACTTTTCCACCTGGCATTAAACTTAGACTTTACAAAATGCAATATAAAAGTAGTACAAGACTTTCAACTTACATTTTGCAGTTTTAAACCGTTAATCCTGCAATTTATTTACCAGAATGCTCTTGGGTGGGGGGGGGGGGGAAAGGTTTCTCACAACGCTGTTAAAAAACTATTCTAAAACATCAGCCCTGAAAGGAATCAAAGTGTGGAGTGTTTTACAGCGCAGGTCTCCACTCTAATCAGAGATGTAGACGGTAAGACTTGCTGTGACCCAGAGTTCAGATGGTTATACAACTAGCTGTTACCCATGTGTGTTTTGATAAGACGTAGGTGTGTTTAAAAGTGACTGTGGGGTGACAGTGAAATCACGTTATGGAGAATAACATCATAAACACACAGACAGACAGCTAGACAGAAAGACAGACACAGACAGACAGACATACAGGTAAGCAGGCACAGGCAGGTAGACAGACAGGCAGGCAGACAGACAAGACACACTGTCTGTCTGTAAAAGTGTGTGGGAAAGAGGGATGAGAATCTAGTGAATGTGTGTAAGAGATCAAACATAAATAGGTGCAATCTACTCTGTCCATCCCTCGTGGTCCAAAGGACATTCGATTAGAGATAATGTAGATAATGGTTTCCTTGTTGAGGAAATGCACTGCATTAAGATACTGGTATGCGATATGGCGATTTACAATTACTACAATTATGATAATTTTAGTTTTGGACTTTTGGACAATAATATCTTGATATGGTTTGATGGTACTACCTACCAATGGAAATGTATTTCAGGGCCAACGGATATCATTTAAAACTTACACATGCAAAAATCGAATCTATGATGAATTAAAAAATGGAGCAACGAGTACAGTGTATACAGTGGTTTTAAGACCAGGTTTATTCAGTCTTTCACAACTCCAATGGTGTGAAAATCACAGCTATGTAATTGAGAACAAAATACAGTTAAATAAATTAGATTCCAGTATTCTGTTGATTATAGTTTGAAAATAAAAACACTTGCGATATATGAAGTGGTTTTGATTGAATGCTGGGCAGTAAGAGGGTTACAGGTGTATTAGTCTTTGTAGCCAGTTGTGGATTGTGGACATGGACACACACATGGACACACACACACACACATCCTTCATATTCGTTACATCATTATCTTTGCCTCTTGAGAACAATTGTTTTGTGTTTATCGTGGTTTTGTCAAAGCCTACCACAACCAAAGGCAATTCAGACCAACAGGAACGAAACATGTGTTTACTTATACATAGTTAGGTAGACTTTATTGTTTGATGGCTAATGTGCTTTTACCAATACCATATTCAACCAGAGAGGAGGCCTATCAAACCTCAACAGATTACATTCATAACAATAAGGCACTCACATTAAGGGAATGCAATGACGGTTGGAAACGTTTCGGTCTCCTTTTTAACCATTTGCTCATGTCTTTAAAAATTTAATGAAAATATAGTGGCTCATCTGGATGATTTAAAACATTGGGCGACAAAGCATATATAATTAAATAAAAATAAATTAAGAAATTGCGAAAGTGAATACAAATAACCATTAAAACATTCGTTAGAAATGCTTAAAAACTGAATCCAATTAAAAATGTCCAGCTTAACTAAGCAAACATCTGCTGTCCCTTGCTCTTCCAAAAGTTATAATCGTATATGAAGGCTATAGGACAGGGTTAAAAATATCCATTGGCAATTTCCTTCAGAAAAAAATAGGTTTGTTTGTTACAAAACTTGTCATTAGCTTGCTGTGGTTAAATCGTAATACTTCTATTCTTTTGTAACCATTATTGTTCATCAAAATGCTACAGTTTGTCAGACACTTCATCATTGCCTTCAAACATCAAGATTTCAATATGAAAAGGACAAATCAAAATCATGATGATAGCAAAACAATAAAAACTGCTTTGAAGATTTTGCAACATGATTACATATGTTTTTATGTTTTAATTTGAAGTATGATATCAAAAATATCCAGCCCTCAAAAAGACTGGACCTTTTATTAATCAGTAAATCTGAAACTCATAGGTATTATTGAAAGCAGTACATTACTGAATTCAGTGGAAATTGCTCTGTAGAATCAATACCATGCTTTTCCATCTGATACCAATGGAGATTATACAATAACCAAATGAAAAAAATATGTTGTATTCAGCCACTTATATAGATACTGACACATACGTATATTCGCACACACACACACACACACACACACACACACACACACACACACACACACACACACACACACACACACACACACACACACACACACACACACACACACACACACACACACACACACACACACACACACAGTGTGGACAAGTGAGGACAAAAATCTCTAACTGCTTGACATTGAATCATATGAACCATTAACTGAAAAACATTTTTAATCAATTCTGTAACAGATAAACACAGGAAACAGCTCCATAACTTACCATCCGTTATTAAAAAAACAAAAACAAAAAAGAAGTTTGACACAGAACTAAATTGAAGATACAATGGTGGCACTTTTCTGGCCAATAAGCTGTCAGCACTCAATGAGACAAGAAGGTAGTCAGTGCTTTACCCATTAATTGGTTTTGTAATCAATTCAATTGAAGGCAATTGAAATGTAGTTGGAGAAATCAATTAGAATCCAGACAGATTTTCTAATAAAATATACAACAGATTATTTTGCCGGGGAAATTTAAAAGGCCAACAACAACTATGTAGGTTTTTTTCATTGGTGTAAACAGAAGACAGATAAACTATGTTAAACTTTACAGGCCTAGAGTCAAGACGTTCTTCCTACGCACCAGTGTTGTGCGCTTTGATGTTGTGACATTTTAAAAGTGAAGGTTGTGTCTAAACCCAGGGCAAACATTCAACAGACATTTTTATATTGACCAACCGTTGGTCTGCAGTATCGCTTAGCTCAAAGAGGCGATCTGAGGAGCTAACCGTTGGCCAGAGGAATTTCAACATGTTTGTGCATGTAAAAGACTGGTCAAGTTTTTGACCAGAAAGACTTTGAAATGAAGACGTGTGGGCTATAGTGGTGATTTACAGCAGTAAATCAGCTCTTTGAATATAAAGTAAGTCCAATCTGAAAACACCATTCCTCAAGTATTTGCTTAGACATCTTGTGAAGGATTTATTTGGTTAAAGAAAAAGCTGTTGAACTTGAGGAGTTTGAAGTACTTTGATAGCACCACCTGTGAAATGGAACTAGCTTTTCCAATTACATAATAATAGCATATTTATGGAAAGTAGAGCTACACTAATAATTAATTTATCAAACATTTGAAATACTTTAAAACCTGCATCACGTAAGGTTTGCACTGCGGCCATTACTTTTGTTCTCAACAGAGAAATCTATAACCGGAATCATGAAGGCTTCCACACCTTCTGCTGTTTGAATTGGGAATTATCTTGAGCCCTGAAGCAAAAGGCCAGAGTGAAGGGGAACTTTAGAAACACGTGCTGCGTTTAACTGGGGACATAAAAAGAAGAACACACAATCAAGGGGGACTTCCACCAACAGACTGGTACTGTAAAAAGATGGCAAACTCTGGCTGAAAATGGCACTTTGTATTGGAGTGATGATTGTCCTTTCCTTCCCATTTGTCCATCAGTTTTAGAAAATAATCTCCGCTTTGTGATTGTAGACGGTAACGGATGCAGTTTGGCTGATGAATTTAACCCTGTGTCCGTCTTGGGGTTTAATCTGTTTGAAATGCGCTGCTTTATCTACATTATATCCTTCTTCACCCAGCACTTCTGCAGGTCATGTCAGAGGGTCATAGGTCCCAATCCCAGTGGGCAACACATGGCACCCACACTACCAGAACAATGTTCTCCGGTCCCAACGTGATTTACAAAAGGGTAAGAAAGACAATTTTACCGTGGTAACAGGATCTAATCCAAGCATGGTGCAAAAAGGGTGTGGCACCAGCACTGTTTAGGTTCAATCCATCGATCATGTCTTTGATCTATTACTCAACAATGGGGAGTTAATATCTATACTCGTTCTGTCCGTCCATCCCGTCGTTAGCAGTAAATTAGTCAGGATTACCTGCTGTTGATTATCAACACCCATCCATCCGCCCATTCGTCCGTCGTCCAACATCAGTCTACCCGTCCTTCTTGTCCGCCCGCTTGGTCGATCAACCTTTAATCTCTCTCGTTAAACGCGTCCGTATCGCATATAGTCCGTTTCGCATATCGTCCGTTTCGTCCTTCTCGTCCGTCTCACTCTGGTGCCCCCTGGTGGTCAGGGGCACTCACTGTCAGCCAGCCGGCTGTAGCGGACCTGGCTCCGCAGCAGCCTCTTTAGCGGGGAGGGCAGCTGGTAGTGGCGGGGCACTGTGCTCTGGACGTTGGCCTCCAGGTACAGGAAGAAGTGGTACCACCAGACCCTCGACACAAAGTTGGTCGGGGAGGGCTCCTTCAGAACCTGCCAGGGGAAACAGCAATGACTTAATTGACATTGTTATGGTGCCTTTAAGAGAAGACTATTCAACCCAGATGGGAAATTTGGGCAATTTGCTAAATGAGGTTGAACCTTAGTGACGCAGACATTTAACAGAATATTCTTCTTAGGGTTTTGAGCCAAAATTCGCCTTTAGGTGTAGGTCACTAAATGGATTTCCTTACCGTCTATTCGACCCTCTTATCCGTTCCCACAGTAAACTTAAAGTCCTACCAGACCCATTAAATGTCATGTATTAAGTCTTATTTAAGTGATATCTAATCAGAGCTACTTCAAATCTCTGTTCAGTACGTCCTTTGTGTTCTAACTACCGTATTTTCCGCACTATAAGGCGCACCGGATTATAAGGCGCACCTTCAATGAATGGCCTATTTTAGAACTGTTTTCATATATAGGGCGCACCGGATTATAAGGCGCATAGAATAGAAGATCCTGCAGTCAAACGTTTGACTGGGTTTGCGTTATGCATCCACTAGATGGAGTTCGTGTGCGGATGGAGAGATCACGTCTTTTCATAAAACGAAAGCACCAAGAAGGACCGCCTCGAAATTCGTCGATGTTCATGTCCCGTGCTAGCGCTGTTGCCTTCATTCGAATAGTGACTGTAGAGACGCTTCTACTTGCTGCTCTCTGTTCAACAACCCACTGTTCGAGTTTGTCCTCTAACTGTGGCTTTGTTCCCTCGGAAACTCTGTTTAGTCTTTTTTACTTGGCGCAGGTCATCTTCTTGCTTCCTCCACTTCCGTACCATTGATTCATTAATGTTGAATTCTCTCGCTGCTGCTCTATTCCCATATTCTACTGCGTGACCGATAGCCTTGAGCTTGAACTCTGCGTCGTAAGCGTGTCTCTTGAAAGGTGCCATTGTGGGGTCTTTATACACACACAAGTGGTGTGGGACTGTGAGGAAGCACAGTAGCGGTGTTTACTGACTACGGTAGCCGTAATGCTGCAAGCGGTGCGGCTTTGTAGTTTACCAGTCGTACTGAAACATTTTATTATTATTAAATTGTTTTTATTGTTTTTTCACACCGAAACATTTTGACAGAGCGCCTTGATCCATATATAAGGCGCTCCGGATTATAAGGCGCACTGTCGTTTTTTGAGAAAATTAAAGGCTTTTAAGTGCGCCTTATAGTGCGGAAAATACGGTATATCATTGAATTTTATTGATAAACTTTAATCACAAATATTGTGATGTGGCGCCATCATAGTATTTTAAGTCGATTTAAATCTACACACACACACACACACACACACACACACACACACACACACACTACCTGCTGGTTGGCCATGGTGTGGTAGAGCCAGAAGAGCTGTGTGGTGACGTAGTAGGCCACCACCACGTCTATGGAGTAGTGGTCGTGGGCCAGCAGGATGCAGAACAGACCCACGGCCCACAGCAGCCAGCTTAGCCAGTGGTACCACCAGAACCGCCTGGGGGAGTCTGCACACACACAACCAATCACAAAACAGGGGTTCAAACACGACCTGCAACCACATGGGTTTGGGGCCTACCTGGCGATACAGGGGCTGTATCGCCAGGTAGAGCGATCATGAGTTAGACATGAACAAAAGCAGGTGAACGTGAACAGCGTGTGCTGCATGTCTGTCACCACTAGGTGTCTCACACAGACAAATCAACCATGTGCTGTGGGAATAATTCAAATACCAGACTGTACCTTTAGCTGTGTAGGTTTTTGCATGTATAAAAGAAGTCAACCATTAACTATTTAAGATAATTCATGTTGCTAATCTTTCAAAACAGAGCAGTAACTCTCTAGTAACTCAGTAACTCAAGACCCTGTATATGACAACCACAACTTGGGGTGGTAGCAGCCTGACTTTGGCCAAGATATGTAAAAGGCACATTACTACATTGACATTGAGCTAAACTAAACTAAACTAAACTCTCATGTCCCTGGTAACGATGAGTTGTAATATGATTGTTTATCTAACACGTGGGCAGCAAATACAGGTAGAGTACATATGTACACATACGTGCGTACGTATGTGTGTGTGTGTGTGTGTGTGTGTGTGTGTGTGTGTGTGTGTGCACGTGTGTGTGTGTGTGTGTGTGCGTGTGGCGTGTGAACACTCCTTGATGAAGATGTAGGAGAGGGTGAGTATAAGTATGTGTGTGTGTGCGTGTGGCGTGTGAACACTCCTTGATGAAGATGTAGGAGAGGGTGAGTATAAGTATGTGTGTGTGAGGGTGTGTGTGGGTGTGAGTGTGTGTGTGCGTACGTGTGGCGACTGCCACCCCTTGATGAAGAGGTAAGAGAAGGTGAGTGTGACTTTAAGTATGTGTGGGTGTGTATGTGTGTATTCGTGCGTGCGTGCACGTGTTAACGTGTGGCGACTCACACTCCATGATGAAGAGGTAGGAGAGGGTGAGTATGACGGTGTGTCCGCTGTACAGGTAGTCGCCACACATGTGGTGGGAGCCCGTGATGGTGAGACCCCCGCCCGCAATCATCTTGAACACCCGCCCCGCCTGGGACATGTGATCACCCATCACCTGGGGGTAGAGAGAGAGACAGAGAGAGAGGGCAAAGAGAAACAGAAAGAGAGAGATATGAAGGGAGACCGATAAAGGTGAAGCGCGAGACAGAGAGACAGACAAAGCGAGGGAGGGGGAGAGGGGGGAGAGACAGAGAGACAGACAAAGCGAGGGAGGGGGAGAGGGGGGAGAGACAGAGAGACAGACAAAGCGAGGGAGGGGGAGAGGAGAGGAGAGAAAGAGAAAGAGAAAGAGAAAGACAAAGAGAAAGAAAGAGAGAGATGAAGAGGGGCTATGAAATCATTTCCTTCTTTCAAATCATATCATATCAGGACTAGAGGGCGTTTGCAGATCTCATGTCAGGGACCATTCCTGCAGCCCCTCGAGGTTCCTGAGCCCAGGGCCAGACAGGAAGTGAGTGAGAAGTTGAAAGTGGTTCCAGTTGTGTTCGGAGAGGAACCCTCGGGAGGGGGGTGGGGGGGGGGGGGGGGGGGGGGGGGGGGGGGTGTGAAGCAATGCTGGGAGAGTAACGTCAAACAGACTCCAGGAAGATCAGAGCCATCCATACGAATGTTTCTCGGAACAACCAGGGTACTACTTAGCCCCAGGACGGAGGTTGTTATGAATAATACAACTTTATTTACACTACCTGCACGACACATTTCAAGGAACCACCCCACACTGAGGTTGAATCCCCTTGCTTGGACGATACGCCGATTTTAACGATTTTGTACGTCCGAGCAAAGCGATAGTGGGTGCGTGATATTTCAGAACTCAACAACGGTGTGAGATAGATAGAAAGAGAGAGACTGTCAAGTTGTTTTTTGAAACTACGTCATGCAGAGAGAGAGACAGACAGACAGACGTTTGGTCATGGTGTCGAGGTCAGCTATACTATGCAGGAAGCCTGTCTCACATACACACACACAGATCAGCTACCTTTTCCAGATAACTGGTTTCCTGAGCTAGGAAACGGAAAACACACACACACACACACACACACACACTGCAGTGTGTCTGTCCCTCTCATACAAACACCCTATTGATAGCCTCCAAGGAAATGCTAATGATAGCCTCAGTGTCACAGAAACCGATACTAAACATGTTTACTCATTCAATAAGCAATCATTTAGCTAAAGCTGTATAGAACTACATACGTGTTCATATATATATATATATATATATGAACACACACACACACACACACACACACACACACACACACACACACACACACACACACACACACACACACACACACACACACACACACACACACACACACACACACACGTGCGCCACTGGGAAATGCTAAATGGAAAACTGGGACCCTGTTGGGGTCAAGAGGCCCTGGAGAGATCCGGACCTGTGAGAATGGCCATTCTTCACCCTCTCCTTTCACCCCCTCACCAGATCATTTCACCCTATGTCCAGCTCATTTTATCCTCACACCATCTAATTTCAACCTCTCACCAGTTCATTTCATCCTCTCACCACACCCCCTCGTCACCACTTCATTTCCCCCTTCTCAACAGCTCATTTCACCCTTTCACCAGCTGAATCATGAATATTGTCGGCTGAATACTATGAGCTTTCCGTTTAGTTTCGCAACACACTGCTACATGAATGAACATTTATTAACATTATTGCACAAAAACACTGGTTTTCGTGATTGTAATTGTTATTACTCAATTATCAACCTCAACACAATCAAACTCACTACTCAACATTTTACAAACCAGATATTACATTAGTTTGGTATGACAGCACACACATAGAGGTCTAACAAGCATAGCAAAACAGCTACAATACAGGGGCCATGCAGGGCACTAAACAAAGGTGTCCATTTACCTTGGGGGCACACCTGAAGTGCATGCCAGGCACGGGTAGCGTGGTGATGTACATGGTGACACACCTGTACAGGTACAGTGTCCCGATGATGAAGAAGAACCGTCGGCCCACAATCGACCTGGGGTGGAGAGAACGAGAACTTAAAACAAGGATATAAAACTATCACAAAAGGAATAACCTAAAAAGTTACACTTTTCTGCTTAAAGGCATTAAAGTATTTTTAAATGTATTGAATGAATGTAAGTGAAATAAGGTTTAAAAAAAAAACTGTCAGAGAAAAGGAAGGAAAAAGGAAGCGGTCATGTTAAAAAGGGCAAGAGAAAGTGTGTACGGAAGAGATAACATGGCTGGAGAGAGAGGAAGGGTGATAGAAAGAGAAACGAGAGAGAGCATAGATAGATGCAGAGAGAGAGAGAGAGAGAGAGAGAGAGAGAGAGAGAGAGAGAGAGAGAGAGAGAGAGAGCATAGATGCAGAGAGAGAGAGAGAGAGAGATGCAGAGAGAGAGAGAGAGACAGAGAGAGAGAGAGAGCATAGATAGATGCAGAGAGAGAGAGAGAGAGAGAGAGAGAGAGAGAGAGAGAGAGAGAGAGAGAGAGAGAGAGAGAGAGAGAGACACACACACACAGAGAGAGACAGAGAGAGAGAGAGAGAGTAGAGATAGATGCAGAACTAGGAAGAGATGTGGAACTAGGTAGAGAGATAGATAGATAGAAATATAGCTGTAGAGACAGAGAGATAAGGGGGAGGAATGCAGAGGACAAAGGTCACATCTGGTCTTCATTATTCAAACACAAATAAATAAGGCTGTTTGATGTGTGTCTGTGTGTGTTCTTGAACCGAGGGCTCTGAGCAGATGCCATATGTTCATTAATTATTAAAGCAGAACGGCTTTCTGAGATGCTACCTTCTATGTTCAGTAGGAAGGACGTAGTGGGGGGGGGGGGGGGGGGGGGTGGAAAGGTTTTGTAAGGAGTGACTTAATGACGCACTAAAGCATGACGTCGCATGAACCAAAACATCATCAATGTCAAATAGTTCTTTTTATCCCAACCTTTATCCCAATCCCATGAGGAAATAACTGAGAACGAGATAAAGTCGTTGGATGGATCTCAAGATGGTTGTTTTGAAGATGTGTGACAACCCTACGAGCTGACAACACAAATGTCCATGCTTCTCATACACACGCACACCCAAACTTCCTAGAACTGGGTGAAATCAACCAATATTGCCCCAGTTTTGGCTAGCTCTGGTGATTATACATGTTACAGGATATGGGATATGGGGATGTTACACAATATCACGTCAACAAAAGTTTCAGACAATATCTTAATACAACAAAGTAATATAATAATACATCAAAATAATAACGTTAACATTAAATCCGATTACATCACTACACTGGCAAGCTGTAATGTGTACAAACACACGCGTGCGCACACGCGCACACACACACACACACCTGTGTTTGTGGAGGGCCCACAAGATGAGCCAAAATGCCAACAGAAACAAGCCGATGACCTCGCAGACCATAAACGCCCACTCCTTCCTGTCGAACCAATCGAAGAACTTGTCGGGCAGCGGGGGCGTGTCCTCCTTGGGCGGGACACGCTCGTGCACTACCGAGATCATCACGGTGGTCAGCACGAAGCAGGTCATGGCGTACAGGAGCGCCACGCCCGTCCGCCCCCACTCCTCAGGGAGCGGCGAGGAAGAGGAGGAGTCCGTGGCGCCCAGAGCAGGAAGCGGGATCTGGATCCAGGCGTCGCCTCCGTGGTGGCGGTCGTTCCCGAAGCCGTTGCCGACGAGCAGCCCGTTGCGGACGCCGTTCCTCTGGGCCGGGTGAGTCTTGTGTTTTGGGGGGCCGTTGCCGTTGGAGACCTCGTGGCGGACGGCAGCGGGGCCCGTGTCCCCCTTGACGGAGAGCCCAGGCGCTCCGTTGGCCTTCACGCCGTTGGAGGTGGCGTGTCCGTTTTGTACGTTTTTGTGCTCCTGAATGTGGTGCTCGATACGCAGGGTCTGCACGCGCTCCAGGAGTTGCTGGCCGCCGTCCGACGTCACCCGTGAGAGAGGCGGCGACGTGAAGTCCGACGGGCTGAGGTCCAGCAGAGCCCTTCCGTTGAGGCTCCTCAGGGAGTCGCTGTACTCCTGCAGTCCCTGGTCGCCTAGCCAACGGCCCACATCCTCTCCCGTCCAATCAGAAACCTTCATTATGATGACTCACCTGGGAAGAGGAGAGGGGGACATATTAGGGGGGGCGGACTTAAAACTACAGGCAATAAATAAAGTATTAACATAATCAAGATATTACTATTATTATCAATATATTGTAACACAATCATCCGTGGTCATTAACGATACATTGCAAAACTCAAATAGTTTAGCATTATATCCCAAATGTTTGGTATGGCTCTTGGTAAACCAATCAGTGTATTTGGAAAACACTGACACAATGGCCTAAGGAAGGCTACTGTGGTATGAAGACAAAGATGCAGCACGTCATTGTGAAGATCTAATCTGACGGTAACAAAGCTTAGAAATAGCATAACTAAAATGTTTACTAGGCCCATTACTAAAGACGTCTATGACACTTGTTTATAGTAATGACAATGGTGTAACAGGTAAGGTCAAATTTCAATTGGCTTTCCTTATAATACCCAACGGGCATATTGAACTAATAGCAACACGTTTCAATCATAGATCTGCCCTTCAGACAAACACCTGACCATTTAAAACAGAGAACCATCCAAGTTGTATACTAACCCATAACAGTATACTTTGCAGAATGTATGTGTTGTTTACTGTAAATAAAAAAATCGAAGGGCGTAAATCGGTAGACCCATATATGGTTCAAATACATTTTTCGAGCTGTATAAATAAAGTGGGGAATCAACTTTAGGATTGAATGTACTGAAGTACTGATACTGACTTGAGAAGGGAGGGAGACACTCACTCCCTCTCACGCTAAATAACTTGTTGCATCACGTTACGCAAATTCCGAGACGAGGCTGCATTCCAAGGACCGCTGTGCCATCAAGAGGGCAACAAGGCATGCATTTAGGAACACTTGGCCCCTTTATGGTTTGCTGTCAGACAAAAAAGGGCCGTTTAAATGCGGATACGAATCGTGTTGCTTTGTTTGTTAGTTTTTTTTTTCAACCCTCGACATAAAACGAAATCATCCAAATCCCCCATCGTATTCGTTTGCGTAGCACAATCCTATCAAGAAACAATTTTTTTAAGTAGTTTTGCAATCCAAATGTCACATATACCACAACACCAAAATCACAAGGTAACTTACTTGCTACAGCTGTTCAGTAAGAGGGTGTGCGCCATAAGCATATCCAGCCCTTCAGTTTAGTGAACACAGCCCTGTCCGACTAGCGTATCTTGTCTGCTCATTTGTTCGTCGATGGCTTTATCTAACTGCTACACTTTCCCCGTAACAAGATAACAACACGTGAAAGTTGAAATGTCTGTACCTTAATCCCTTGGTTAATTTTCCTTTGGCAAGTCAAAGCCAATCCCCGTGTTAAAGCTCTGCCATTCGCTGTCCGGTTGTCTGTCGCTTGGTGCCGCGTTTTCTATGCGTTCCTTTCTCTCGAGCCAGGGGGAAATTAACAAGAGCGAGAGATGGGCGGGCCAACTCCCTTTATTTACAAATAGTTCGGAGGCTGGAGGTGAACGTATTGTCTTACCGTTTGTCTCTTTCTACTTTCCCATCATCATACATAATTCAGGCTAGGATCGAACACTGGGTTTCTCTTTGAACAATGCACAAGAACCATGGGCTGTGGCAAAGGGATGCATTTGTTCTCCAAACAATAATCAACCAATAATGTTGAGGGTTGTTAAGAATTTGACTTAGTTGCTTTGTAATTCTGAAAAGTATTTGGCTGGCATGTAGGCTATTTAGGCCTACGTTGAGTATGTATATACGAGTTATCTTTTTCTATGTGGGCTGTTATTGTTTCCAGAACAAAGAGTAGGCCTATTACTGCATTAATAATCAGAATAAATACAGAACACGGAGACCAAAAGATAAAGAGACAGCGAGATCTTGTTCATTCTTGGTCTGATATGCAAAACATAACATCAACCATATCTTAGTTTTATTGTGATTTACAATCTTTTAACGTCATGAATTTAAATGTAATGTCAACATCTAGACTTTAAAGACGTTAAAAAAGGAGAACAAACCCATATTTGTAGTTTAGCATTTGTGAAATAGCATTCCAAAGGCCTATATTCTATTCAGCCATATAAAAAAAACATAGGGCCTCTTATAAAGACTTAAAAGAGCAAAGGTTTGAGCTAATGTGACTAACCAGGTTGTTCATCGACCAGCACCCTTAATCTGTCCATTGAAAACTAAAGACTTTTGCCTAATCGGAAGCATTAGATAATATTATCCGTTGACACTTTTGCAGATTTGACCCAATCACCCCTTCCATTAAACCTCGATATAACTAAAGAGAGAGACACAATTCCCAAAGCCAGGCCAAGGAGATACGCAACAGTGTTGATACAAATAACTTCTAGTCAAATGTTGTTAAATAAGAACCACTATTTATATCAATATCAATATTTTCTAACACAACTTTTTAGTAAATGTTTAAAAGTTTGAAATCTGCATGTGATTTAAAAAAATGCCCCGTCATTCACCTTCTCTGAGCCAATCATTTTCTCGGTTACTCATGATGTCAGTATTTACCCGGCTAAAGTCCTGTATCCTACAGTGGACTCTTGTTCACTTGTTTGTCACGGTGTTGCATGAGGTTCCTATTATCTGAATGGAGGATATACATTTGGAGAACGTGGGACTGGAGGATGTTAACAATGCTATTTTAGTGCAATGGAGAACATTTCATACTGCCTTCCCTACAAACCAATACAATGGTCACTGTAGTACAACAAAACGGAACATGTTATTGTAATGGGCACACAAGAGCTTCAAACATTAGAGTCAAAGTACAAAGGGCAGCAGTGTATGTTTGATATCTTTGGCGATTCCTCCGTGTTGTAATGGAAAATTCCTATTTTGCTTTACTTTGATCCTTTTCAGCTTTTTCCAGCAACAACTGGTCGTACGTTCACAAGGACACCTTTGTTCAATGACTTCTTGCTACCTTTACCATATCACAAATAGCAAATCTGCTGTCCTTAAAGAATCAAGTAGCATTCCTGCAATAGCGTGAGACTGTTGAAAAATTCTGTGACACTCTGATCGGTGTTCACTCTGCTAGAGAGACTAGTATGCATACATTAAATACTCTTATACTCTACAACTATTGTGTGCTACTTTGCATTTAGACGTCCCATCTGTGCTACATGCAATATCTCATAAAGAAATGGCCATGACAGTTTGGGTTCAGATGCTTATAGGAAATGACGCCGCCGGAGAGATGGTTCTTACCTTGAACTCTGACTACAGTAATAAACTTTCTGATCTATGATCCCATAACGTTTTAGTAGAGGACAGACCTTAGATTCAATTAACTGTTTGTTTGTGTGTGTCTGTGTGTGCGTGTGTGTGCATGTGTGTGTCTCAAGTGCGTTTGTTGCACCAGCGTTCTTCCTTTTTCAAGTCCCTTGGTTTTACGGTCTTTCCTGTCTTGTGACACAAGCGCACACATGCACACACACACTTCTCACCCTGCACCCCCAGCTTCACTAATTCATTTGTCATTCAACGGTCACAGAGAAATTACCTCCACACACACACTCGAAAATTAAAAGCATAATCACCAATGTCACGATTCAATTGTCCTCTCGTTATTTCCTAAACGAGGGTCAAGACGTCTGGACGAAAGTAGAGAGAAGGGGATGGCTCTGCAAAGCTCTTCTTCACAGTCAGCTCAACGTCTCCAGAGAGTGTGTCAGAAGACCAGAATGACGAGGATCCCCGCAATCACTCCCACGCCCTATCCTCCCCCTGTTTCAGCGAAGAGAGCTGCATCAGTAGACACTCAACACGTTGAACCGTCGACCTGTCATTCAGCAGAGGACTTTACCCAAAGCCACTTACAGTAATTCAGATGCCGGTCATTAAGGGGCACAAATGAGGGGTGAGGTTGTCAACAATGCCCTGGGGATCAAACCCAGTACCTTACCCACTACACTAGTGGTGATGCTAGCTACTTGCCCGATGCTTGTGTGCCATTTATGTCAGGCTTATTGTGATTGTATGCAAGTACTGGGTGTGTTGTAAACATTTGGATGTGTGCTGCTGTCTTTAAACATTTTACATTTATTTTTAGGCCCTCTTTATAGCCCCTTCCCTCAAGAGGCTTTGCCTTTTGCCATTCTGCCATTGTAAATAAGAATTTGTTCTTAATAACTTGCTGTTAATAAAGGGTAGATAAAATAAAAAAGAATTATCTACCCTGTGGTTATGACTACGACTACATCTACTACTACTATTACTACTGCTACTGCTGCTATTACTACTACTACTCCTTTGGCGTCTGATTTACAGAGCTATATTTGCAGTCGCCCGCCCACTCACACAGCTCTCTGAACTTTGTCAAAATTGCAGGGTTTATAAACGGTCTAGTTCTCTCCTGGTAATATCTGCACTTGAAATCCCCTACAGAATATCTTCAGAGTTGTCAAACCAGGTCTTCCTGTGTCGTAATCCCATAAGGCAGATGTTTTCGTTCTCCACTCCTTACAAATTGTATAAAGCAACGAGAGAAAAACATGGGGCTTACCCTCCTGCGTTGCCTGGGACCGTTGAGTTCTGTTGCTATGTTGTTCCCTGATGGGCCAGTGGGAGTTCTGAGTAACTGTCTGACTCAACACGAGCCCTGAGCCATACTTGGCCCCACCCTTCCTCTGACTAACACGGCCACCCACCCCCCCACCATACCCACTATAGCTCCAGGGCTCAATTTCTCTGCGGGATAAACAATACCATGTGCTATTTTTAGTGGGTCAGCGCCTAAATAACTTCCAGGTTACGTAAACTCACTTGGGTTTCCAGGTCTGACACACATACAACACTATCTAAACAACACAGTCACAGATGTGCCATCTTGTCTTCTTACAAAACCTCTCAAACACACACACTTTATCCTTTATTAGGAAGTCAGGTTAGGGCCTTGTTTCAGCATTGCTTGATAGCTTACCACAAAAGCACACACACACACACACACACACACACACACACACACACACACACACACACACACACACACACACACACACACACACACACACAGTGTGAGCCAACAAACCAGAGATCAGAGTCATGTGGTTGCTAGTTAGCAACCTTTTGTCGACATAGAAACATGTCGCAAACACAAAGAATGAGAAACGAACTGGCTGGAGACAGACAGAGAGCAAGACAACTGAGGTGAAGAGACAGAGAGAGCAAGACAACAGAGGTAAAGAGACAGACAGAGAGAGGGTGAGGAGATAGAGAGCGACAGAGACAGAATGAAAGAGAAAGACACAGAGGGAGAGACAAAGAGAGAAAGTCAAAGCATGATTTGAAAGTAATGGTTAAACAACCATAAGCAAAGGCCCACAACCACAATGAGACAACAATTATAAATCAAATGTATTACTGCTCTCCCTTCAGGGTACAGTCACATAATTTCTACATGCAAAAAACAATAACAAGCTTTTTTTTCACACAACAAGCTACTTAAGATGACAAATATGCTAGTGGTATGTCAAAAAGTACAAGTTGGTTGTGTATAACAATAAAACAATAAAAATACCCGTGAAAACTAAAACCATAGTTTCAGGTCACTTAGTATCACAATGTTTGGAACAGTCTGACTCAAATGTGACAGATGTATAGGCTGAATAAAAACCCTGAATAAATATCCCTCATAGTTCTGTGTTGCTTTCCTTGAAAAAGACTCTCATAGCAAAAAGTGCCATGATTGTAGAGATATGTTGTGAAGGCAAAAATAGCTATTGATCCAATCTATGGAGATTCTGCTAAATTGTGTATAGAATGTCTGCGGATACAAAATGGAAATAAGCTTAGTCATTGATATTATGGGATCCTGTTTCAAGCCATTGTAACGGGAGCAGACTCTAAGCTGCAGAGCAACTCTTCTGTATTGTGGGCCTTAAGTGTTGATTTACTCTTTAAACAGGAAATGGTGTGCAACCCAAAATAAAGAAGTTGTGTGCACATTATCAATAACAGTTGGGTTCAGATTGAATTCCACATCTAAAATTGGAATGCACACAGTTGGGTGAACCCTCAGATTCGTCCGATTTTCCTGAACTTGAGAAGCCATTTGAAAAGCAGTCTAATAACAAAGAAAAAGTGCATTTACGAGACAGAATGGTCACTCAAAGCACTTTCACCTCACATTCACACTCAGTCACTCTTTCACAAACATAACAATAGTACTCCCTTATTCAGCATTATCACCAATATTCAGACGTGCATATGCAAACCCCCCCCCCCCCCCCCCCGAACTTTAGATGCACCAGTGAAAGGGAGTACCTTTTCATTTTTCCACTGAAGCAGTGTGGATGTCGTGATTACCGGCACTGCTGTTGTCTTAAATACACACTCACACACCATTGCTGTAGGCTACGAGTATAGCAACCGACTAGCTGTAGCAACCACACACCAGATGTTAGCTTGAAATGGTCGAAAAGTAGACGATAATCTTTATATTTACCCTTCCTCAACGGTGGTCTCTCTATCCATCTATATATCTCTCCATTCCTCCACTCACACCCAAAAAGTAAAAATTGCAATAACAATATAATATTTAGTATTGGGACGTTTGCCAGAATGAACTGTAAATCACAAATAACTAAATAGTACATGTATCATAGTACAATAGTACATGCTCCCATTTTAAAATAGCCTGTTGCTTTGAAGCGTGAATAACGCCCTTTCTGTTTAACTTTCAAGTTGGTCTTACAACCGAAATCTGGCAATCCTCCATCTCTGGCTTCTGATGTGTGTGATTTTAATGACGAGTGATAACCATTTGAATGAAACAAATAATGACATCCGATATCCTGTGGCGCTTTTAGCCATGTGTGTGTTAATGTTACTCTTTCCTTGGCCTCGCAAAGGCAGTAATGACCATTGGCTGACCTTCTCCCACTGTTCTAGATGCTTCCATGTGCCAATGAGTCATATAATTGAGATGTGGCACCGTTAAGAGGATGCTTTCATCCAAAGTGACTCACAATAAAATTGTTTGACATACAGGACATTGAGGAGCAGGTAAGGGCAGCGGTGTGGTAAAGGGCTGAAAATAGATTACGATTCATGGAGCCCTGAGGAGGGAGAGGGACCTAAACAGGGCCCTGGAATTAAAATTGTAAATTATTTATCAGTAGGTCATGAAATATGTATATTTACCCTACATGTTAAATAAATGAATGGGGAAATAATTTGATCTATTGTGAGGAAAATAATGTTTCTGCAGCCAGATGCAGATACAGCAGAGTAGGGAAAGTGAAAAATAAGAAACTGTATAGTAGCAGTTCCCATGAAGTGAAATATATTGTAATATACTTACAATAAATCTATAATGGTGAGAAAATATCCATATCCAGGTGCCACTATAGATTTTCAGGGCTTTCCTTTCATGGGGCCCTACACTCCTATGCCCCTGGGAATGGGTGAGGCACCTTTCTCAAGGATCACTACAGGTATACGGCTGCAGACCGTGGCGATTGTTTATTAGGTCTGAACTAGTTCAAAATGTTAAAAAGATTTGAACATGTGTCATGTTATTTTCTATTGTAAAAGTCTAAAAACTAAAAACATTTAAAAACATGTCAAGTCCTTCAGGGCTATACAGAGAGACGTATATAAAGTCTATAAAATGGCCATTTAGAGATCTTTTCTTTAGACATAGAAACCAGCGGGTAAAACAATGTAACCGGCCGGGCCAGCAGAGCAGAACATTTGCACCGTTTGAAATAATGTCGAGGAAGAGACAAGGCCCATAAAGATGAGAGATGACACCATTACCGAGCCAGCAACGGGTCTGCACAGTGTCACTACTACTCGTTGCTCGAAAACACTGTCTGCTGTGGCTTATTACCTGAGATGAGGAATATTAATGTCTTGCAAAAGCAAAGCAACGATTATTGATTAAATGCGATGATGGAAATAAATAAATAACCGTTTCCCTCTTAAATGTGGCAAACACACACACTTCAGAAGAACACAACACAGACAGACTGATCAAGCCAAACTACACTCGAATAACTGAATCTAACGGACAGAGGAGTGTGCAGACAGATGTGTGCAAACACACATGAACACGTCACATTTTCCATCCTCCCCATCTCTGTTAATATAATAAATGCTCTTATCTTAAACTATGCCAAACATTTGCTATGTGTAAGTAAACAGACCACTGGCTGGATGACACACACACACACACACACACACACACACACACACACACACACACACACACACACACACCTAATGTTGATTCAAAGTTTGGGATTTTCTGCTTGGATTTGCAAACGCAACAAGCATATAATAACAATCTAATGAATAACATAGTATATGCCATGTAGCGCCTACCGTATACAGCATCGGTCCGCTGCATAGCTCCAGAAATAACGTTACAGGCCAGTAACGTTAAGTTCCGAGCAGCAACGACCACATCGGCATATAGACCCGTTACACCAAGGTAAAAATTGTTAGCAATTTACTGATGACTTCATTGTATTTTACCTATGTTGACAGAAATGGCAACGGGGTCCTGTGGTGATCGTAGCATAATTTGGGGTTTCAAGAAGCCGCTTCATTGCGGTTAACCGCGCCAAGCTAATCCACAGTTTGGCATGTAAATAAATACAAAACAGCGAGGAGCTGGGTGCTTTAATTGTCCATAGAAGGCTATTTTGCATACTATTTTTAAATCCAATTATGTTGGATTTTTTATCACAGCTTCAATCTGTACAAAACTTGTCTAAAACAGTTGTTTGTAAGTGGGGGTAAATGTGAATAAAACGATCCCACCTCACGCTTACGCCAGTCAACAATAGGCTTGCGGATTTAGAATCAGGGTTAGCCCGTCTACACGGAGTTTGGTGTATTGGTAATACTGATACAACCAGATATCCACTAATTACTGTTCAACCCTAATTTTGACAAATATTTCTCATTAAGATATTGCCATATTCATCTTGTAGATAAAATACAAATAAATAAAAACAAACCTATTTACGTAGGGAACATCCATTATGATAAAACGAATGCACCCACTGTTATCGGAGCGCTTGTAAAGATGTATATTGTTAACTGTTGCCCTCACTTGGAAGACTGCGGTTCCTGACCAAATTCACCAAAACGGTACATTCTGTGGACAATATGAATTTTTGTATTTGACATAAATAAAAGAATAATACTACAATTAAAATATACACGCAATGAAAATATGCTTTTGAAAATCCTCTTTAAAGAAATATATTTTTCCTGACTCCAAGAACTCCTGGAAACGTTTTAGTCGGCCACCGATTCCAAAGTGTAAAGTTCAAAGTTGACAAGCACACGGAACATCAACAAAGCAGCTAGAAAGTAGACACATTACAGCGAATTAGGCTAGTATTTCATTTAAGCAGGTAGACAGTATACTTACTCTATTATATATTAACAACTGTGCATTTGAATCGAAAAATGACAAGCATATTATCCAAACAAAGTTTAATTTTAACCACTTTCAGTCTTGCCTTGACTCGATTATCTTACTGCTCTGTTACAAACTCGAATATACCGTCGATAGCCAACTATTTTGGAACGAAAGGGCGTTATGAAGAAGTAAACCCTTATTTGATAAACGACATTACATCGGTCAATAAATCGCTTTTAATACCGCATTCATCTGACGAGTGTAAGCCTGTTCATGTAACTGCAATCATACGACATGGGACCAGATATCCCACCGTTAAAAACATAAAGAGAATGCAACGCCTGTATGATTTGGTGGTACACGAGGCCTCCAACGATGAAATATGGTTGGACGAGATCAAAAGCTCCTGGAAGATGTGGTATACTGATGACATGGATGGTAAGAACTACTGATAAGCATGTCAGTCATCATGATGTCACTCCATCTCTTTGATAAAAACGGTGCATGGTCGTTGCCTTTTGCATATATTGGTAATTACAACGCTTCCCACTTTGTCCTTTAGACTCTTTTATACAACGTGAATACATATGGCTTGTCAGGCATGCCTACATATAGACCTAGACTGCTTTGTGCTTGAAACCTTTGATTCAAATGATCCTAATTCTATTTTCATCCTGTATTACACCGGGACCTCACTACATTTTCATCCTGTATTACACCGGGACCTCAATACATTTTGTATGTCCTCCTAACCGCCAGGCAAACTTGTAGAGAAAGGCAGTGACGACCACAGATATTTGGCAGTGCGGTTGTCCAAGCTGTTTCCGTCTTTGCTCAGCTTAGAGAATCTGAAACATCAGCGTATCAGGTTTCAGACCAGCTCCAAGCACCGCTGTGTGGACAGCATCAAGGCCTTTCAACAAGGACTTCACAAACATTGGGGGCTGGAAGGTAAGAAGATAACAAAGAGCTCATACAAAAACAGTGTGTATGTAAACCATCTAATTCTCTCTCGCACTCGCTCTCTATTTTTTTACTGCTACTGCTTTCATTATTTAGGAGATACTGTTATCCAAAGGGACTTGCAGGACCATTTTTATTAGATACATCACATTAATGAGCAGATTATAGTTAGTCTTAGGCGTCTTACTCAAGGTCATCTACAGGTAGGCTGAAGACATTGGGATTTGAACCCAGAAGAACCCTTCTTCTGGGTTGGGGGTTGAATACCCTAAACCACAACACTGTCCTGACACAATCATGCCTTCTTTCACCCCGTCCTTCCAGAGGTGTGGTATCGACATGAGGTGAACGACGAACTCATGCGTTTCTTTGAGCGTTGCCGCGGCTTCGTGGAAGGCGTGGAAAACAACAAGACTGCCCTGGCAGAGGTGAAGAAGTTCAAAGAGGGGCCGGAGATGGGAGACGTTCGGAGGAAGATGGCCTGGCAACTCAACGTGCCCTATGAACGCGTCATGCCAGGTTGGGCCTAAAACACACTTTCAGTGTTTTTTAGGGACACACATTTCATGTGGCTGTAGGCAAATAACACACCTTGTTTGATGTTGACTCTGCCCTGCAGAGAGCAGCTATACCTACAATGAAAACAAAAGAACGGTGTCCACGGGGATCAGACCTACAACAAACAGCACTCAAAATCACATTGTTGTTATCATCGCTAACACGGTTGACAATGTTGCCGGCGATGTCATGTAGATATGGGGAAGGGTTAGAGGCTAGGACGTTTGACACCATCTGATAGGGTCTGGGTTTAATCCCAGGACAGAACATGTAAAGATGTATATTCAGCATTCATGCATTACTCATCATCGCTACCCCCACCCCTCAGACATGGTGGAGGCTGCGTTTTTCCTGTGTTCCTACGAGTTTGCCATCAAGTCCCTGCACACCCCATGGTGCCACCTCTTCGACCTTAAAGACGCCAAGGTACGGCCATCGTACACCCCTATGGAGGACACATCGCATACTATTGTGTAGTCATTATTACATATGTTGTTTATATTGTACATGTTTTGAGGGAATGAGCCTCGATTGTCACAAATAAGCCAGTGACCTGCAAAGGGACAAAAGCGTGTGTTAGGATTCTTCTAAGGTGTTTATAGGAACATACCAATCGCTTGTAACAAGGGCACATTCAGAATTATTCAAATACAGCAATAACATAAGCAGACAATGGTCTGGAGAGACTAGGGTCTTTACCCCCCTCCCTTCTGCGGTTTCACCAATTCCATCTCCGCCATCTCCTTTTTTATTCGATCTGTAATCCAAAGTCCTCTCCTCTGTGTATGTGTGTGTGTGTGTCTCTCTCTCTCTCTCGCTCTCTCTCTCTCTCTCTCTCTCTCTCTCTCTCTCTCTCTCTCTCTCTCTCTCTCTCTCTCTCCCCCCCCCCCCCCCTGTCTCTCTCTCTCTCTCTCTCTCTCCCCCTGTCTCTCTCCAGGTGTTGGAGTATAAGAATGACCTGAAGCAGTACTGGAAGAGGGGTCACGGCCACAGCATCAACAGCAGGTCCAGCTGTGTGTTGTTCCATGACCTGTTCAACCGGCTGGAGCTGGCCGTCCAACACCTGAGGTCCTTCACTTGCTCGCTTTCGACGGCACCTTTTAGTCTACTGTAACCCAGTTTTTTCCACCACCGAAAATACCGCTTTTTGATCTATCTGAAGTCTCTAAAGTGGAATAAATAAAAACCAACACTGGTTTTGTGTCACTGTGTGGATGGGCAAGACTTTTTATATATTTCTGAAAACTATGATGTACAATTGTGAAAAGATCCAGACATTAGTGACCAGCTAAAGTGGTTTATGAACAATATGGCCAAAGCGTTGTTTGAGTATGGCTGGACAGCATTTAGAAAATGCTGGTGATGACACAAGGACAGAAAAGGTGTCTCTTAAAATATTTAATAAAATATGTAGTTTTCCCCTCCCAAGGAGGCAAAAAAAGCTTCTGTGGGTAATGCAACTCTCCTCAACATCCCCTCCCTCGTTTGTTTATGTTTTTGTGTTGGTCCCCTCCGCCCAGGCTAGGCCAGGAGCTGCCCGAGGTAGTGACCGTCCAGGTGGGCCACGGTGAGACGCTGCTCCCCCTCCTGTCCCTTCTGGGCCTCTACAAGGACTCAGCCCCGCCCACCGCTGACAACTACTCCCAACAGCACGGTAGTGTGTGTGTGTGTGGGGGGGGGTCTGGTGTCGTACCGTCATCAGACCTGTCACATTAAGCTCCATATTGGAAGACCCTCTAACAAAACAAACAACCTTGTTGCCAAAATGTGTGTGCGTGCATTCGTTTTAGTATTTATTTGGAACCTTTTATCTTGCTGCCTGGTTTGTGTGTTTCCATTGTATTGTGTTTTTGCGTCATTATTAGTGTATATTCTAAAAAGGGCTTTCAAATCTAATCATAGTAGTAAATCAAACACAACATCAACCTTATAACTATTTTTAAATATGAAAACTCTTCCCCCCCCCCCCCCCTTTCGATTTCTTTCAGGAAGAAGTTTCCGGACCAGCCAGATCGTTCCCTACGCCGCCAACATGCTCTTCGTCCTGTACGACTGTCACGAAGGACCCCGAATCCAGTTCCTCCTGAACGAGACACCGGTTCGATTCCCGGGGCTGATGTCGGTGACGGAAGTGCCCCTGTACCGTGATGTTCGCCAGAGATACCGGGAGCTGTTGGAGGGATGCGACTTCCAGAAGGAGTGTGAGGTCGGAATCCAGCCACAGCATCGTGGTCACCATGGAAACACTGAACTGTAGAAGGCTCACAGCTCACCAATAGAGTTGCCCCAGGTCAATCCCTTTCTGAATGAACTTCAAAGGGGCATTATATGGCAGCAGGTTTTTCAAACAGACATGAGACATTTCTTGAGTTGGACTCTCATGGTACAGAATTGATTACCTTTTTGGTGAAACGTAATAAGGTCAGGTATTTTACTTGTCTTTTAAGGCTGCCGGGTCCATTTTTATCATGAAAATTAAGCTTTATATTTATGGTATGGGTATTTATTTAATCTTGGATTTCTGTATTGACATATTGTGGGATTTGATTTGAGATTATTTTTTGAAATATTTTTCATTTTGACTGGTTTAGTGTAATTCCTATTTAAAAATTCCTGAAGTTTACACATGGCATCGGTTAGAAAATAGAGAATAATCTTTGGTCATATTATGCTTGTAATGAAGTGATGAACTGTATTGTTATACAATACTGTTACATCATTTGAATTCTTTTTCTTCAACAGTTAAATTTTTGAGTGTGTGGGCTGGGATTTACTATATTGCTATGAAATCATTACCAAAGTAGCTATTTTAGCTAGCTTTGTTATCTTGAAATACCAGTTTACAGTAGTTGATTTTAGTTTTTAAGCAGTTTGATTTTTGGTGTGGGGATAATTTCTATGGAAATTGTAGCTGTGAGATGGATGCCAAAATGTGCCTTTTTTCATTCAAAGCTTTAATCAATATTCTTGTCATTGATTAAACTTGATATTTTCTTAAGTTTCTGAACGGCAATTCAAATAAAAGTTCAAACAGCATAACAATTACATAGCTAGTCAAACCAAATGTAATGAATGACTTTGAAAAATAATTCAATTGAAAGTCTCAAATGTATAAGACTAAGCCCCTCCCAGTTAGTAGGCAGGAGAGCAGTATTCAATAAACTCAGTGTTCTGTCCACTAACTGGCTGTGCAACTGTGTGATGCAAAGTAGTGTTGCTCGGCTGGCTGGGTGGCATTTGTGGGAGGGGTTTTGGGCGTGTCAATAGTAAGATTCTTGAAAAAACTTTAATTGTAGAATATATCAGTTATAGGATGTGATTTTATTTTTAACATTATTGAAATAACTATCGTCCAGCATTGACAGCATTGAGATACGTCCAAGTAATTCTAAGCTACGAGTTAGTTTAAATATTACACATTGTGACTTTAAGAACAATTTAAATCCCTGTTTCCTTTACAAAGGGATTGTTTGTAGAAAGTAAGCACTTATCTTACACCATTTCAAAAGTGATGCATTGGACAAAACGTTTACGTCTTATGTATTTTTAATGTAACAAATGAAAACAACACACACCAGCCCAATGACAAAAATATAAAAACACCATTTCACTGAAAATATCAGCCTACTCAAAACATCCACAATAGTTTTATTTCTATATCATTCACAAGGAAAATACACAGTAAAACCAAGCCTTGAGTGCACATCAACGGTCCTCAATTCTTCCATTCTCTTCTTCTGTGGAGTTCCTTAAAGGTAATGCATCAGTTTGGCCTCCATAGAAAGCTTGATCTTTTGAAAGTGCATTCTCACATTGGAATTTTACCCGTTTTACATAACAAGAAAAGATTGAAAAATCAACTAGTTTTTTCTGAATGCTTAAAACCTGTGATTCTTGAAACACTGTCTGAAACCATTAACACTTGCCAATGCTTTTACCAAGTATGCCGAACCGAATGTTTGGCATACCGAGCATTTGAACCGAGTTCTCTGCTTTACACTCAGTTTGTAATTTTACAACACACTTTATGCAAAACTGTAAACACATCTCACTGCTTCCCACTAATTTTGCAACTGAATAACACTTCTAGTAGATCTGTGCGCATTGGTCTCTACATTGCTACACATTTTCTTCACACAAATTATTCTATTGAAGAATACTCTGCATGGCATTGGAAGGTGCATGATCGCCAGCACCACCAACGCATAGCCCTTCTACAGGCAATGGAGGCTTGGGGAGACATTAATAAGAGGTCATGCCAGGCCAGGCGATACTTTCCATACTGCCTAGCTCAAAACAACATTGCATGTGATGTGTATGAAGTCCTATGGCCAGACCCACAAAGGCAGGATTTAGCGTAATTTCCTTTATTTTATTTTTTTTAACAACTGTTTTGTTTTCTTCTACTGCACTTTTGTTGTTTGAGGAGTATTAGTCCTAACAGTCCTCAAACAAGAAAAGCACATTTTGAGAAAATAAAATTTTCCCCTTATTTGTATTGACAGTGTTTTTTTCAGAATAGTGAAGACATTTGCAAGAGATGTATAATGTTTTGTTGGTTTGTTGTAAGGTTTTGTGGTAAGTGTGTAGAGTTTTGCAAAAATAGCCTATTGTTTCAAAGATAGTGGCTAAGCAATCAGGAAAAACTGTACACTGAGTTGAAACTCCAAGCCGCCAACCCTTAACTTAGAATGTAAAGTTTCAGTTCAAGTGCTTTTTTTTTTTAACACCATATGTTCCTCAACAATGTTAACCTATTAACAAGTATTTACATAACTCAATAGGTAAAACTGCTATTGCAAGAAGCAAATGACTTGTGTATGGGTTAACCTGAAAGCTGAGATTTCTTAACCCACATCATTTATTCAAAAACGTTAGCACGAATGGGACTAATATATGTATTTTTGTGACTGGACATTTTAGCAAAAGAGGACTAACAACTGATCTCTATTGAGGATCTGAAGCGCTACGATCATGATATTTTATTTAACTAAGAAATTGTGAATTTAAGTATACCACATTCATTATGTTTCATGACAATCAGGTAAAATGTATCAAACTTCCAGTATGTCCTGCTTCTGTATGAAATCTAGCAGGGAATTAATCCCATGACAAGCATTTCTATCTTTGTACCCAAAATCTTGCGTTATTTACTGATTTCTAATGAGTCACTTTAGGCTTAGGATTCATAGCAGTGAGTCTTCAGTAGATTAAATAATATAAGCATTCTGTGTGTCACGAGCAATGACACGACATCAATATACACACTTCCTAATGGTGCATCAATAAAACTACTTTGGCAATGTAAATTTTTGGTCATTAATGGAAGGTTTCTGCCATTACTGCGTGGCATTCAATTACAGTAACTGAAATTATTATTGTTTCAAATTCCCACAACTTCTTTTTGGTGAGACAGGACCGGGAAATATGAATAACTTTTTGCATAAAGACCATTGTACACTACACTATTTTGAGTGAGACAGCAATGGCTTAAATTATGTAATCTCTCGGGAGGAAGTTAATAAAAATAAATGCTTCACTCACTACTTCACTGTACGTTTGATCCTTTGTTGTTTTCTAGACCCTGACACTGTAGACGCCGTCAATACACCAAGTTGCAATCAATACTCTTCCTTCACATTTGTTTCATATGCAGGGACAACACTGAAACACTTTAAACGGGCCGACAACTTGAAGGACCACGGAGGTCAGAAAGAAACTGCCACCACCTCCCCATACGCGTTTGTAAAACGATGTATGAGCTGTATATTGTTTATCAAATTACATTATGATATGCCATAAAATTTATCTTACGGTTGTGTGTGTGTGTGTGTGTGTTTTCAGTCCAACGCGATGTGCATGAGGGGGTTCTGACACGCGGCGGACTTGGACTTCCTCATCTTGCCGATGGCCTTCTGGAGGTCAGACTGCTGGATGGGTCGGATGTAGTCCTCCGTCAGACTGTCAATGAGACGGACAGAAAGGACCCACGTACTTTAAAAATGGTAACTGGATTGTATTTGAGCAATGGCACAATGAATACCTCACATGACAGTAACATCTGGAGGCTGTGCCAGGGCATCACACCAACAACACTCCCTTTGACAGACAGCTTGCTGTACTTCCTGAATTACTGCTCCAATGGGTTTTTTTCTCATAATTTGCTCTGCATATTCTACGAGGTCAACTGAAACAACAAGCAGTTGGTCATGTTGCGTGGGGGTCATGTGATGTGGGGGTCATGTGATGTGAGGGTCATGTGATGTGGGGGTCATGTGATGTGGGGGTCATGTGATGTGGGGGTCATGTGATGTGGGGGTCATGTGATGTGGGGGTCATGCGACGGTACCTGTCGTTTTTCTGTGTGTGCACAAAGTCTCGGACGCAGAGCAGGGCGGCATCGCGGCACATCTCTCTGAGGTCACTTCCTGAGAAGCCTTCGGTTTGCTGCGCAATGTCGGAAAGGTCCACCAATTCCTCCACCTGAGAGACACACACACACACATAATCTCTGAGCGACTCAAATATAATTGGGTGATGTGGTCAATTGCATTGGTGACATGTTTCGTTCGTAAACAAAAAACTATAAAAGAATTGCAAATTGTGTCTCTGAAGTTGCGTCTCACTGTGAACATCAGCTGGAAGGCATTCTAGCATTCAAGAAGACCCGATGTTACAGCGAGTTACGTTTTGGTGTTGAAACAAAGAACTTACACTTTCATTGTCCAAGATCAGGTTGAGAATCTGCTCTCTCTGCGCAAGACCCTTGAAGGAGAGAGAGAGAGAGTTGAATGGGCATTCCTGATTTCACTTCATGAATCACATATCCCTATGAATCGTTTCATTGCGTTGTCTGGTGTTGTGTGTGCTTACAGGCTGGTTGATGTGGAACCTGGTGGGCATTCTCCTGAGGATGGCAGAGTCCAAGTCCTGAGGACGATTGGTAGCGCCCATTATGATTACCTAGAGAGAAAGACATAGAGAGAGTGATAGAGAAACAGAGAGCGAGAAATACATTTGGAAGGAAAGAAAGATGGTAAGAACACAATAGGGATGAAATGCCAATAAAACTGCCACACCAAAGTCAACTATTTGTATTCAATGCATTATATACTAGACATTTGTGGTTTAAACTCAGAGCTGGCAATTTACCGTAAATTATACCACTGAAAGTGACTTTCCAAATCCAAAAAACAGAAGCTTGGAAATGGAAGGGGAGGCTAGTCCAGTTGAGCTACTTTCGGCGAGTCTGGCCCCATATTCCTGAATCCATGTCTACAACCTAGGAGTACAACAACTAGCATATACCTGACAGTTGTAATCGGTGTCCAGGCCATCCCATAAACTCATGAACTGGGCTTTCATCATGGCTGTGGCCTCGTGGTCATTACTGGAGCGGCTGCGCAGAAACGAGTCTAAACGAGAACCAACCATTTACAAAATGACTTGGCTTTACAAAATTAAAATGTTGTGTGTGTGTGTGTGTGTGTGTGTGTGTGTGTGTGTGTGTGTGTGTGTGTGTGTGTGTGTGTGTGTGTGTGTGTGTGTGTGTGTGTGTGTGTGTGTGTGTGTGTGTGTGTGTGTGTGTGTGTGTGTGTGTGTAACACATACCTATTTCATCGATAAAAATAATCGAAGGCTGCAGTTTGACAGCCAGTGTGAAGACAGCAGCCGCCAGCTTCTGGGATTCGCCGTACCACTTGTCAGTCAACGTGGACGGCTGCAGGTTGATGAACCGGAAGCCCGCCTCTTTGGCTGTCGCCTTGGCGATAAGAGTCTTCCCACACCCGGGTGGGCCATAGAGCAGTACACCTAAACCACCGCGAAGGGAGACACAGTTTAAGATAAAAGCTTGGCAAATAGTGGAAATGTTACCCCCCCCATATTAATGCATGTATCGGTTTTAAGAATTAACCACTAAAGAAATGTGGATATAGGATTATCAAGGATTATCATCATTTTGGGTTTCTATTTTTCAAAATCATACGGGAATTTATCAGAGTTTAATTGTAATATAACAATTTATGAAACAAATGGAGTTATGAAAATGTATTTTTGGGTGCTTTCTCCAGTGTCCATTTCTGGAAGCAAGGTCCAAGCTGTACTGCATGGCAAATTTCGCCACAAGAGGACACTGGTTCCATAATTTCACACAGACAAGAACATATTTTCGATGCATGAGAATCAGTTCAAATCTATTACGCTATAATGGCAATCAAATCAAAAATCCCACTTTCCTTTTCATCAGTAAAAACTGGCGAGTAAAAAAAAGAAGAAGAAAAGTCATTCTCTCACCACCTCCTTCTCCTTACCTTTGGGCGGTTGGAGGAGTTTGGATCCTTCGAAGAGGTGTCTCTTCTGAACAGGCAGTATGACCGTGTCCTTCAGCTCAGTGATCACCTCGTCCAGGCCAGCAATGTCCCGCCATGTGATCTACCCACAGAGAGAAGAGACGTGGAGGGAGGGAGAAGAGAATGAGACACAGAGCATATAAGATGAGTGGCGAGAAGAGAAGGGAAGAGAGAGGATACAATAAAGAGAAGAAAAGGAGACACAAGGAGAGGAGAGACAAGGAGAGAACCAGCGATGGGATGAGGAAAGGAGACGAGACAAGAGGAGAAAGGAGAGAAGCAAAGGAGAGAAAAGGAGACAGAGGGAAGAGAACAGAAGAGAAGTGAGGGAAGGGCAGGGTGAGGAGGCAAGAGAAAAGGGGATGAGGTAAGAAGTAAAAAGGAGACAAGGGGAGGAGAAATTAGGAGGAGACACAAGCATACATTTAATAACAGAATCTCTAATCACACTTCAACCAATGAGTCAATCAGCCCTAAATGCTCAAAGCAGCACTCGGCAATAAGGTTGCACGGTGGTTAGCCCTGCTACCTCACAGCTTCTTGCCTCACAGCAAGAAGGTCCTGGGTTTGAACCCTGGGGGGGGGGGGGGGGGGGGGGGGGGCTTTCTGTGTGGAGTTGGTATGTTCTCCCGTGTTCTTGTGGGTTTCCTACCACACCATAAAGTCCATAAAGACCTACATGTTAGGTTAATACCTCTGCAAGTGCACTCGGCCAAGCAGTAGACTGGGAGTTGGTCCCCGGGCGCCATAAAAAGGGCTGCCCACTGGTCCTAGTGCTGCAGCTAGTGATTGGTCAAATGCTCCTAGTGCTGCAGCTAGTGATGGGTCAAATGCTCCTAGTGCTGCAGCTAGTGATGGGTCAAATGCTCCTAGTGCTGCAGCTAGTGATGGGTCAAATGCTCCTAGTGCTGCAGCTAGTGATGGGTCAAATGCAGAGAACAAATTTCTTTGTGTAGTACTTAGTACTTAGTTAATGTGCACTGACAATAATAAAGATTCTTCTTTCCTTAATTTCCTTGCCCAACTCCCGCACCAGGCTATAATTTACCTTTACACAACCTTTCCTATCACGGCGCTGTATGACGCAGTAGCCAAGACACACCCATGAAGGAACCGGATTTTGTGAATCCCATTGATTCCTTCTAGGTTTCAAGGTCACACTTTAAACCAGAAATCAAGACATGCTTCAACGAATAGGTTCCATAACATTGGATCATCTTTAGTGAGAACTAAATAAAAAAACGTGAATGATTAACAGATAAAACAGGTTGTGCCTGTTGCACCCAATGTCGCAGCTATGCCATACTTCTTGTTGAACACAGTAATAAAGTGTAGTCATGTGAATTATGCCGGTAGGGTAGAAATAAAAGGGTGTTAATTCTACAATACATGAACCCTGGCTGCAGTCATGAGGATTGGTTCCCACGCAGTGTGCAGTAGCCCATGCAGGGCTCGACAGTGCAATGATTTTGCTCGCATTTGTGAGTACAAATTCCCTTGTGCAAACGTGAATTCACATTTAGGATCACATGTGAATAAAATAGATCACGTTACCAGCTTTCACACATTGCACGATAGGTTTGCCGACTGACCAAGGCTGACCAAATAGCCAATATCACACGTACACATTCCAATAGAAGTTGGGAGCTGTAGTTCATAAATCTCTTTCCCCTCATTGACTGCGTTCGCGACCGGAGATTAGCTATGAAACTGCTTGTATCTGGCAACTGCTTGCAATAGAATCACAAGGCAGCATTCTGAATCTGGACCGTTGACCTCGCAGCGATGAGCAGCGACGTGACCACAGATATGGTTGCAATTTGAAGTTCTGTTTAAAATTCTGTTTGAGAATGATGATGGGCAATGGTACGGTTATTTTTTATTTGTGTTATTTGTGTATCTTCTGTTCATTTATCACTTAAATAGAAATGGCATTAGACAAATATAACTACTGTTCTTTACTGTAAGTAATTTATTAATCCCTCTATTTTGAATCTGCACCTATTTTATTTAGTTGTGCCCTTACTTTTATGCACTGTGCAAACTTAGGACCACAGTGCTCGCAGGGAAAAAGGTCAGCGTAGAGCCCTGTGCACATGTGCCATGCATGCTTAGCAAGTGGGAGTGAGTAAGTGTGCGTGTACCTGCATGCTGAGTGGGTCCACCAGGTGCGCTGCGATGCTCATCTCATACTCAGACAGCTTGATGTTCTGGACTCCGATCTGACGCATCAACTTCTCCGCCTGTTGCGGCGGGGGGGGGGGGGGGGGGGGGGGGGGGGGGGGGGATTATATTAAGTTTATTTGTGCTCATCCCTATTTTAATGCTATATTTCAAGCTGGTGGACACCATTATTGTTGTTTATTTGGCTCGTATTTAATCAAAAAGAAAACAAGACATGCCAAACGTTTGTAGGTTAGTCACAATGTGTTACATTTCCACTAGCTCGTAGTTTAAAATAACCTTGATTTATCTGTAGTCAATGCTGATGGATAGTGATTTCAATAATGTTATCAATAAAATCCCATGCCATAACTGATCTATTCTACAAATATAAATGTGGCTAATTTTTATTTGTATAATATATTAGTTACATGGATGTATACCCCTCTCTTTGTTTACAATAATCTTACTATCAACACTCCCAAAACCCCTCCGACTTACACCACCCAGCTGATCTACGCTAGTTTGAGTAACCCAGTTACAGTCAGTTATTGGACAGTGTTATGGAGTTTTTTTAATTCTGAAAGTCTCCTGCCTACTAACTGGGAGGGGCTCAATTGTACATATTGCGCTTCCAAAAGACCAAAGAACACATTTTAATCAAGTTTGTCCTACCCATTCCAGCTCAATATAAAATGTATATTTTGTGGCTGCTCACCACAAGCAAATGTAATATTGTCCCATTGAGCTCTGGTAGCTTGTGTGATGTATTCTGGATAGGAGTTTGTTGGTCAAGTTGGTCCTTGGTCCCACATGTCCACAAGTGAAGTGTGAATGTACAGCCACTCTGCATATATACGCTATGCATGTGCATGTGCATGTACACACACACACACACACACACACACACACACACACACACACACACACACACACACACACACACACACACACACACTACCTGTTTCTGTGCCTCTACTTTCTGTTTCCTGGTGGGATCTATGGCGTCCACCATCCATTTTATAGTGAAGTACGTGACAGCACCAAATAAGGTAAGGCGAAAGAGCAAGCCAATGACCTCATTACGTCCCAGGGGTCGAGTTATACTTTCAGTGGGAATCTCCTTTAAAACCATCTTTCAAATATGGCCCTGGAAGACAAAAAGCATATTGTACTTTATGAGGAAAATGCATTCCCTTCTCACACACACAATTATATATGATGTACTATTTAGCAAACTGAACACCTATTAAATGTATTTTAAGCATACTGTAGTAAAATCAACATTGTAAAAACGGTGACTTTAAAACAAACATCATAACCATTTATTAGGTATTTTATCAACTGTGACATTATTACAATTATGTTAGTTCCTCAAAACTTGTGGTAAGATCAATGTCATTAGAGATAATGACGAAAACATGATGTAAGAACACACACTTAGTTGCATATTTGTTGCACAATATTTGTAAACATTTTTGAACGTTGTGGTCACTAAATATTTGCCACCATAGTAACATATTCGTGCATATATTTACTGAATTCGTGTGATTTTGAATTGGTTTGTTTGGGGACATGTCATAACGTTATCGTTACTTTATAATCGGAATTAGCCAGAATTCCTAAAATGTTTTAAACTGTTATTTGATATTTATTCTCTACTTTCGGTTTTCCAACAATGAACCTGTTTAAGACTCGCTTGGAGAAAATCGCTTCGTATCCAAATACATGCAGTTTCTTTAAACAGAACATATCAAAGATGAACGGCGTTGACAGGTGTTTTTACACTTTTACAGGAAACAAGACTACTGTCAGAACGAAACTTTAATATCAGCTTGAGTTGGTGGGTCGCTAGCATTAGCTTGACCTTCTAACAAGCATGCTCTCTAAAGATCATCCGCAGAATATGGCGTTTAGGGGCACATTAGATAAGAATGCAGCGTACCGACAACAGACGTGAGAAGAATAAGAGGTTTAGGAAAACGTTCAATTTGCCCGTTTAGATAGGAAACAGTGATGGAAACTCACCTCGTCACACTTGCCTGTAGTCTTCTGCTCGGAATGTAAATCTCTTCTTTGCGGTATAGGCGGGTGGACCAGTCGACCGGTTTGTTGGTGCATTACCGCCACTGAGCGGACTGGAGAGTCAGTATCGGTTATGTTAAATTTAATTTGATTACTTGGCGTCTGTCATTCTTATATACTAATTGAATTTTTGCAATTATAATGGTATCTACAAGATATATCTATATAGGTATCTATACAAAATGTGGGTTCGATTTAACATCTAAATTAATTCATTATCTGTGTATCATAGCAACTATTCATGCAATAACACCTATAATGTATTCATATGCATTAATCATTGAATATGAACTGTGAATAAAGAAATAATGCAGAAAAGCTTGTGTTAGCTGTTTTAGTTTTAGTTTTAAATGCTGTAGGGATTAATACCTCATTTTCTTGCGTTAATCAACCACACGGGGTGCCATGTTACATTTAATCATGAAGATTTGATATAGACAGTAACCGGAGGAAAAGGGGGATAATAGCGCTACACCGTGGCAACCTTCTTTCCCTGGAAGAACGCTTTTCCCCAGACAGCAACGAGCTAACACAACTAGCAGGCAGTCAGTAGTGATAGTGACTGCTACTTGCACTTCTTTTTTCAGGCAAATCGGAGAGAGATTTTTTTCTCTCCGCTCACCTGCATTTAATCACGGCGTCTTTGGTAAAATCAACGACTTGGACTTGTCCGTTTGGATTATCAACTCTTTTGGATAGCAGGATTATTTTCCCATTGAATGCCGCGGATGGTTTTGCTTTAAACCGAAGGAGCAGGAGATCCGGGGCCTGCAGTGACAGAAGGGTGCAGTCCCCGACGTTGCTTGGTTGTGACCCAGAAGACGGCACCAACGGCTAGACTAGCTGTCACCCAGCCGTGCGGCTAGCCATTTAAGGCTACAATACATCTGCTCTGCATCCCAGGTTTTCTATAAGGATTTATATTTGGAACAACCGGTGTGAGGGAGAAATATGGCGATTTTGGTTCTTTCGGGTAAGATATAAAGGACGCCCCCGTGAAAAGGGATTTTCTTTGCAGCTAGCCAAGTAATATCAGGCTCTAAGCTAACTGTCACCATTAGCTATCGTCTCTGTCGGTCCTACCGTCCACACAGAACGACGGGACGGCAAAAGAGGACCATTGGCCCCGCAAAAGCAAACGAAATAATTAATCGTTTTTTTTTAGACAGTGTAAAAGACTATAAGGCACCGACATGACTGCCATTATCAAAGAGATAGTCAGCCGAAACAAAAGGCGTTATCAAGAAGATGGCTTTGACTTGGACCTGACCTGTATCCTTTTTTTTTTTTTGTTAGACAGAATGTACAGTATTGCGAGGTCTTAACTGCCCACTTTAGCTAGCTGTTCGCTGTAGCAGCCCAGTGAAGCGACCAGCGCTGCGAACTTTAATGCATGCGTTACTGCGATGTCACACTGTTTCAACCGCTATTTAATAATCCAGTGTGTACCAGGACTCCGCACTACGTGGAGCCGCACATAACGTAGCGCTAACGTATAGTCGTTGGATACTAATGTATGGTTACGCAGCTCGATACCCACGTAGTTGGTTTAGCTAGCCACGCTAAGCCAGCCTGTCTGTGGTTATTGGCATTGCATCAGCAAGAGCGCAGACAGGAGCTCTTAAATAAGACGCAGTATGAGCTGGACCTCTTTTTATATTAGTCTTGCCATGTGAACATGCAACCAATAATCGCATGTCAGGGTTAAAAAACTGCACATGATCATTATTTTGAATTTAGAAAACGAACTATTATAGGGTGCAGATAGTTGCTGTCAAATTAACGGTGTCGCTATTTGAATATGTACAATAGCAGGACATGTTTTCATAATGGTTATTTGATAATGTATTTCTATGTATTTGATTACTTAAAACCTGCGATCACTTTATTTGGCTCCACATTGCTTTGCTTATTTACACATGAGACAACTTGACCGCTCGGGATTTGGATAGTGTTTTTGGGATAGAGGAACGGAAACGTTTTTGGCAAGTACGTGCTAGTTGTTTAATGTGCATATTTTACATTCAAATATTGATGCATACAACATATATTCCATTAACGCAAATATTATTAACTCAGGAAAAAGTTATCAATAGTGAACGCAAATAGCCTTGATCGATTGTCACCCGTTTTAGTGAAATTAGGTAGACTGTTGAGTACAATTATATCCATTTAATGATTAGGCCTACCGTCAGTCGTCCTTGTATAAGCTACTATTACCTAACCTATGTCATTACTGTGTTAAATTGAATATACTCCAGTGGACAGGGTACCGTCAGACTGGCATTAGTTGGAACTTGGCAGGGTAGCCTCTTTGATGAATAATTATTCTAGGAATGATTGGTGGAAACGCTAAAACGTGGTAGTCGGGTATACTTTGCCAGGACCAAAGGTCACTGAAGGCATTGTGTGATACCGTTCTTGGCAGATTATACCGCAACGGGAAATGCAATAGTTATTGCTTTATTAAATCAAATCAAGTCAATGCTTTATCTGCAAATACAGCTGGACAAATCGAAAAATAATTGTAATGGCTTATCAATTTACCTGATGCAGTGTTGCAAAATCACGATTTGCACCCATAGTGTGTCAGCCTTTTGTAAAGACAACAAATAATTGTCAGTATCAGTCTAATTTTGGACGTAGCACAAATTGAGTAAAGCAACTTTGCAAAGTGATGATTTCCCCTCCGAATTCAGGGAATAGGCAGCATGAGAAAGCACGGCCATATTAACTCCAGTTCAAGTTATTGAACTGCATTGCATATTATAGTAGAAAGATGCATAATAAAGCCCTCCTTCAACTTTGAGTCAGTGAATGAAAACCCGTTGGCTGTCACTTGCATGTGAAAACAAATGAACTATCGGGGAATGTGGCATAAAAACACAACCATGTGCTGTCAATTAAAACGTGTGAAAAGTGACAAGATTAATGAGGAGCACATATTATCACACACTGTAATGCAAGTGTCGCCCTATATGGCGGCCGTGGTGCATAGCATAAGCTTGGTGATGCTGGTACTGGCCAATGTCAATATTGTGATAAGAGACCATTGCATTGTATGGGACTTTGGTTTGCCGTGATATAGCCTAGCTTGGGCTAACAATTTGTTGTATTTTCCTGGTCTTAAAAACTGACATGTGGCACTAGGGTAAGGCGATCCAAATGCATCTTTATTTTTATTTTTTAATATTTCATATAATTTGAAATGTCCAGTATCGTATGACTATATTAATGGAGTGTTTTGTTTACAAAATGAGTCAGGAGCAATTCCCTGCAAGACAGTTGTTAAATGGTGCATGCCGTAAACAATTGCAATTAGTAACACTTGAATCTTTTTAAAGTTGGCCATTATTATCATTCATTAAATGGTTGTCCACTGTGGAGTCCAATAGTATTTGTTACAAGTGCCAGTTAACGAAGAAATATGTTTTGTCTTTGTTGCACATAGATTAACTTGTGAGAAAGTGGAATACTCTCCCCAAATATCAAAATCAGTATCCCTTTAACTTATATTACTGAAACATTGATACAGAATTAGTAGAATTCTCTTGAAATAGGACTCTAGTAGGAAATCACAAATATATTAAAGTACATTTAACTGCATTTACATTAAGCCACTTGAATTTGGTTTGATGCCAATCCATAACATGGAGCTGGTGTTTTTAAACTTCAATTGACACTTGAACTTCATTGTGGCCTTTCTTTTTGTATCCCTCTTATTTGTTACACACCCTTGGTCCCAAAAGGGGGAATTCAATATTTTCCTCCAGAGGGATAATGGAAGCTGGGCCCGCTACAGCATATTGCCTTTTGGGTATGCAGCCGATTATTTACTTAGTCCGGGATACTTTAGCAGGGTTGATATTAGCTGTCAATGGAGCCTGAACTGGAGGCGTACAGTTGGAGCTTTGTAGCCCTATTCATTTTGCCATCTGCTGACTGAAATAGGAAAGGGTCATGCTTATATTGGCTAACCCCAGTCCACTGTGCTATTTTAATTTGAAGATTAGTATTTGGACATCAGTGTTGTGAAGGATAAAGCTGTGTGTTCTTTCAATTTCATGCAAGTGCAAAAATGCCGCATCTCAAAGAGACACATTTGACAAATGTTTACATATATTTAGTTTGATGCTAATGTAATTTCATTGGACTTGGATATATCTTGTGCAGAATAAAGCAGCAAATATATTTTTCTTATCTGTAGGCTGATTCGTAAGGCGCTTGTACTGGATAAAGGACAATGTGTAATTGGCATTTAACAGGGCAATCTGCAATAATAGTGTGGCCTGGTCTCATAAACCTTTCCCTGGTCCCATAAACCTTTCCCTGGTCCACTGGCCCAAGTGGCCTGAATTGCTCAACATGTACAACCCAGTTGGCTCAGCTGGAGGCTCATGTGTCTTAATTCCTGCAGCATCACAGAGGACCAGCTAAATAGGTCATTTTTAATATGCAGAATTCAAATAATCTTCAGTCTACTTAGTTACCCTCTTAGTGAATAAAAAAGACATTTGTCTAGCATCGCAACATTTAGCCGTTACAGGGATTTGAGAGAATTTTGTGGTTTGAGGGGTGTTCTTAGTTGAGTTTGTTCAAGGCTGCTGTCTGCATCAGCAGTGCTGAGTAGTAGGCCTAGCTTGACAAAATAGGTCATTTTAGTATGCATAATTCAATTATTCTGTTGGTGGAAGAGACGGGGAGATCTCCCCGGTGGAAACCAAGAACAGCAGCAGAAATTAAAAACGGGATACGGGCACAAATCCTATTTTATTAAGTTACTTTGAAATTCTTGGTTAACTATTCATGATGGTTTCCAAATGCTGTTTTGTTACACTAGCACAGTGTTGCAGATTTGTATCAACAATTTTTTTTTTTAGTGTGTACTGAACTGATTCTTCTTGTTCTTGTTCTTCTTCACTGCTTTCCTTTTTTTAGTTGGATATTTAAGAGGGTCAAGTGAGGGACTGAAATAGTTCAGAAGTTATTGGATATATTTTAGATTTTCAAAGCAAACAAAACATTTTCTATTTAGCTGAACATTCAAAGGCGCTAAGACATAAACCGCAACGGTGGCATTGCGGACCGATCACAATACTGTCTTAAACCAAAACCTTTGCTTTTATTAAGCAATCTTTTTAACAGAAGAGTAATTATACTAAAGGTTTCTCTGTCTCTCAACTGTCGGTCTCTTTCTCTCTTGGTCTCTCTCTCTCTGGGCTCTTATTAACGTGAACCTGTTAGAGGGCAGACTTTGGTTGGCACAGCGATGGCTACATCGATGATGTCATTCTTCTTCTCAAGCGGAAAGCGAGTGCGCGAGAGGAAAAGGTGGCAGAATGAGGCACTAGAAAGAAAAATGGACTCGGTGCAAAAGGAAAAGAAAATGAAGGGATGATAGAGGGGGGATATTGAGACATATGGAAGTGGTGAAGAGACGGAAGGCGGGGTTGAGAGCGAGAGAGTGATGCTGGAAGGAGACAAAGAGGAAGTGGAGAGGTGCTCTGGTTGAAAGAAGCAAGAGAGGGGAAGATGCGCTCTAAGACTCGGTGGACTGATATTCGCCCACAAAGACCCCTTTACACACACACTAAACACACAATTGGATTGATCAAACAGGGCTACTAAAGGAAAGGCAGATTTTCAAATACACTTGATACAATTTGCGTTATCAAGGGGTCGGGTTTGGGGATCATAGAAAAGTATTCATAGGCACAGTCTCAAGCCCTTGTCCAAAGCAGTAGGTGACAAAGAAGTAACTCAATATCTTTCAAGTATTGTACTTGATCACTGGTTGTCATGGTGCTACCAATTTAGCGCTGTACATTTATTATGTTGACTAAGCGCAGATAATGTTGCCACGTTGAAATGTAATGGCAATGTTATGATAATGGTGGTAATGAAGTGCCTTATGCTGATGGAAGTTGGAGAGAGAGAGAAAGCACAGATGCTGGAGAGGGAGCACTGAGGAGGAGTGAAACTCAGAGAAAGGCCCCCTGCTCTTCGCAGAAAGAAGAGCGTGTGTGTTGTTGTCTCGCTTGACTGGCTTCGCCCCACCCTTTTTTAGTTGTCTGGTGAAGAAGAAAAGAAAACGGAAACTGACTTGGATCTGATCCCGTTCAGATATATTTCAAGTCAATTTGACGTGATGTAGAGAGAGATAAAAGAAAGGGAAGAGGGTGGAGAAAGGATGAGCAGTACGTTCTGATGACATTCCTAGTTGCACAGACCGTCCTCCTTTCGCATCGGAGAGGTACAACATAAACATGCCATTCTACAGCCCACAAAACCTGTGTTCCCGTCCGGTTCTGTGATTGTGTTTTCTGTAGCAGATGCATCCATGATGTCATGATTTAAGAGAGCAAGGGAGGCAGTTGAGAGAGTGACACCGATGAGCTGAAGGGAGAGGCGGGAAAAGACTGGAACATTTTAGAGGATGGTGCTGGACAGCTCAAATTTTGCGTTCAGAATTCTCAACAAAATCCATTTGGATCAAGTGGAATTGTGAGAAAGAGATGGGTAGACGGAGAAAGAGGGACAGAGAGGGGTGGGGGTACTGGTATCAACTCCATTGTCTAAGAATCAATGATGTCATGATTTCAAACCATTCCACACCTGTGTCTTCTCTCGCTTCTCGTATTGCTTCCACCGCCATGGTTTTGTTTCCGTTTATAATGTTGTTGCATTGCTAAACACGGTCGCGCTGTAAGCCTGCATGCAGATTTTTTCTTTCTGTGTTGCATCGGTGTACAGCGGCTTTCAAACCCCAGGGGGTCCGAGAGACAAAGAGATGAGGGGGGGGGGGGGGGGCACAGACTTAAAGGAGTAGAAAAAAAATATATATAAATATATATATTAGTATAGGAAGTTGGGGATTTTGACTGCACCTGGTCAGTTTTATAGACCACCCGCACATGTTTTTATCGTGGACAAGATTAATGCTGTGCCATGCCAGACCCTGATGTGGCGGCTGCTGTATATCTACTCTCACCAATTCTGTAGTCGGTGAAACAAAACAAGTTTGTTTTTGTGAGAGGATCTTCCAAAATGAAGCTTAATGTGATAGGTCTGATGTTGGTAGACACACACACACACACACACACACACACACACACACACACACACACACACACACACACACACACACACACACACACACACACACACACACACACACACACACACACACACACACACACACACACACACACACACACACACACACACACACACACACACACACACTTCAAAGCCCCCACCCTGGTAACACTGAGACGTGAAAAAGATGTGAAAGTTCACTTGGACAATCTCCAATGAATAATTGATTAGATTTCTCTCTCTCCCACCGCCATCCCTCCCCCCTCATCGAAGGGCAGTGAAAGCTCTGTGTCCCATTTTTCCTTAACCAAACGTGTGTTCAGACATATACCCCAACATCATCGCCATGGGGTTCCCTGCAGAGAAGCTAGAGGGCGTCTACCGCAACAACATAGATGACGTTGTACGGTAAGTGTGTGTGTGCTTGTCATTTGTGCCTGCTTGAACATGTCAGTCTGTGTATTGGTTAACAGGGCCTCCTACCTGACCTTGACATAGTGCATTCCGGTTCTCCATGAATCATCCGTCTCTCCCGATCTCGCTGTCTTGCATTCTGTTGTGTACCTCTGTCAATGATGTACCTTTTTAGGTGTTTTTGTGCCTGAGCAACTCCATTAAAACATTTGTTTAAATGTCTCTCTTTTACTCTCCCAGGTTCCTGGACTCAAAACATAAGAATCACTACAAGATTTACAATCTGTAAGTATCATGAGGACATCTGACCTTTGCTTGGGGAAACTTGTAGCGACCCAGATTTGACTCCCACCTGTGGTCCTATGCTGCATGTCAGTCCCTCTCTTCTGCAACCCACTTTCCTGTTTCTCTTTACCTGTCCATAAAGGCACAAAAATAATAAAATATATATTAAAAAAGTACAACAATAAAACATTTACCTCTTCTGTCCCCAAGATGTGTAGAGCGGCAGTATGACGCCACAAAGTTCAACTGCCGGGGTAAGATAACTATTAAATTGACCATGTAGTCTTTTTATTTTTTTTATCTGAATGTGTATATATGCGTGCAGTATATTAACCTATAACTCAAACACATGTTGGGTCCTAGCTTTATATTAGATTTATCATGCGTTTCTTTGCTGTTTTGGTAAAATAAAATTGTGAATCGCGTATTCAAGATTTGAGCTGTTCAGTTGACTAAAGATGCCACCAGATTCCCTCTGCCTTATGTTGAATCATCTGCCTTGTGTAATGAAATGCGCTGTACAAATAAACCTGCCTTGCCTCCCTCTCCCCCTGCCTTTAGTGGCCCAGTACCCATTCGAGGACCACAACCCCCCCCAGCTGGAGCTCATAAAGCCCTTCTGTGAGGACCTGGACCAGTGGCTGAGTGAGGACGACAACCACGTGGCGGCCATCCACTGCAAGGCTGGCAAGGGCAGGACCGGAGTCATGATCTGTGCCTACCTGCTGCACCGAGGCAAGTTCCTCAAGGCCCAGGAGGCCCTGGACTTCTACGGAGAGGTCCGCACCCGGGACAAAAAGGTTAGCCACCCATCTATTGATCTGTAGATCTGTTGTTTTTGTCAGTTGGAGACTGTTCTTTCCTTTCGTTACATTCAAATGTTTTATAAGGTCTGTGAGACCTTATTGTTCATGGTTAACAATGTTCTAAATAGGGTCTTCGGTTAATATATGCATTGATTTCCCCATGTCTGCCCGCCTTGCATGGCACCATAAAAACATTGTTTTATACTCAGGCAAAACATTCGCTAACCTATAATATTGATTCAGTGTTGATGAGCAGCATTAAATGCCATCTTTATTAAAGGAGTATTTAGATGTCTCCTTCCGGAATGGATTGTGTCCGTATCAGCATAATTTGACCCAATATTTGCTTTTTCAGGGAGTTACCATCCCGAGCCAGAGGAGATATGTCTACTACTACAGCCACCTCCTGCGGAACAACCTGGACTACAAGCCTGTGGCACTGTTGTTCCACAAGATGGTCTTTGAAACGGTCCCCATGTTCACCGGAGGAACATGCAGTAAGTCACTTTTCCTTGATGGATCACATTCTTTGGCTGCTTCTCAAGAGTACCAACTCTCTCTTTGTCAGCGTTTGTTGGTACATCTTCTATAATGGCAATGTGGAGATTTTAAAGTGGTATTTTTTAGCAGGGTTTGAAGAGTAACCAAATGCTAAACTCCACCCTCGGGAACAGTGCCATCGCAGTTAAAATGCTTTTTTCGGCTCTTATCAGATTGGCTGAAATCGAGCTACACTATTGTCAAGTGATCTAGCAAGTACCTATTGGTGTTGATACAGTGTTTGTTCCCAACACAAATCATCAATAATAAGACAGCTGTCATCGTTGAAGAGCACATTTTGTTGTGGAGTGACATCTTGTTGTCAAATTTTTATAACTGCTTAACTAGGGCTGGAGGATAAATCAATATTAATATCTATCCTGATAAAATGTAACGATAACGGGGATATGTATTTTAAATACATTTCCGATAGACATTGAACAGCATCAATCACTGACTCGGTGCAGTACCCTGAGTCAGTGTAATACGTTCAAGCAGATTACAATGGGCTATGTCATTGTGTGATAACGTACATGCATGCAGCGTCCCACAAACAAACTGAGGGAAATCCCATATGGAGTACTCCAAGTGCCGTTCAGGTAATTTGGTCTGCAAAATGAATGCCCCTGACCGGGGCTAGTTGACGCATGTTTCCGCCCCCTCCTTCTCACAACAACTCATTATGACCACCTGTGTGGAGTAGCGTACCACTACTCAGAAGAAAATGAGCAGAGGCGAAACAGCAGCCCCTAACCCTAAGAAAGATCATACCACTTCGGTTATTTGGAAATGGTTCGGCTACCTGAGCAAGCACAGACTAACGTTAGGTGTAAAATATGTCGGCGACCAGTCCTCAACAGAATGGGAAACACCATCAACTTCTTCCACCAGCTCAAAAGGTAGCATCCCACAGAGTACTCAGAATTCAGTATTCTGTGTTTAACGTAAAGCCATGTTGGTTCTTTTCACCTATTCATTCTGATAATATTATATTATAAACCACAATTAACCTTCTGGTTTCTTTAGGGTTCTGTCCTAAGGGTAATACTCCTGAAACTGTAAATTTAGCAGTATTACTATCATTAAATATATATTGTGATGATTATCAATTTAATAAACATATCGTGATATCGTTTTCGGCCATATCGTCCAACCTTAGGCTTAACTGTTGGTTGCAGAACTAACTATATCTTCTGCACACATTTGTTAATGTATGCCATGATAAATGTCAAATATAAACACTTGGGGGTTTAACTGTACATGATACACCTCGATTGTATTCAAACATCATCTGAAAATCGTACGGGTTGACTAGCTGGTGATCCTCCCCCGCTTGATGCCAAGCTTAGAGTGTCCATACTAACCCTGTTGTACTATCAGTAAACCATGTGCTGTGGTGCATATACATTTGCGCTGCAGCCTTCAAGGCCTGGGAACTCATGCATAGAGCAAGTCCTGTTACACTCTGTTTCTGTCATTTTACTCTGTTGTGGTCTACCTTCTTTTTGAGGTAATATATCTTCAAGATTCCTAGTGATGGTGTGTGACACGGAGGTAGCACCTAGCTTTTCATTGGTTAAATATCCTGTGCCATGGTACAAGGCAGGGTTCATCTGGGTATGGCCTGTTAAAAGTTGTTGGCTTTTTAAAAAGATCAATATACTAAACGAAGGTGTCACTTTTAAGCAGATATTGGAAGAAAAGTCAGCCATTTACCGTTTTCTTCAAGTTTTCCATCAACTGCTACTCAGTGAAGTTAACAAGCCCATGCTGATGCCATGAGCGCTTGAGACCGTGGTCTACAGGTGTGGGCTCCTCAATCACATGTGCTGTGCTGCCTGGGGCTATTTGGGATCCTCCAAGACCTGTCCGCAAGTTCTAATAGAGGTGGCACGGAACAAGGATTCATTTATTATTTAATTGTTACTAGTATGCACAATAAGTGCCGCTACCTGGTCATCATATAAATCACCAATGGTTGTTTCTCTTGTATCATGATGTGGAAGGGTTTTATTAATTTTAAGGCAAAACGGATATGGGAAAAGCCATGAAGCTGACCCCCAAATGCAGCATAATGGCACAATTTCTTTTTTCTACCTGGACGAAATCAAATCAAATTCTTCACAAGCATTGGGATCTACGCTGCCATGCTTCTAATTTTAATACCAACCCACTGCACGATAAAATGTAATTTTACTGTCTGTCTCACTCGTTATGCAATGCTGCATGTCCATAATCGTCGCAGGCTATAATTGGCAATATTTCAGTATAGTTCCTTCACTCTGTGATTGCATCGGTCATTCAAATCCCATGGTAAAGTTGGGATTACGTCACACTTAAAGCTTTAGTCGTATGGGCCTCTAGCTGGTAGGGGTGCAAACGAGTACTCATCAAGCAAATCATAAGCGATTACAAAAATATTGTAATCAAAAAATGGGACCTACAAAACGAATACTCGAGTACACGCTGGGATTTGGACTGCATATTTTAATAAAATGTTTCTGTATTTCTTGCATCCTTTCTAGTTGGCATGCCTTTTTTAAGTAGTTTTTTATTTTTAAATCCATCCCCAACCGAACTTGGCACACTCTCTCCATATCTCCAGTCTCTGATGTTGTGGGTGCTTGTAGTACTGGGTGATAAGCATATCAATAACACAATATGGGACTAGATATCGCCCAGAACCTTTGGCGGTTGTGATATCGTGCGTGAATGTTAATCTTTTCTTGGTCTTGCAGGGTTAGTTAGGGTTAGGCATGACAGTAAATCGATCCCATGTTTTGGTCTTTGTAGACTCTTTAAGATTAACCAACAATGTATGCTTTATGTGCTTGAGCACCATACCAGCGACCATTTGTTCCATTGAATTTTCAGTGTTTTTTTTGTTTTTGTTTTTTTTAAGCCAAAGCAGCCATTACATATTCTTTGGGTCACTTGAAAATAATTTGTGTAAGTGTGTGACTGTGTGTGTGTTGATCTCTCTCCCTCTCTTTTCAAGGAGACTCTGCCGTAAAAAACAAGAGCGATGCGGTGATTCCTCATGGCTTCAGGAGAGGGAATTGGCACTGGGGTAAAACTAACCAGATTTACCTCATTCATACCTACACTTTGAATGTCTTTACATGTGTACCCGCATATTCTTGGTAAAATATCTCCACGTTGGCGTGTACTGCGTCCGTCTTTTTGTGTGTATTCATTGTGTGCATCATACGAGAATCGCAAAAAGTACATAATTTTATTTTTTAAATTGGATGTATATTTTTCAGATGATTTTGTTTATCACAAAAGTATTTGTATTCAAAGACCTAAATGCCCTGCCTTTTTATACTTATATATATATATATATTATATATATTATATATATATGTTATATATATATATAATATATACCATAATTTGCCTGTATGTATATTCCATATTGGCCTGCCACATACTGTGTCCTTTAAGAGATGCATTGTGGTTGCGGAGAATTTCCTTCTGCAAACCTTAATTTCCTGACTGAGGTTTCTTAAGTTGCTTTCCTAAGCTGATTTCAAACTTTTAGTAATTTAAATTTTCATATGCTAACCACACTGGCAGATGGGTTCTAAAAATAGTTTTCTTTAACTTTCTGCCATTTCGGTGGCTACTGTTAAAGAGAATGGCCAGAGTCACAAAAATTCATACTGCCAAAATCAGGAGGAAACTGTAAGAATACTGCATTTCTTCAGATGCCACTTTTCTTTACCTCTCTTTATCACACTCTGTATTCTGTGTTGACTGGAGTGATGCTTTCATTGTTGCATTTGAGTTAAACCATTGAAGCCTCTTTATTGTCTCTGAACAGGCTCAGGAGACATAGGTGTTAATATACTTATCTTATTGATAGGAGATGGGGAAGTGGGGATTGGTGTCTAATGAGAATTGATTGAAGGGTAGGGGATTTCGGAGCAGTTGGATATAAATGGATCTTGCCTTGTGCAAATGCTATTTTGCGAACACACTTTGTTCCGTTTTCAGTACAAATAACATTTCTATATAATTTTTTTATCAGTTCATGATGGGTGGTTAAGATGAAACCCAACAGCAATAACTACAACTACAAACAATTTCTAAAACATATCCCTGACATGATGACAATAATGAGCCTTTAAATCCTTACATGCAATGAAAACATGTATTGTTTGGCGCAAAATGTATCAGAGGTTGCTCTTGGCCCATTTCAAAGTAACTAATTTTGGCAATCTAATCTTAGTCAATCATAGAGAGGAATGAATTTTCTATCATACATTATCTCATTATTTTCAAAGTTTGGATATTGTGGTGCCGAACAGGCAAGTGACCCAGAATGGGACCCTGGGGCACCCATTTCTTACATTTCCATTGGTTACAACAGCCTAAAGTCCAGTTCTGTTAGTAAGAACTGAAACCATAGGAAAGCAAATGGCAGACCAATTGTGTGCATTCTGTCCAATATCATTAGGAGTGCAATTAAAACAGAAGATTGGAAAAGCAAAATAATTTAATTTTGTGATATGGGGGCATGGATCGCCAGTTCATCATACAACTAATAATCATAGTTGAGGGAATAAACCATATGCAAAGCCCCAGTTTTCACATCTTGCAATCTCCATGAATGTCTATGCATGCAAGAAAAAACAACTAGTAATGTTTATTTAATTGACATTGTTTGTGTCTGTTCCCCTCCATTCTGTCCCCCAGATCCCCAGTTTGTGGTGTACCAGGTGAAGGTAAAGATCCACACGTCCAACCCAACCCACACACGGAGAGAAGAACGTCTCATGTTCTTCGAGTTCCCCCAGCCACTTCCTGTCTGTGGGGACATCAAGGTGGAGTTCTTCCACAAGCAGAACAAAATGATGAAGAAGGTGAGCCACGACTCCACACCAATGCGTTGCTACATCTGTAAAGGTGTTGATGCTTAAAGTACCTTTTCAACAATTATTATTCCGGTTGCACAATTTAATGTATACACAACTTTTGTTATCTATTGTAAATAGTTTTCTATGTGGGTGTATGCATGCACTCATGCACAGACTTGGAAGATGACACACAATCTCGAAAAGTAGTTGAACAAAACTTCATATCTACAATACACTCATACTAATTCCCTCTTCTATTTTCAAAGTTTGGATGTTACATTTGCTGCAATTATATTTACTAGTGCAGTGCCCGTTCAAAACATGCGTGTAGTAACGCATGTTTTGCCGCTTGTTTGTTTTGTTCAAAGTTTACGCCGGTTGTTTGGGCCGCGTAGCATTGACAACATGTTTTTATTTTGCTGATTGGGCCTGTGTCCAACGTAGCGTTGCCGACATAGTTTGGCGTAGTTGAGGACACGCTAGAGTCTGTTTGCAGAGCCCTGAAGCTCCGGACCTGCTGTTGCACAGAGCGCTGCTGGTTGGTTGTTTTGTTCAAAGTTTATTAATATTGAACGTGTGTCCAAATAAGTAGACACTGCACTTCTCGGGTCCCCAGCAATACACACTCAGAGTGTGAAGTAGATTACATGAACGGTTCTAGAGATATGCGAAGGACATACATAGATTCCTCGTTTTATAGATAGATATGTGCTAAACAGCAAGGGGCCCAAAATTGAACCCTGAGGCACTTCTTCTTGCACTCCCATTCGTTACAACAGCCTAAAGTAGAAAGTTATATTAGGAAGATGACCCTCCATGTCCCTTTTTTGCCACTGTTCAGGACAAGATGTTCCACTTCTGGGTCAACACCTTCTTCATCCCCGGGCCCGAGGAGCATGTGGAGAGGCTGGAAAATGGCAGTGCCGGGACACAGCGGGAGTCAGTAGACGGAGTCCTCCAGAACCAGGGGACGGGCGGGGGCGGCGTTCCAGACAGAGACCGGGACTTCCTGGTGCTGTCACTGACAAAGAACGACCTTGATAAGGCCAATAAGGACAAGGCCAACAGATATTTCTCCCCGAATTTTAAGGTACAGTCAGGGCATGTTATTACTTTTCCCTGGTGGTGCCTATGACAAACCGCCCCATATATTATGTATTATGTAGTGATTTAGCACACTTTTATCCAAAGTGACTGCCATGTGAGGCTTGCAACAATATTGGAGCGACTACAATAATGGAAACTGAATTGAAATTGAAAATTGATGAGTAGCTAAAGGAATCAAACTACGGTTGGTTTTATAGTTGTTCTATTAGTACAGTCAGTCAGAACATTGTGCAGTTTTTGAGAGCAGGGCATGTCTTAAAGCAGCGTTGCTGTCAAGGCCAATACACCATTCTGCTTGGCGGCTGGAGAGTAGTTATCGTAGGCGGACCACCGGACACAAGCATGTCTTCTTGGCTCCTCTAAACGACTCCCACAGGAGAGACCGAGGCCTTAGGCTGCAGCCCCACCAGCACGTATCAGTGTTTCGTTCAAACCAAAATAAATGCGTTTTGAATTGTACTGTCCTGATTGGTAGATCCGCACCAATGTACTGTAAGCAAATCCCACGCTATTGCTTTGTGTAGAGTTCAACATGCTGAACTTTGACCCCTAGATCCCACTGCAACAATCAATGGGGAAACCGCTCTGGCTGTGAACTCCAACATGGCCGATAGTCCCAATTTATTTGTGACCCGTTATTCAATGGGACCAACTCTGCCCTGTAGTTTACATCACATTTTTTCACAAATAATTTGCTTTTTAGTTGGTGGGAGGCGATAAAAGATTTGACTTTGTTGTTCCTTGTGATTCAATTGTGTTAACATTTGCTCGCTCGCTAACTAGCTACCAAGCTTTTCACACACTACAGCCCATTTCAGAAGGGCAAAGGGTGTAGCTTACAGAAAATGTTGAGTGAAACGGCGCAGTTTTTACGCCATTCACCTGTTAAAACTTATCTGCATTGGTGCAGAAAGAGACAGTTCTCTCTATCTTTTGTTTCTATATCGTAGCACTTAAAAGCAGTTGCTTTATTTTTTGAAGTTGCATGTACTTAAATGATTCTTACGCTTTTTGGGGTTTATCTTCATTGTTGAATGCACCTACTGTAAGTTGCTTTGGACAGAAACGTCCGCTAAATCAACGTCATGTAATATGCGTACCTGAGGACTGAGTCCAACCCCTTTGCCGGTCCCTCCACAGGTGAAGCTGTACTTCTCCAAGACGGTGGAGGAGGGGGCCAACTCCGATGCCACCTCCAACTCGGTGACCCCCGACGTGAGCGACAACGAGCCTGACCACTACAGATACTCGGACACCACGGACTCGGACCCCGAGAACGAACCTTTCGAGGAAGAACTGACGCAGATAACTAAAGTCTGACTTACATATATAAATATATATATAAATAAATATATATACATACGTACATGTACACCCCAGATCTCCCCACCTCCCCCACCACCACCCACTTCCCCCAAAGAAAATAAGGCTAGCCGACGGTTAGATAAAGGGGGGAACCAACTGATGCGATGGACCAGGGACTGATGCACTTGGAGATCAGTTGAAATCCCCTACACCCCGACCCTCACCCTGTAACTGCTCACCGTAAGACAAGACAGCTGGACAATCAGATTTAGGGGAGGGGTTCTGTGGGCAGGATGGGGGGGGGGGGAGTGGCTGGAAGCGATTGGATGGACATAAGAATGAATGGATAGAGGACATTTTAATATAAAGGAGAAAACTTGAATATTAAAAAACTACCTGCACACATTTGCCTCCAATATCCGTCGCAAAACAAGTCAGCGCTATGACTGTCATTGATTCTAATTTTATTTCTTCTTTTCGCTGAGAAAGTCAAAACACTATTTGCCCTTTCAGCGATGCAACCTACCAATCAGGGCCCAACCTGTAACAAAACGGTGAACCACTTAAAAAAATATAAAAAGCTATTGTGGAGACAAGGCATAGCTTATTCGTGATTTGCTGGCTGACAGCGACGGTTGCTTGGACTGAAATGTGTGCATGCAGGTTAAGGGACATGTAAACTTCTATAGAAAACTACACCCACATATGTTGTTGGGTTAATAGCTCCACAATCACGCTTTTCTTTTCTTCTCCCTTTTCTTCCTTGCCTGCTAAGTTTTTAGAAGACTATGCTGACCACTTTTTTTTTAAATATATGTTGACTTTTTTTTTAAAACAATTTCACCCCCTTTTATTTGTCCATCTGTCTGCAGTGTTTTCAGCTGTATAGAAGGATAGTTGTACGTTCTCTCTCTCGACTAAACCTTCTTTGACGTCCCCGTCCCTCCCCCTCCCTTTCCTAAGTTAACTGTTACGCTGCCCCTCCAACAACAATCAGTCCCACAGTTGACAAATTGACCACGGTATTGCCAAACATGGTTTTAAATTCATTTTACTCTGCATTTGCTGCTCCAAGGATCGAATGATTTGGTGAACATTGTCAGGTGTGTTTATACAGTCCGCAATCGGTTACGCCAACAGTTGAACTGGATGAAAAAATACAGCTCCCCCAAACTTAAAAAAAGAGTTCGCAACCATTCTTGATCCAACTACTGATTTCTACACTCGCAGAGGTAATTACAAAAGAAATCGAGAGAAACTCAACCAGACCCGGTTGACCATAGCAGAGAGCAGTCACCTTGAATCAATCATTTGAATGAGACAATGAAGAAGAAGAGACTAGTATTCACAATCTGCTGCACCTCTGTCAATCGTTTTTAAATGAGCAACCTGCATATACACACACACAGACTTCCTACATCCATCATCACATGGCTGTGAACTAACGTTCTCTGTGCTTCTTGGTGTCTGTATGGTGGGACTGCAAGGTGTGTTATGTGCCCTATCTTTGCAGCCAAATTGGAAAGATCATGACTGAAAGAAAATCGGGATTTAGCAAACAAAATGAGCACTTGGACTGCAGTCTGAATACCCGTCTCTTGGTCTTTTGTTCTTATTCATGTTACTCTCTCCTCTAAGCTTTTTTACTCTTAAGTATCCGTTCAGTGAAAACTTACAATGGAAAAAAAAATCGTTTTTGTTATATTTTCAGTTTGAATCGTTTTGTGTGTGTGTGTGTGTATATAATATGTGACACACGCACGTGCTACGTACACTCTGTTTATCCATTATTTCAACTGTTTTTAAGCTATTGAAGTGTATCCGTCGCAGCCAAATGCCCCCCTAGGAATGTGAAACACTTCTTCACGACTTCAGGGGAACTGGTGCAGTGGTCTCTCACTTTCTAGATCTCATTGGTTCTGTATATTCGATGGCAAAATCCTACAAATGTTGGGCGTCCTTTGTGGCGTTTATTTGGTCCTTGGAGAAATGCTCTGGTATATTTTTTTTTACCTGCAGTTCTAGCATTATTGGTAAATTGTCACTATAATGGACTATATTATGTAATGACATTAATTTGGGGAATCATCTAAAAGCAATGATTGCTTTTGTGATCTATTTATTAAAAAAACACATGTAGCCTTTAACCATAATTACATTTGTTGGAGCTCAAAGGTTAATAGGACAAGATCGAGCACTAAGACCATTATCCCTGACTTGTGTGGGTGCCACGTTTAGTGACGTTTCTATGGTGATGGAAATATGCGATCTGGAACACAGAAACCAGAAACCAAGCTATGTACACCTTCTCCGGCGTTGTGGATCTAAAGGGATTCCGGGGTGGACAGGTTTGATCCGTTTCATCTGGTGCTAAGACTATCGTAGGCAAGTGTTTATCATAACCCTAGCGTGGTCTTCGGACCACTGAAAAAATAAGCTAACCCTGATGAGCTGTCACCTCGAAACAAAACTTGCTTTGAGGCTTTTAATTTTTGACATCATGCTGTATTCAATCTGTAGTTTTGGTGCTTCTTTGGATTATGGAACAGTTATTTTGGGGTGATGCACCCTAACAAGAGCTGTACCTGAAGAGCAGTACAATGGTTAATGAAGAAAGTACATTTTCTTATTGTCTGTCGCCTTTAGAAGTTGTTGCTGCCTATGTCATTTGGAAGCCTAAATCGTGCATTTATTGATTTTAGCCAGCTATGTTATAATAATAACTAATAACTATGTTGCTATTGGACCTGGGACATTTTGCTAGCATGGAACCTTTCTGAAGATTGTCAGTTTAAAGCAGGTCGCACACCAGACGAGACACGGAGCGCAGCGTCACGTAGTAGAACGGATAGAATAGAACATTGAATATCGGCAAACGGGGTGTGTCCAGTGTGCGACTACCTTAAGGCTGTAGGCTTGATGTGCCTGTACTGGGCCCTCAACGTGGTCATTTGTCGTCCCTGCTCCCTAGAATTAATTTCTGCGGAATGGTCAAAACCAACAGAATTTATGAATGCAGGTTTTAATGGATGTTTCCGTTTGATTTGCACGCTGTTGTGTTCATTAGCTAAGAATGCAGGTGCAGCTCAGTTGTGGAAAAGGAATTTCCTTTTATAGAATTCCTTTGTATACAAACCATTCCACACACTTCCACACCATAGAATGCAATAATATAAACAGCCGACTGTTGATCTAGTGACACCATAGGATCCCCTGATCAGATCAACAACAAAAGAACACTCGAATGTTATTGTCTTTAACAGGGACACAAAATGGCTGAGGGTAGCCATGGTAAGCATGTCCCAACAACAACCTAGTAAAGGTCAAACCTCATAATCAGTCCACTCCCAACCAAGGTGGCAGTTCATCGTAGACCCACTTGAAAGCCTCCAAATGTCTGTGGTTGTGCCTTTTTAATGAATCCTTTGTCATCTTAGCTGTGGTGCTAACATCTAGCTAGACAGGCTAGTTTCGTAAGTCTAGTCAGTCTCTGGTGCTCTGTTTAACTGCCAAAACATCCCAGTGGAAATAGAGCTCCAGTCGCAAGCGCTCTTCGTACTAGTGCAGAGCCAGCAGTTAAATCCCAAGTGACCGTAAAGCCGGTCTAAATAGTTGCAGCTGTCAAGGTCATCGTCCCAGTCCAGCATACTTCCCAAAAAAGGACGAGACAGGGTTTTTTCTTTTTCAGTCGCTTTATGTAGGTTGCTGAACAACAACTGAAATGTCGGTTCTGGCAGACTCGGGTGGAGAGACATGAAGCGGTACAGAAATACACATCCTCCTTCTGTGCTGCTTCAGGTGCTACGTGTGTCAGTCGATAAGTCTCGAAACAACATTTAATTTCCGGTGAGATCTCCATCTTGATCACCGTGCCGCTTCAGAGCGATCTGTAGGCCCTTGAATCGACCAGTCGATGGCCCCTTGCTCTTCGTTTGAATGTCCATCGACTGTTTCAACTGACATGCTGATTGATTTAAATCGTTCAGTCCACTACACTACATCGAGTACACTTGCACCTCTGTCTCGAGTGAGCAAGTTGACATCCACTGTTTCCAGCTAACACCAACGTTCCCCATTGGCGCTGTTGATTCGTTGGATTGACACATCCTCAATGTGGTCCTTGCAGGCCTCTTCTGTCCCTGATCTCCATCCAAGACGCAGTGAGTCATTGGGCTCACAGACAGCAATGCCAACTCCCAGATGGGTCACCACAGTGGATAGATCATATTGGATCATATAGCCACTCGATATGGGTCTCAACAGGGAAAAGCCCTGTATGTCTTTGGATGACATTATCAAGGCATGATGGCAGAACAGCCTGGTTGCTTAACAACAACATTGTTGACAGTTTTTTTTTCTCAATGGCTTAGTAGTTCATTAATGGATTGTGGGACTTTAAGGTATACCAGGTGCTTTCCATGTCTCTCGACAGTCATGGTGCTCTCTCTGTCTTCTCTTATGTCATCATCTTTCTCCTTCCCTCCCCCACCTTCACTACAACTTCTGTGCTTGCTGAGAGAACATAGCTACACTTGATCATGTACCATGCACATGTTGACTCAATATATCGTCTATATATGACATAAGTATCATCAGAGCCCCCCAGTGGGACTTATTTCAGCTGAACTGCAAATGACAGCGAGTGCATTTTCCACTGTAAAAAAGGTGAAATATTTAAAGCCTTCAGTTGCCATACCTAACCTACTAGAGCTTTTATTTTGAAAATGCATTTCTGGTTTTATTTTGTTATTAGCCAAAAGGAAGTTTAGGTTTGGTTGTGCCAGAAGAGAGGTACACATTTGGACTGGAATCATTATGGGGTCCTCTTCTATATATATATTATATATATGTATATATATATATATATATATATATATATATATGTATATGTATATGTATATGTATATGTATATATATATGTATGTATATATATATATATATATATATATAAAAGATTGTGGCTTTTTCCATAAAATAATATCTAAACTTTTACTAATGGAACGTGGTTTTCTATTCCAAAGATGCATGCGGACACACGCGTGTAGCTTTTGGTGCATTAGGCTCTTGCTTCGAAAGTCATGTTCCCATGGCCTATATGACAGTGTTGTTCAATGTTGCACACAAGCCAATCCAGAAGATTTGAAATCCACCTACTCTCTTCTGCTATTTCAGTTTACACTTTATCACTGAACCTGCCAAAATTAAGCTCATTCATTTTTTTTTCTTTAATTTTGTGTTTTTTTATGTCGTTTGGAGGTGACCAGCATATGTGGCCTATAGGATTTTATTCTTTTGCCTTATTTGTACCAATACAATTCTTTTTTTTTTCTTCCTCCTGTTGTTAAATCGCTGAAACAGCTGAACCTTTGATCCCAGATCCGTATACAATAACACCTATTCTGTCCACCGGAGAGGTTTAGCGACTTGCCCGTTTTCCTAGAGCTGTCTGGGGTTGCCATCAGGCCATCCCTGGCTTCACCGTCCTAGAAATTGATTAAACCTCTGGGTGTTGACGAGAAGTGGTGGTGTTTGTATAGGGGGTTCTGGTTCTGTCCATATAAAGCCCTGTTCAGCTCCAACACTGGGTCTATATAGCTTCATATAATCGTCACGCAATCTGCAGAAACTGTTATGACCAGAGCAACATTTATTGTACTCTACTTTTGCACTGTTACAGGTAATTGCAGGGTTTTAAGTCAACGGTCCATCAGTGTGATATTTTTTTTAATTATTATTTTACTTTAATTTTTTTTATGGTTTTCGTTTTTTTTCTTTTTCATTTATTACCTGATTAAAGTTTTCGTTTTTTTTATTTTATCTTTGTTTGGTAAACAGAAAGCCAGGCCTTGTTGATACAGCGAGGTGCGGCGAAATCCGATTTATCGTAAAGGTCCCAAAATCGCTATGGAAACCAACGTAGTATTATTTTTGACTGAAAAATGTCATAAGCTCCAGCCCCTCCCCTAGATTTTTTTTTTAATTTTCCCCCCTCCTTGTTTTATAATGAAAAGAAACGCTGTAAAGGTGAATAAACTATTTATAACAGTACCAACTCTGTCATGTGCTTTATTTACTCTCACTTGTTCTATGACACCCACAACTCATCACTTATTAACTCAAATTCAAATTCTCTCCCAAGTATCCCAAGGTTACTTATTATCATGACATTAAATCTTAAGGATAATCTGGTAGGGTTGGCCAATTATCAGTTACTTTTTTAAAGTTGTTGGCTTTTAGTAAAAGGTATGCCTGGAAATGCAGCGGTTTAGTATCTACATAGGATTTTTAACTAGCTTGCAGGTCCTTCCTGGGTTAACGGACATTTATTATCATTCATAAATTCAAATGTGTATTCTAAAAGAAGGGCACCTTTACTATAACAGTAACCAAACCGTTGCTCTGAGTATCTCTGTAAATGGAAGGTACGAGAGAGTCTCTACGAGATTGTCTCTGTGAAGACAGACTGTTGTAAGCAGGACCATGGCGCCAGGTTGTTTTAACACACGGAGTTGTGTTTACTGTTGTGTCTAAATAACATGGCAGCCAGCGAGTGTGGAGGAGGAGGATGAGGATGTGAGAGGTGGGCCTCATCATCGTTCCCATCATCACGTATACACATTGCATGCTCACCCAGTCAGGTGATGTGCTGTAGGATCACACGTGTGTTATGACTGTAAGATGTAGACCAGGGATTTCCGAACTGTTTCTATGTATCGTCCCAAATACCCTTGCAACTAACCAGAACACCCTAGCAGCCATCTAGCTATACCCTAACAACCACCCCAGAACACACTAACCGCCATAAGCCCTAGCAACCACCCCAAAAACCCTAACACCCATTTAGTCATGCCTTAGCAACCACCGAAGAACACCCTCACAACCATCTAGCTATTCCCTAGTAACCAACCTGAACGCCCTAACTACCTGCTAGCTATGCCCCAACAACCACCCAAAACTATAGACTGTATAAAATAGCCCAGAACACCTAGCAACCATCTAGGACACCAATATCAAGTGTTCTTATTTGGTACACTGTAGCAACAAGTAGGATTACATGCAACCAACAGCATGGGGGAATGTACACAACGCACACACACAAACACGTGACAATTTGTTCGCTGTAGTTCAGAAGGATAGTTTAAGTATTTTCACTACTGGTGATCCCAAAAATATCATTAAGTCACTTTTTTAGAGGGATATTTTATGTATATTAGAGTAATGTCACTAGGGGTATTTCAAAATAAATTGACCAAAACACATTGACACTAAACACCAATAAACCTATTTTGAAAAATTAATTGTGAATTGTGGGCATCATCATGCAAATATTAACCCCTTTAATTTTCAATCGTCATACACATTTCCAAATAATGTTATTAAGTAATTTAGGAGATGCTTTACTTCAAAGCAACATACAGCTACTAGGATACATGTCATTAAAGATAAGGTAAGAGTTTAATCTCAAGTACCACAGCCTACATGTAGGCATCCCAGTACCATAGCCACTACAATATCCCCCTCCACATACATACACTACATATATTAAATTACCATATGTGTCGAATAGTAGTCAGCAACTGAATCAGTAACTTATAGTAGGCTAGCATTCCGAGCACACATCCTGTGTAATCACATCCCAATGTATATATTTTTGTGCTGCAGGGGACTCTTAGTGTGTAAATCCCTAATGCTTGACAGCGTTCAGGAATGTAACGTGGACAAACGAGTTATAGGATTGTGACCGGAGCCATGTGTTTTGTGAGGGGGATGGTAACATCTGGTTATTTGGCTCATTGAGCAAGCAGATGGGATAGAATAACTGATAAGGTGGAGGGGGGGAAGGGAGAGGAGAAAGTTCAGGTTCAAGGCTTTTATTGTCAGATGAGCAGAACCAAGTCAGACCAGAGACAATTACCTATTTAGGGCATAATATTATAGTTAAAATAAATTATATTTAAAGATAGATATTCTAGAAAGCAATTACGTTACTGGGTAATAATATAACTGACAAAATAATCTAAATCCAATTATATACAAAATCCAAAATCCAATTATGTGCAGATCCAGTTATGTGCAAAGGTCAGAGTTAAACGCAATTACGAGGTAGAATATCAATTATTAAATTATCTAGGTTAATAAGGTTATAACGTGACATGTGATGTAAAAAATCACCAACTGTTGCAAAGCCTGATGGCTCAAAGAGAGATCCTTAGCCACATTGGTTTCAGCAGGCGGTAGAAAACTTTACCACAGGAATGCAGGTACCTTGCATTTCTTTTCTATTTTTCTTTATTTTACAGTTAAACAATAATGTTTAAACAATCAAGTTCTGATCCAAAACAGATTTATTTAACTTATTTATTTCTTTAAAATAACTAATGCAAAGTATTTTGGACACCAATGCTTAGTTGGCGGATTAGAGATGAGAGGAGAGTATTATGTATATGTGTGTGTGTGTGTATATATATATATATATATAGATACAAACTTTCCTGACATCTTTAAAATGATCTGAAGGAGGACTCTGGGACGCGTGTTTCAGAGCACAGCATGTCCGAGGAGTTGCAATAACCCAACATCCACATCCAGCCTAGTTCTAGGAAGATTCTGACCCGTTCGAAGAGTTACTGGGAGTGCTGCCAAGTAAAATTTCACAGAAAAACAAACGAGCCACTCACCATCATAAGACAAGGGCAAGAGTTTTAGTGTTATTATATCGTTACTACTTAATTATTGATTTGCGTGTGTAGGTCACTGCAAGAAATGTTACGTGAAATATATTTCAAGAGCTGCAGTTCACTCTGGATACAATAAAAATAATAAAGTGTAAAATGTAATATCTTCCTTTTTGTATGCAATTCTTTTGTCCTGACGTAGAGAGAGGGACCCATGGAGGTCCTGGGCAGACAACAAGCCAGCTACTGTGTCCCACACACACACCCACACACACACACACACACACACACACACACACACACACACACACACACACACACACACACACACACACACACACACACATACACACACTACCCTTAAGGTCAGCAGGGGTGGTGTGTGTGTGTGGGTGGGTGGGTGAGTGGGTGGGTGGGTGGGTGGGTGGGTGTGTGGGTGGGTGGGGATGTTGGATGAACCTTGTGAACTTTAAACACAGTGAACTCTGCTTCTCAGTACAACCCTGGGAATGTACACACACACACACACACACACAGACGCACACACACACAGACACACGCGCACACACAGACACACACGCACACACTTACACACACACACACACACTTAGCCCATGGCCCACGGGACACACACATTGCTCTTTGCCCTATAACTTACTGATCCTACTCAGATGGTGTGTATGTGTGTGTGCCATTGTATTGTGTCTGGCGTCTTCTCCTAAGTCAATGGCAGAAGGGTTAGCCACAGGATGTGCAAGAGACATTCATACAGACAGACTGACAGAGAATGAGTGATGGACCGACACTGTACTGTATTTCTCTCTAACAGTCAACCTGGCTGACATCTCCAATTCGACATCCAACCCCACTGACGCCCCAAACATCTCAAGACATATTGGATTATTCCACTGTATAGGTATTATGCCATAAGCCATTAGAAGGCTCTACAGAGTTTACCTACGGCGTCAACAAGCCCTTTTCATAGAGGTGTCATTGTTAGGTCATACACAGGTGTCGCTCATAATGCAAATGATTGGTCTGCTCTTTCTTTGTACCAGGGTACGGGTAGCAGACTAAACTAGTGACGTTTTAACACAATTACCATGGACCATGTGGACTCCTGTGTTTGTCCTACGATGACATCTTAAGTTACATCATGAGATGACATAGTGATGCTCAAAATGCGTAACACTCAAAGAGCCAAAGTCCTCCGGAAATCGAACGGATGCGTTTGTCAATGGCTGTGATGTTACCATACATGAACAAAGTAATATTGTTGTTTTTAAATGTGTTTAAACACAGACACACAGACACACAGAAAGCAGGGCACAGTTGATTAGCTCATGTGATACAAAGAAATCTGAAAATAATGTCCGCAATTAGTGTCTTTTTATCCCACAGACATGACACTTGACACCCTCAACACACACGCACTCACGTACACACACACACACACACACACACACACACACACACACACACACTTCACTGTGTAGCCCTCAGCTATTACGAAACCAATGGAGCATATGAAACTATATGTGTGTATGTGTGTGTACGTGTACATGTGAATGTGTGGTCATGCGTGTACACTCACACGTGTGAGTGATACCCTTTGCGAGAGCACACGTACCCACAGTTCTACTTGATGACCCTTCACCCAGTGTGAGGGGCAGTTTGGGGCTCAGCCATTGGTCGAGGAGATGGTTGAAGTGGAGTTGGGATGCCTACTGACAGGTCGGACCCGAGACATTTAGCATTCATAAATACAGTATTTCTTTTTTCAGTGTCCGGACATACTATTATCAAATTAAACAGAGCAAGGCCTGTGGACATACTTGCATATTATTTTGAGGAACAAAATGGTGGTCCTTTGTTGTGACCCACCTATGGGCCGTGACCCACAGTTTGAAAATCACTGTTCCAGTGGATGTCGCCGTTTGTAGGCACGGTAACAGTAACAAGGGCCCTGGTGAGGACCCCCAGCTGGGCCAGGACCTACCGGACACCCTGGAGCAACCAGATCCCTCTGCTGCTTCGGCACAACCTCAATGAGGGACCCGATTGGTTGAAATAGGTGTCAAACGATGTCATAACTCATTTCAGCCAATCGGAAGTCAGAGCCGCTGTGGTTGCTCTCTAAAGGGGAGAGCGGAGATGTACTAAAAACAGGATCAAAATAAGATGAGGAAATGATGTGTGTGAGAGAGAGAGAGAGAGAGAGAGACAGAGAGAGAGAGAGAGAGGGGGGTAGATGAAAGAACAGACGCCACCAGCCTTCAGATCCAGTGTCAATCCTCTGTTTGAACACAAAGAAGCTTGAAATTGTTCACTACATTAGCCAGGAAATAGAGAGGGAGAAAGACGGAGGTAGAGCTTGGGGAGATCAGACTAAAGTAGTAGTACTAGAGTAGTACAAATGACTAGTAGAATGGCAAAAAGGAAAACAAAGAAGAGAGAGGGCGATTGTTATATTTGGGATGTTGTTAATACTTTAAATGTTGACCATTAAACTTGACCTTTGTTGTTTCGTTGGGAACCTCAGCACTCAGTTTCATGGCTAGCGGCAAACATTAGCTTATTTTCTGAATTTCACAAAACAGAATATTATTATTTTGTATAGAACATTTAATGTGTTCAGTCATGCATTTTAACACGTATCTGTCACATAGTCATCCATTGGCATTATTCAAGCAAATAAACTACAAACTACTAAAAATAAAATGTATAAACTCACCATAAAGAATCCAATATCTACCAAGCCAAAGCAGAAAGTACAGTATTGTGGCAGGTGTACTTTACTTTAAAAATCCCTTTCATTTTATTTTGAGAAGAGAAGAGCTAGAATGGAAAAGAAATGGAGGATGGCAAAAAAGAGGGATGAAGATGATGAGAGCATCTGGATGAGGGGATAGAGTTTTGACAGAACAAAATGGAGATTTTGACCTGCCTATAAATCTTACGTATATCCAAAATATAACCACCTGGAATATCAATAAACAATATAAAAACCAGCTTAACATGATAGAGAGAAAGAGAGAGAGAGAGAGAGAGAGAGGAGACGGCGAGAGAGAGAGAAAGAGATTGAAGCAGAACATGGCATTAACAGCGGTTGTAGGAATAATGGACGGATAGAGATTATGACAAAGAAGATAGACTAGGCGATGTATAAAAGCAAAAGGAAATGTGTCCATGGTAGTGTGTGTGAGTGTATGAGTGTGAGTGTGAGTGTGAGTGTGAGTGTGAGTGTGTGTGTGTGTGTGTGTGTGTGTGTGTGTGTGTGTGCGCGTTAATATGTGCTGGGCCTTAAAGGTTTTAACCCACTTTCCCACACATTCCTAATCTCTCTCTCTCGCTCTCTCTCTTTCTCTCTCTAGAGAGATTTACACACAGAAAACAGAAAACACAATATATAATATATCAATAATTATTATTATTATCAGAATAAAATAATAATAATCATCATCATGACAGTAACACGAGTGCACATGTTTGGATGATATGAGGTTTTCATAGTAAAGTTTTCTTTGACTATATCATAATAATGTTGTAAGCCTTCCAGGGCAAATTATGTGGTTAAAAGATAGCCATCATCAGCTCATGAAAAACTGAAAGTAGTATGTCTTTATTTAAGGCCTTACGGCCTGTTTATGTCTGTTATGCGTGTTAAGTGTGTGTGTGTGTGTGTGTGTGTGTGTGTGTGTATGTGTGTGTGTGTGTGTGTGTGTGTCTGTGGGGTGAGGGGGGTATATGTGGTGTGTGGATCTATTCTGTGTGTGTATGCTTATGTATATGTATGGATATGGATATATGTGTGTGTGTGTGTGTGTGTGTGTCTGTCTGTCTGTCTAAACTGTATATATTATGTATGTGTGTGTGTGTGTGTGTTTGTATATGTGTGTTTTAGCCCGTGCATGTGTGCATGTGTATGTGTGTGTATATGTGTGTAGTTATGTGTGTGAGCATGTGCGTGGCTATACTGTATGTATATACTATGTATATAAGTATGAGTGTGTGTGTGTGTGTGTGTGTGTGTGTGCGTCCCTGTGTCTGTATGTGTGTGCAGGCAGGGGCCACCAGCTCCCTGGACCCTGGTTCCATCTGCCAGTGACTTGGCAGAAATGATAATCAGCTCGGGCTCCATAATGCACTGCAGCATGGCTACTGAGTGCGCTCCAACACAGGGGACCAGACAGCAAGAAATTAGGTCACACACACACCAGGAGGCCTCAGCATCTTAACACAAACACACACACACACACACACACACACACACACACACACACACACACACTAATCTGGGGCTTTCCATATTTGTACGTACACATTAAAATATACATGCATGTCAAAATCCAATCTTAACACTAATATGCAGGAAAGCACACACATAAGTTTGTACACACCCCCAACCACACCCACACACACACCCACATGCACACACACCTCCACATACAAACCCACACGCACGCACACATCGATACCATTTGTGGCATTGTCATCGGAAGTGTCATATGTTTTAATGCTTATATGGACAATGTGGACACAAACACCCATCATAGGCACACACATAGACACAGACACACGAGTGCACTCACCCATGCAGACACACACACACACATACGTGCATACACACACAGCCCCTTGTGGTAACCAAATCATAACCAATTCTCTCTTATGAGCAGCTATAAAAAGATCAAAGGATGGAGCGTAAGCGAGCGAGAGGCAGGGAAACAGGGAGAGAGAATGAGCAGAAGGAAGAGGTAGAGCGGGAGTGAAAGGATGAGAGTGAGGTAATGTGAACCTACCAGCAGACTGCTAAGCTCTCTTGCTCAACCCCCCCCCCCCTCGCCAACTCTCTCACCCACTTGTTCTAATCCTCTCTCTATCCCTCCTCTCTCTCTCTCCATCGTACAGACACTCTCTCCCACCTCTCTCTATCTCTGGCTGTCTCACTCTCCCACCATCTCGCTCTCTCTCGCGCTCACTCTGAGCCTCCTATAAATTATGCATCCCATAGGAACATAAAAACCCACCTCTCTCTCTTTCCTCCCCCTCTCAGTATCCATCTCCTTTCATGCTGTGGCTTCATAACCGATTTCAGCCAAGCGCTGCCGGGAGTTTTTCTTTCTCACTTCTCGTCGTGTCAATCCTTAACATTCGCACAATTGAAAACAAAAAAAATCCACCATGTTTTACACTTTCAGATGCTGCCAATTCTGACAGCAATAGTCACTTGTATTCCCATTGGTCATGGATCACCAGCGGTCTGAAATTAACACCCTCCACCACCACCAACCATGACATTGTCCACCATGTGGTCACCTGCCACCTAAGGAGGAGGGGCCTTACTGTATGAACACCATGTACATGACATGTATCGTTCCTTGGGAGGAGAAGCATTAACGTCACATACAGGACCTAAAGTAGGACAACGTGTCATTGTTAGTTGAGGTTATCCTCTGAACACCAGTTGTTATGCGGTGTCCTAAGAGAGCCAGAGACCCCTTGGGCCCCTTTTTGACTCCAGCCATGTCTGCATGGGGTCTTTGGCGTACTGTCCCTTCAGCAGGACAGCTTAGGACCCTTGGAACTAGCACCCCACAGGGCTCCTCAGCAGCTTTGCACCTACACCAATGCCCTATGATGTCATCAAACATGGACCATAAGCCATAAACATCTTTAAGTTAAGACTTTAAAGGGGACTACAAGCCTAGACCTAAGATGTTCAAAGTTCTTCCAGACAAAGTGACTACCATTAATGAATGGTAAAAATAATACAACTTTAGAGCCAACTTCCTGTAATGTCATAAGTTCAACATATTCGTCCCAGTGGATTCATATTTGATTGATTAGGCTACTGTTTAACACATACTGGGTGCGGTCAACATTTTTATGACATAAACGCATTGGACAATATTATTCAACCATTTTTAATTCATAGATGTCCAGATGTCCATCTCTTGAAATGTCAAATTCAACAATATTCAACAAAAATCTCAAAAAGGACAATGGCAGTGTTAATCATTTGCAAATTCTTCAACAGAGGGAGGTTACGAGTTAGTGTGTGTGTTGCGGGGGGGGGGGGGGGGGGGGGGGGGGGGGGGGGTTGATCCAGTTCCATGTCGTCTAGCACCCTTTTCAAGTGTATTAGTGTTAGTGGGGAGGATCCCATTGGACGGAGGCCTCCTTCAGTGCGCCGAGCACCCCAAGAGCGGACTCCACGCAGCCGTCCAGGTTGGAGTGGGTGAAGCTGTCTCCTCCGCACACCAGCAGGGGCTGGTCCAGGAGGGTCATGTGACCCGGGCATCCTGGTACCGCCGTAAGAACCTGGGGGAGGAGGTGGGGACAGACAGAAGGTCATACATAAAAATTCACATCCACTGCTATATCACACATCTATAGTTCACAGAATTTGGTGATTAAGGTGGAAAAGTAGTCCTCAGCTTTCTGTGTGTGTGTGTGTTTGTGTATTTCCTGACATTTCAACCAGCAGTCTTACTATAAAGTGTACTTCACTTCAGTGTACAGTACTGCTGTCCATCCCTGCTGTCGTTTTGAATGTATTCAACAGAGTATAATAAACAGGTGAAGGTAGTCCGGTGTAGCGCCAATGGTAGAGCATGGCATTAATGCTTCCATGGTTGGGGTTTGACTTGATTGGCACTGGTACCACCCATAATTAAAATAAATGCTGCACTTATGGTATTGTAAGACCAGGTAGTGGACAGTTGAATACAGAGAATAAGAGGGGTAAATGTGAGCTAGGGCTGGTGTCTGTTCGCTAAAGACGGCTGTAGCCTTTAACCGTGAAAAGACATAGTCCACAAAATACTTCATGTGTATTCAGATCCACAGAATACCATCTTATTAAAAATGCTAATGTGTCGCTTTGTGTCTCTCCCTCTCCCTCTTTCTCTCTCTGATTTTTGGATTTGTCTGGTCACCCTTTCTGCCTGACCAAAGATGTTCCTTTGTACTGGTCATGGAGATATGGTAATGGTGAGAGTGATGGGGATGGTGGTAAATATTGAGTCAGTATTCTCCTGTTGAGAGGGGGAATGGGGAACAGTGTCTGTGCAGAGTCTCTACAGGTACAAAAAAGTACAAGATTAACCAATGAGTCAGTAAACCACAGACACACACATATGCACACGTGTGCACACACACACACACACACACACACACACACACACACACACACACACACACACACACACACACACACAGGGGTCAGGGGTGACGGAACATCTGTGTAGGAGGCTGTGGCCACAGGCCAGGACCCTGTGGAACGGTGTGTATGTGCGTGTGTATCTACAATGAGAGTGTATGGGTTTTTTGTGCATCTTTGTGTATTTGCATGTGTGCAAGCATGTGTTTGGGTATTTGTATGCTTGTGCAAATGCTGTTTGTGTATTTGTGTGTATTTGTGTGTGTGTGTACATGTGCTGTGCCAAACTATGTGGGTGTGCTTAAACTGAGAGCTAAACAGGGAGAGACAGACAGTGAGAGACAGAGAGAGGCAGAGAGAGACGGAGAGAGAGACAGAGACTGATTAAGTATTTATTTATGACGAGTCAAAACTATTTTAGTAATGCAAAAGAAAGTATGCACCCCTAATGAATATGAACACTGTAAATATTTGTGGATAGAAATGAATAACATAACTATCCTATGGCTGCCCTCTTGGCCAGATCTTTGTTGACTAAAACAGATTAAAGGGAGAAAGGGACATCAGTGTGTATTGCTCTGTGGGGAAAGAGTAAGCAGCCAGCCAGCCTATTACAATAATGCAACATTCATATTAAAATCCTTTGTGTCCAATTCTGATCGTTTTTCTCATATATGATTTGACTGTTTACACTGTGGCTGGATCCGATTGGTATCAGCTCAAGGAGCAAATTATAAAGGTTTTTCCAAATCTGACACCCACACAAAGACACCAGATTGAATTCTATGTGTGCTTTTCAAATCTATCAAATCTGCGTCCCGTGAAGAAAAAGTAAAATTTACAATTTGGACCACGTCAGCCTGCAATGTGAATGGGTCCATATTGGGGAGGAAATACTTTCTGAGTTCAAGTACTAAGTGATTCCAAGGATTGAGTCCCCAGTACTCTGAGGTATGTTGTGGACATGGAACAGATAAACAGGAAATACACTTGAAAAAGGAAACAAATTGTTGTAATTTTTCCTCTTCTCTCAATACACAACAACTTCTGTCCGTCTCTAGACCATTATGCAGGTTTAGCACATGGCAACACAGAGACTGTACATTACCTATTGCATGTGCATGTTTACAAATGCTTAAATGCGTGTATGTAAACACACACACACCCACACAAATAGTACAAACACACTGAAAGGATGCCATTGGAGGTGGTTACCAGCATATTGTCATGGTGGTGGGTTGAAACCCTTGCTCAAGAGACACCATGGCATTGGGAAAGGGCATTGAGTTGACAACACTTTAAAACGATAGCCGTCTGCTCTACCTGCTCACCTATTGGCCCCCTCCAACCCCAGGGGTCTCTCAGACAATTGTGCTTCACTTGCATGAACAGATAGTATCTTAAGAGTTGTAATATGGAAATAAATAACAGTTGAATGTAATCATTTAAGATTTCAATACTTAATTTTGCCTGAATCGTGCTTCCCATTTAATGACATATTAAAGAGTTTATATAAGATTCTTCTTGTGCTCAGCACAGGTTTACAGTAGAATTTATGGAGAGAAGGAATTGACATAACTGACATTCTGGCTATTTCACACATTCTCCAAAACAGGAGAGAAATAACAATTTATGCTTGAACATATCTCTTGATAACAAAGATGTAAACCAGAAGATCTAGATATATCTATAGTCTCACCATACCGTCATTATCTTGTATGAGCTCCACCTGACTCACCTGGGAGTACCTCCACTTTTGACACTTGATGCTGGTTGGCTGAGGCAAACCAGGAACTAGCTTGTGGAGTTCCTCCAAGATGATTGGCTGGACCTCGTCCTTGTCCAGTTCTAGGTGCTGCAGGCCAAACGGAACGCTGGTGTGGACCACCAGAGATGACCCGCAGTCAGGAGACTCTACACAAACACACACACACACGTACACGCACACACCCAAATGACCGGTATACAATACAAACATTAGAGAAGCATACGTTTGTATTGTACACCCACATACTGCTAACATGGAGGTATTTGGGCACACACAAAAAAAATCACACATGCACGACATTTTCCTGACAGACCTGGTGGTGGAGGACAATGTTACAAAAACCTTGTTACTGTAGAGGTGGGGGTGGTAGAGGAACAGCAGTTTGACACTAAAGTCTAACGCTGAGCAAAGACAGACAGACAGACAGACAGACACAGACAGACATACAGACAGACAGGTTCTGGGAGGTCAGGGTTGTACTCACCCCGGCCGCGTTTACGGTCGTCCACGGCAACGTAACAGATGCAGGGGTTTCCGGGGACGTAGCGGGCGGCCCAGGGGATGGAGATGGGGGCGGCCGGCGGGAAGAACAGAGCCAGGGCGTAGCGCGACGAGTAGCTCACCGTCTCCAGCTGCTCTCTCTGGTCGGCACCGAGCACTAGAGACGCACCAGAGGAAGGGCGAGTGAGGAGGGTTAAACTGTCTATTCATTGGTTAAGCTGTTCATCTATCCATCGATGTATTCAACCATCCACCGATTTATTCTCAATCTAGTCATCCACCTCTCCATCATCCAGCCATCCATCAACTATTTATTCATCTATCAATCCATGAATCCATCATTCAACCATAAATTGATCCATCAATCTATTCATCAATGAATCCGTTCATCCATCCATTGCTTCCTCCATCTATTCATCATCCACCCATCCACCTTGTACCCCAGCTCATCCCTGGTCACAGCCTCAATATGAATATGATGTTATGAATATTGTGAGCCATTGCTGGACACGGACACACATGAAGGTCAGCCATCGTTCTCTGCTGTTGTTAAGGCAAACAGACCATGAGAAATATATTCAACACCAAAGACCCTCCTGTGTTTATGCGTGTGCGTGTGTGCGCATGCATGTACGCCAGTTCGTGCTAGCAACCACAAGCTGTGAGCTCCAGCAATGACGTCAAATTGTTATTTTGGGAACAGAGTCCCACTTTGCTGTTGAAAGGTTTCAGCCCACACAAGTTGGTGACATACTAAAAACGGCGTCAATCGTTTACGTTCTATGCCTGGTTTAAGTCACCTCTGCGTGAGTATTGGTATCGCAAAAGCTATCAGCCATACATCACAACCTACTGCCAAGCTGTACCCTACATGTCTGCATTCAAACTGGGATTCTCTACTCAGTATGTGCTTCACCAAGCAGTTGTAAATCTGTTGAGTTGAGGTCAATCCATTTTGAAAAAGAATCAAGATTGAATAAATGGGGCATTGAGATGTACATTTTGTTGCTTTGACAGTATTCTCAAAATCCAAGGAGACTCCCAATTGTCGCTGTGACACAGAAAAAAATAATTAACTTTCATTTGAAAACGTCTTTGTGTAGGAAGCAGTGTTCCACATATGAGGACATCTCATGTCAATGTAAACGTAGAAAATCGAATACTATGCTATAAATAATATATATATATATATATATATATATATATTATTAGGCCATATTATTTGGCTCTACATTATAATGCATCATGGTTAGCTTCAGCCATATGGAAGTGCTAGGTGTGCCGTTTGGCTGTGGACTGCATCTATAGGGAGCTTCACTGTAGGATCTCACACTGTATAGTGAAGCAGGTATGGAAACCAAAGGCACATGCACACACTCACACACAGAGATACACATGTGCGCACACACATACACGCCATTGCCCCATGGGATGAAACTGTGCCCCATCCTGTCTGAGGAATAATTTACACAGAGAATATTATTAGACTGTGTGTGTGTGTGTGTGTGTGTGTGTGTGTGTGTGTGTGTGTGTGTGTGTGTGTGTGTGTGTGTGTGTGTGTGTGTGTGTGTGTGTGTGTTTCTCTGCCGGGAGGAAATGGGCGCTGTCCCTGTGAGCCAATCAGATTAGCCCAGGGTGACATCATCTTAAACACACACCGAAGGGGCTGACACAAGCTCCGTTTCATGCAGCGCCACATGCACGCATACACATAGACACGCGCGTGCACAGACACACACGGTTATTCTCAGAAATGGGTTTTGAATTAGGTCATCCAAAAGCTCTCGGTAAAGAAAAAAAAGGGAAGAAAGAATCCATAAAAAAATGGCTTCCAAGAACTTTTTTGTTCATCGTAAATCCATGTCAGATGTGCACAGGAAGTTTAAGCTAACCAGAGCAGGGCCGCGCAATGCTAATCAAGGTTAACGATTAACCTATTAGGGGGGGAGGGGGGGGGGGGGGGGGTCAGACGTTAAATAAGTGTTGTAGCGATCTTGTGATCTTATCTTGTCTGTGGCCGGAGCAGCAGAAGCTTTCAGGGAAAATGTTGCAACACGGATGGAATTATTTCCCCTGCGTGTTTGCAACGCTGCCAGGAAAAGAGGCAGCATAGAGTAACCCCTTTACTCAGTCTCGATATCCAAACACATCCTGAAACTTAGGTATTTTTCAGTGTGCCTGTATTTGTTTATATTCGAGTGATTAATCATTTTAGGAACACTTTTGGCAGTTGCAAACGTATGGATACTTGTGGTGTATTCTTTCGTTTCGTGTAAGCTGCTTACATTTCTGATAAAAAGAAACCAGTCTGAATTAATTTATTGGCCAGACAGACAGATAAGTCATACAGACGTAATGCGTTTAGGAAATCCAGAGGCAAAGAAAGGATTGTGTTTCTTCGTTACAGCCAGGCGCGGATAACAGCCATCATTGCCCCCAACAGGTTAAATATGGTTACTGCGCCTTCAGACAAAGGCGTACTTTGCAGTGACATAATCCACTTGTCTCACACACACACACACACACACACACACACACACACACACACACACACACACACACACACACACACACACACACACACACACACACACACACACACACACACACACACACACACACACACACACACACACACACACACACGATAAAGATTTTCTTTTAAATATGCTTTGTGTGCATTTGTCTGCATGTGTGCATCAGTCTGGTGTTTGCCTCTCATACTTGGTATAGGGTTAAAGGCAGTGTGATGTTCCGTAGCCATGGTAACAATGAGGGCTAGAATGTAGTTCTAAACCATAATGACCAGGGATGAGAACACATGTTGGTGTCAGTATGCCTTTAAGAGCTCCTGCAGACATAAAAACAACATGGTTTCTTTACGTTCACCTCCTCTTAGAAGACAACTATACAGACTCTTATGTATAGGACACATCACCATTTTATATATTGTGACATTCTCTGTGATATGCACGTGTATGCATCTCTGACATAAAAAATAACCATGTGGATATATTTATACTATAGACCAGAATTATAGTTATTGGTCCATAATATCATGTATTTGGCAGAATTAGATAGATACTGTATTAATCCTGAAGGAAATGTAGGCAGCCAGTATAACACACAATAAAACATACACAATAAAAAGCAATACACACAATACAAATAAATAAACAACTTTACATACTAAAAAGATCTTAAAATTTCAAGATCCTGTACATATCGGACTTGGTAGTGCAGTAGATAAACAAATAATCCACAGTGTAAAAATGATGGCTCTGGGGACAAAGGATCTCTTGAGTCTGTCTGTTGAACAGCTCTGTGCCAGTAACCTGCCACTGAACGTCCTTCTCTGCTGCCTTATGGTGTGGGTGGGTGACTGTTCTTGTCCATGATAGACAGCATGATGGACAGTAGTTTGCACAGCTCTCTCTGCCACTGTCACCAGAAAGTCCAGCTCCATGCCGACCACAGAGCCAGCCAACCTCACCAGCTTGACCAGCCGCATTGCATCCCTCTTCCTAACACTGCCTCCCCAGCACACCACGGCATAGGAAAGAACGCTGGCGACCACGGACTGGTCAAACATCCGCAGGAGTTTCCTGCAGATGTTAAAGGACTCCAGCCTCCTCAGAAAATAGAGCCGGCTCAGCCCTTTCCTAGAGAATGTCCATGTTCTCTGATCAGTCCAGTTTGTCATCCAGCTGCAGCCTAAGGTACTTAGTGGTCCTGACCCCTCTCTTTATCAACCCCCTCATTGTAGAATGGCTGCGGGAGTGGCCCGACCTACGATAGTCCACCACCATCTCCTTGGTCTTGGATGAATTCAACTGCAGTTGGTTTGACCGGCACCATACAACACAGTCATCCACCATCCACAGTTCAACCATTCATTTGAATGGGGGTAGTTAAGCTGCGGCGGTGGAGGCCACAGGGGGTGGCGAAAAGAAATGCAGCAGCCTGCACCGAAATATTGAAACAGAATATTTCTGACATGATCTAATGTGCTGATATGCAAAAGGGGGCTGCGTTGCAGACTGGGGGAGGGTGCCTGAGCAGCTATAGGGGGAGGGGAGGGGGTGATGGCTGGACAGACAGTAGGTGTTAAAGCTGGAACAGGGCAGTCAAGCTGGATAACGAAGAGGTTTAACTCGTTCTCTCTCGCCATATTACCATCTGTTGAACTGCCATTCCTCTGCTTGCAGCCCGTGGCGGTCTTCATAATGTCCCGGACCGCCCTCTCGTGGTTCTTGTCTTGGAAGGCCTTCTTGTTCTTGTTGAGGAGGTCCTTGACGTTGCTGGCTATCCAGCAACGTTTGCTTGTTGTTAGCAAAGCGGCACTCAGTTTTCACAGGAACAATAATGTCCATGCAAAAGTTCAGGTAGTCCGTCATGCAGTGTGTGATCAGCAACAGGGGACCGTTCCCTGATGGAGCGTGTTGTCGTGGGCTGCCTTTGAACCCAAGGCTTGTACTAATATTAGCTGAACCAGCATTGAAGGGTAAATGTCAATGCTACATACCCATAGATTGTGACAGTCCCACTCCTAGTGAAGACATAGAGTGGTGTACTAAACCCCCACCACGGAGGGGGGAAAAACTATGTTTTCATGTCCTTTTGGACGAGGTCTTACTTTCGTCAAATGCACCTAGACCAGCAAGGTGATGGCTTCAGAAACTGCTTATTTGGGCGGAAAATGTATGTCAGAGTACTTAAGTAGTAGGCTTATTGGGATAGTGGTTCGGGTTGGCAGAGCGTGTGTGTGTCTGTGTGTTCTTGTGACTTACGATCCGACAGGTCACCCTGCAGCTGGAGTATCTGAGGCACAGGCATCGTCAAGACAACGGCGTCAAACTCCTCCGGCTCACCACCCTTCCTATGCACCTCCCATGATGCACCTCTTCGGAAGAGACTGGTCACGTGATGGTCGAAGTACAACTGGGCTCCTGCTCGGTAGGAGGAATGGAGAGAGAGAGGGAATAGAGAGAGAGGGAAATATGTAGGTAGTAAGAGAGATGACGATAGAGAAAAGATGAGATAATAGGAAGAGAGAAATAAAAAGACAGCAAGAAAGGATATAAATATATAGATAGATAGAAAGATAGATAGATAGATTGATTGATGGATCGATAGAGTGAGAGAGAGCGTGAGAAGTATGAACAAATAAGGGACATGTTTGAGGAGAAGATGGAGATGTATTGAGGAAAGGAAGGATAGACAAAGAACATTTTTCATAAGTGAAATAAGGGAAAATAGCAGACTGAAAAAGCAATAATTGTCAGTCTAATGGTCTGTCAGTCGGTCTGATTGAGTGATCACCTGACTCTTTGAGGAAATGCTTGGCGATGGAAGACATGCCCGCTGGAGTGACATAGTTCTTGGTGCCGTCCTTGTCCCGAAGGCCTTCTACAGTTGCTTCCAGAGGTTTCAATATTCCATGAGCTAGCAGCTCTGCATAGATGCTAAGTGGGGGGAAATGCCATTGTTTAAAGATCAAACACTTACCTAAACCAACGCATTTCATGCGTTCAATGCTAAACTAATCAAAGTCATTTTGCGGACTACTTCATCCAAAGCGATTTACAGTCAAATCTGATAAATGTCATTAAGGAGCAGGTAGGGGTTAGGTTAGGTTTTGAACCCAGAACCTTTCAACCTAGGGGTCAATCTAGACTTTAAGACCCATCGTACCAGATAAACACAAAAGTGACAGCCAAAACAATGTGCACATCCATGAACACAACATTCATGGATGCGTGGAAACACCAAAGACAGACAGACCCTGACACAATCACACACCTACCTACCTGTGATGTAATTGAGCATAGTACTGTGTAGCACTGATATACTGTGCTCCCAGATCTGCTAAACTAGATGTGCCGTCTGGATTTCTACTGGTCGACATCCTTCCCCCTAAATGGAAGAATAAAGTTTAGAAACAAACTGACATTGCCATTGTCTTCATCACATGTATGTATAGTATACATACGTGTGATGAAGACAATGTCCATTGCCCATTGCCATTGTCTTCATTGAAATGAAAATCTACTGTTAACAATGCATTGTTAACAGTACATTTTCATGCAGGCCGTAAATAAGTCGTGATTATCAATCTAGACTTCAGTTACCTGGCACTCACTACAGCCAGTGTGGGTTCTCCAATCAGAGCTACCTGGATTTCTTGGCTATCAACATTGTTGTTCATAAAGCCTACAGCCTACAGCCTACTTGTATTGTGTAAATACGCCAAATCTAACAAAATCCTCAGAAGTTCTGCTGAAATATTAAATGACACCCTTTAAAACGTCCAAACTTACCCGTGCCCCTTGACTTGTCCCAAACTACTATTTGTAGTTTGTTTTGCATTTCTCTCCTCAAAAGACAGGCGCATAAACTACCAGTTATCCCCGCGCCGACTATCAATACCCGGGACATGTTGGAGCAAACAAGACGACTACCGGGACCACCACGATACAACTTAATACATCAATACCCTTGCAGAATGTCAGCTTGCTGTCTTGAGTCTCAAAAATACGTGTTGGCCAACCAATAATACTCCCGGAGTTGATTTCTGAACCACATGATCCTAAAGCCCGTTGATACACTTTTGAACAACTTATAAACAAATAGACATATACACCATTGACAATAACTGTTTGGTATAGGGCACAGCTATGCATGTGTATGTAATACATTCAACTTTAAGTCGAATCGAGGTTTGATAACATTATTATCAAATATTATTATTAATAGTAACAGCATAAATAACAACAATGTACCGACGTGATAATAAGCACAATTTGGACCAATCAGTGAACGGGACTGAGAGGGTGGTGTGACGTCCTATTAGCTCTCGTGACTCATTATTCTCCTTCTTCTTCCGTCCGCGGTCTCCGGCTGATTCGTATGACAGTAGTAAGTCTCATCTGGGTAAGTAGACGCATTGGTCATACAATACTTTGTTCTTCCAGAGTCAAGGCATGTAAGAGAAGTGTCATTGAGTGTATCTGTGAGATTATGATGTCATGTTTTTGTTTCGCTGTGGTTGGTTTATAATTACCAAAGAAGGGTCAGTGTTTTGATCATGGCTACAGAATGTCCTGCAAACAAACGTGCAAACTAAGCACAGCCGAAAGCAGTTAAAAAAAGTGAATTGTTTATTACAAAAGGTTTGAGATATGAATATCGAAGATGTGTTGCATCGTTAAAAGATAAATACGAACTAGAATGGCCATATTTGAATCATTTTAAATTAACAAGTGGGATGAGCAGAACTTGTACGGGAACATGCGGTTAAAGGGTGTCCTTTTTGTTTCAAATCTATAAAACATCATCTTCTCTCTTCGTCTCTATATATACACACATACAAATTATTGGGATGAAATTATGTTAAATACCAGTTTGCTCGTTTTATCAAAAGCTGCACATAAAACCACAGATCAACTTCAGCTCTGCACAAATGTAAGTTTAACTATCTGTGTATAGGATTTTTTACAAAAAAACCTCAGCCCGTGGCGAACCTGGTTACATTATCACTAGTAAAGGTAAACACACAAACGACTCCACAGACATCTTTGATGAGATTATATTTAGAACAGAGGGGTTGATGTTTAACCTTTGCTTTATCAAATGTAAACAGTTTTTTTAACTACTCAGAAGTTTCTAATCTGTCCTGTGGTCCAACATATTTGGCTCAAGTCCTTACTGTGAATTGGTGTTCTCTTATAGCTATATTGTAATAAAATAGAATTATCCTGCCTTCTGAAAGAACAACACAACACACTTCTGACACGATATGTGCCTTCCAAAGCTAAACAAATAAAGTAAAATCAGCTGCACAGTGTTTTAACTGCTATTCACATTTGTTCTGGGAAATGGTAGGGTGGAATTAATTAATCTCTGGCCTTTTTGAGTGTATTTGTGTGTGTGTGTGCGAGAGAGAGTGAAAGAGAACGTGTGGGAGCGAGAGAGTGTGAGAGCGACAACTTAGAACGTGACAGACATAGAGAGAGAGAGAGTGAGAGTCATAATCATTGACAATAAAGTATGTATATTTTCCATACATCTTCAGATGTGAAGATGCTGTGGGTTGCACTGTTGGTGTTGGCCCTCTATGGCATGGCCCTTAGTGATCCAGTTTACAGAGCAGGGGCCCCCAGATGGGACCCTTACCATGGACCAGCCGTTCTCCAGGGACAGCATCACACACGCCTTCTGAAGAAAGGAGCTGACCTCGACCCGGAGGTCAACATGAACATTGTGAGTGGAACGATCACACACACACAACACACATGACATGCAAACCAACATGACACGCACACATACACACACACACCACACACACCAATACACACACTGACACAACACACACTCACATCAACACACACACACACACACACACACTGACACACACACACACACAAACTGTATTGAAGACTATATTGTGCAGTAATATTTTTAATAAATGTTTTATTCGATCAGGTCGTAAATGTCTAATTACACTGCAAGTGACTTGCAGTTTTAAGTTTTATGTTTCATGTTTCAAGTTTCAAGTTTCAAGTTTCAAATTTACTTTATTTATCAAGCAGGTTAAAATAAACAACCAGGTTTGTACCAAAGTGCTGTACAGATCATTTTACAGTACAAGTGCACACACAGACAATACACATGCAGACAGGTTAGGGACACAAGAAAACAGGAAATAAAATGCACACATGAAATACTACATAACAGTTAAACATGTAATGAAATGCATATACAAAATACTAAAACCAATAAAACAGGAAACGTGCATACAAGCAATACTAAAAACAAATCAGCCAGTGAACTAGTTTGTTCACTGGATGATTTCAGTCTATTAAATCAAACAGGGAGTCAGACATAAACACCCAGCATTTTGCTTCTATTCAATCAAAATATGCTTTATTAGAATTAGAAAGTAAAATAGAATGTTTGTCCATACAGTTCTAAGTGAAACCTTTTCATTTAAAGAAAATAAAATGGTTGCTTGCATTGTGGAGTCGTATTTTAATCCAATAAAATATGAACAAACTGGAACAAACATTGGGCTACGTTTGACTTGAAATGATGCTAGGGGCCTGAGTATAATCAGTGTGCTTCAGTTCCCCTTTCCTATCATGACGACTGCTGAGAGAGATCTTTCATGATGGATTAGCAGCACAATTGAGAACTGTTGTGTGGTGGCTATCATGAGTTTTCTAACCTTTGCCATACTTTATAGATTATATGCAATATTAGAATGAGTGATCTCTTTGGTTTATAGTTTGAATCAAGATGGCTTATTTTACGTAATCATGAGCTGTTGGTTGTGTGGTGCTTCAGTTGGTGATAAGTAGCTAGTTATAAGGTCAATGTAAAAACTATTCAGGGTAACAGGACAATTCCTTGTGATGTAAATCGAACAATATTCAGGGATGAAGTGGAATTTTCCTTGTTACTTATTTTCTCAGCCAAACCTGAAGATGACAGTACAGTAGGCTAGTAGAGTTAAATAGGTACTGTGTAGAATTTGGACAGTTTGACTTTGTAATGATAAACAAAGAGAAAATGAGAACAGAACTTGAACTATTTGGTCGAAGCCTTTAACTATATCGGCTTACGGTGATGTCAGACACGGGTCATCGAGGAACAGGCCTCTTCCTCCAGGTGAGGCTGTGGACATTGGCAAACCAACCTAGTGCCTTTCCATCTGGGAGTCAAACACCCTAGATACTATACTATATGTGGCTCCAAGATAAGTCCTTTTTTGCGATGACCTTCTGCACCACCATCACTGTATCTAGCATCTTCTAAATCATCATCGAAAATCATTTCTACCCACGAGTCATTACCCATGACCGTGGCACTGACCTTTGACCTTCTTTTATTAGTATTAATTCCACTATAAATGCGGCAGGACTATAAGCACAACACAATCGCTCCTTCCTCAAAAGTGTTTTGGTACCGCTGTGTCGCAAGGAAGTGTGATATCATGGACTTGTGGTCGTGTATGTGTGTTGTTCCTTGTTTGCTGAACCTTAGCCCCAATATAACCTGTGACTCACGTTTGGATAAGAGTTGCCAACTCAAGCCAATAAAAAGAAGACCTTCATCAGATAACATGATAATTTATATATTTAGGCTTTATGACTGTACAGGCAACATGTGATGTAGGAATGATCTCATCTTAAAATACATTCCACCTGGAAATGTTTTTTGGAACAGGGATTTAAGTGTAAACCACATTTTTGTTGTTGAAAATATTTGGGATATGATTCGATTTTGCAGAAAGTGGAATTTATCAGATTAGGAACATTCAGCGAACAGTCCAACGTCTTTAACACAAATGTACCGGGATGGAGAAACCAAGAAGAGGTGTTGACCGATGCTGCAGAGAGCATAGACACTTAGACGTGCTGCTGTCTCACCAGGACAAGAAGGTTGTTAGTAAAAAAAATAAAATAAACATAAACAGAACCAAGACTTAAAGTTATAAAGTTCAATAATTGATCATCCCAACTTGGCTCTCAATGACCACTTGGAAAATGTACCCGCGGAACTGATCGCATCATCAGAAATGATTAACAATTTGTGTGTGTGTGTGTGTGTGTGTGTTTGACTGTGTGTAAGTCAATGTGTGTGTGTGTGTGTGTGTGTGTCTGTATGTATGCGTGTGTGTCTGTGTGTGTATGTGTGTGTGTGTGTCTGTATGCGTGTGTGTGTCTGTGTGTGTGTGTGGTTCTGTTTTCCAGTCTGAGATCATCCGTCGCTGGGATTACCCGGTGGAGGAGCATGATGTGGTGACGGAGGACGGGTACATCCTGTCCGTCAACAGGATCCCCCATGGCCTGCATCAGAAAGCCTCAGGTGGGTAGTACACACCACGCCCGTATCTTGTACATCTCTAGACCTTCTGGAAGGCCGTAGGGTTAGAACAGGCGATTTTAACATCTCTCTTAATACTCGTCAGGTGGTTTTGAGATTAAATGTGAAAACAAAAGGATTATTAAAGACATTATTACGATTTAGAAAGTGACGTTTTTTGTTTAAATGGACATTCAATGGAATACAATTTGGTTTAATTTATTCAGTTTAAGAAAAATCTGGGTACGGCTTACTTGAATGATGAATGATGTATTTGCGACTGATCATCTTTGCATCACATTTAAATAAACTAAAATGTATTCAGTCAATTTGAGGCACAGCAGTTAAAATGCGCACAGCCAAAATAGAGGTCTGACAGTATTTGTTGCAGACTACCATGGGAATAGCAGCAAGTGTGGGAAAGCAGAAGAAAGGTTGTGGTTAATTGGGTAATATAGGAGAAGGAAAGAGAAGGAGGTAGTGAAAGTAGGATTCAGCATGAATCTTTGAACAGGAACAGAGAGAGTGAGAGTCCTTGAGCTGGAAAAAAACCCAACACTGTCATGAGATACAGACATTTCCAGGTTCAACTTTCACTGCTCTCTCTTCTCTCTCTATCCTCCCCATCTCTCCCCTTCTCTCCCCTTCTCTTTCTCTCTGTCTATCTCTCTCTGTCTGTCTTTCGTTCACACTCTCTCTTTCTCTCTGTCTATCCCTGTCTCTTTGTGTGTCTCTCTTCCTCTTTCTCTGTCTGTCCTCTGACTATTTGTCTCTCTCCCTAACTCTCTGTCTCTCTGTCTGTCTCTCTAACTCTGTCTCTAACTCTTTCTCTCTGTCTATCTCTCTGAATCTCTCTCTCTCTAACTCTCTAACTCTCTTTCTCTCTGTCTATCCCTGTCTCTCTGTCTGTCTCTTTCTCTAACTCTTTCTCTCTGTCTGTCCTCTGACTCTTTGTCTCTGTCTCTCTAACTCTGTCTCTCTCTCTAACTCTGTCTCTCTGTCTGTCTCTGTAACTCTGTCTCTAACTCTTTCTCTGTTTATCTCTCTCACTAACTCTCTCTCTCTGTCTCTCTCTCTTTAACTCTGTCTAGCTCTCTGTCTCACTGTCTCTCTAACTCTGTCTCTCTGTCTGTCTCTGTAACTCTTTCTCCCTGTCTATCTGTCTCTCTGTAACTCTTTCTCTCTGTCTATCTCTCTGACTCTCTCTAACTCTCTTTATCTCTGTCTGTCTCTCTCTCTCTAATTTTCTTTCTATGTATAACTCTGACTCTCTTTCTGTCTCTCTCTCTCTGTAACTCTTTCTCTCTGTCTATCTCTCTCTATTGCCAAAGCAGTTTACAATTTGATCAAAGGAAAAATAACTACTGAAAAAAGGTAATAGACAAAGTGAAATATCGATTATGATTACAAGCACAGTACAAAGAAATTAGGTAATGGTGAGTGAGTGAATCTCTCTCTCTCTCTCTCTCTCTCTGTCTGTCTCTGTTGCTTTCTCTGTCTGTCTTACTGTCTCTGTCTGTCCATCTCTCTTGTCTAAAAGCCCTGTTGAAGAAGTATCAAGGCGTCGACGTAAGCAGGCTGCAGTATCTATTACTGATTAAGATGAGAATAGTGATTGTTTTTGTTTGAATTATTTAGTTTGGACTGATTCAAATGCAGTGAACAGGTGACCTTACCAAACCCCTTGGCTTGTTGTCATGGAGACAGGGAGATGTATTCATTCCTTCATGGGCCTATTCGTATTCATGTTATAGTTATTATTATAATAATATCACAAATTTGAGTATATTATTATATTAAATTAAATTAAACAGGATACAAGGGACACATTTATAGGTATTTATAGGTATGCCAGAAATGACTTCCAGGGGTTTCATCCAGTAACTTCATCAACAGAAAGTTCTGGAAACTTTGTGGTGGCATTCTTTTTTCTTTGCATTTACATTTTAGTTGGAAGCGGCTGAACTCTGTGTGAACTGCCAAAACTGGCACAATGTCGACATAGCCAGGCTTTGGTTAATAAATATCATAAATTACTGAATGAACATCAAAAAATGCTCCCCTCACCTCTCACACACAAACACACACACATATATACACTCCCACACACGTCACTCACACACACACACACGCAATCAAACACACACACGTCACTCATACACACACACACCCTCTGGTTTTTTTTGCACCCCCTCCCTCTCTTCTACTTTTGTATTCTCTCTCTTCTCTCTCCTCTGCTTTCCCTTGGTTTCATGTTAGCTCTCAGAACACACAGAACTGAACTAATTAATTCCACTGCACTCTCTGTGAACCTGAATCTGTTGATTTTTTTTGTCATCCATTCTAATTCCTAGCTAACGCAGACTATTTACACTGATGTGTAACATTAGGAGGTCATGTGACCATGTGCTCTGGTTTAAAGCAGCTCTCTGATAGGCTGAATAAAACAGAAGGCGGGACCATCGAGGGTTGGAATTTAAAAAGCAAGCCTGGGGTGGCAATTGTGCACAACCACACACACACACACAACCACACACACACACACACACACACACACACACACACACACACACACACACACACACACACACACACACACACACACACACACACAGAGTATTATTACAGTGTTGACAAATATTATTTTCCTCAGTGTCCATAGAGTTGTTTATTTGCATGTAGAACAACTAATCCTTTTTTTTAAATGCAGATACACGATCTGGTAGGCTGGGTACTGCGTTTATGATTGAGTTAATTTATAAATGTTTTATTTTCAAGAATTTAAAATAAGTTTTGTTATATTGTGATGCATATCATTTTATGGGCAAGCTTTTATTTTTAACGTTTTTTATTTATTTATATAAAATATATATAACTGCATAATATATATAAAAAATATAATCTTATGTGAAACTATATTTTATTTAGATTTAGGTTTGTAATGGGTTAAATATATATATATGTATATATATATATATATACATAGCCCATTACAAACCTTAACATCAAGTAATGTTTCACAAAAGATTACATTTTCTTTAGGTATGTAGGTACGTATTTCTTATTCCAAATTCATAACTCCATGGTTCACAAAAGGTCTGAGTTGTATTATCACATTTAAATTCCCTAAATATTTTCACAAACCAATTTCTTTGGGGGAGAAAGGTATATTCGTAACCTATTTGGTATTCGTAATAACACATGCTGCATGGTTGTCTATATTATTGCGGATACCACAGAGTAGGCTGTGTTCTTTGTACCTCAAAACCAGAGCTGCTCAAAACAAAAGAGATGTGACGGATGAGTTTGATGAATGGACTCAACCGCCACCTGCTGGACAGTGACGCAATACAAAAAATCTGCATGTCGTGTTGTTGCAAGGGACTGAGTTGGTACTGTTATACCCATGCAATATAGTATGACAGTATTAATCATACCTCCTAATCCCCCAAAACATTATCTTCATCTAAACCCATGCTCTCAGTACTAGTAATCTACTAACTTACTAACAACAACAGAAAATAGATTCCCCGATTTTGATGCACTTTTTTACTATTACTATCTAGTCTTTTTTATTAGAACCTTTAATCCAAAGTGATTTACAGTAATTTATTTGTATTAATGAGCAGGAAGAGGTCTTGGCATCGTTATCTAAGATGGTTAGACTAGAGGTTTGTCTGCGTCCTGGGGTTCAAACCCAGATGTCCACAGACGTTTTCAACTAGGAGTCACATCTCTCATTTTGGGTTACCATGTAACGTCAGTCGAACATTCTGGCTACAGCCCCCCCAAATGTGATTGTGGTGATAGGAGCCGGCGAAATCCTGAACAGCAATATAGCCCCGCCCCTAAATAAAACAAAAGTGTCTACAAGAAGTCGGCGAGAGGGCGTTTGTAAACATTGGATAGTGGGCGGGGACCAGCTCCTACGGGGGGGGGGGGGGGTTTGGTTCAGTCCAGTTACGGGTGTTCTACGTTGTGCTCCCCCAGGGCCCAGGCCCGCGGTGCTCCTGCAGCACGGTCTGCTGGCGGCCGGCAGCAACTGGATCACCAACCCGCCCAACTCCAGCCTGGGCTACGTGCTGGCGGACGCCGGCTACGACGTGTGGCTGGCGAACAGCCGCGGGAACACCTGGTCCCAGAGACACGTGACGCTGAACCCGGAGCAGGACGACTTCTGGAAGTTCAGGTACCGTCGCTGTCAGAACCTCGCCGTGTATATGGTACACACCATATATATATATACATACAGTGTTTAGGGAGTGGGAGTCTCAGTTACTTAAAAACAACAGGTATTTGGGTCACAGGGGTCTTATACCAAACTGAGACAATGGTTCCTTCCTTCCTTCCTCCATTTCTCCCTCTAGCTCTCTGTTTCCACCTCTCTCCTCCTCCCTATTGATCCCCCTGTCTCCTCTCCCTTTCCTCTCTCTATCTCTCTCTCTCTCTCTCTCTCTCTCTCTCTCTCTCCAATCCCTCCCTCTCTGTCTTTCTCCTTCCCCGGCCTCTCTTCTGTGTCTCTCTATGTTATGCCCCCCACCCCCCAGTGTTACGCAAGTAGAGGTTAGAACCTGCCAGACCAGTGGAAGTATGGAAGTGTAAAGAGCAAGTATGTAGTTTGCTCACACCCTCTCCCCCTGCCTCAACCCCCCACCCCTTTGTCCCTCCTTGTCTCCAGTTATGATGAGATGGCCCAGAAGGACCTGCCTGCCATGGTGGACTACATCCTGAAGATCACCAGCCAGGAGCAGATCTTCTACATAGGACACTCCCAGGGAACCACCATAGGTACACTGCAGTCAAACACGCATAGAAACATACAGCGAACACATATATACAATATAAACACACATGCATACATACAGATAATTCGCAGTTGCCTCACATTTGCATTTGGAGGAAATTCTTATGGCCAGGCAAGGATCAACTATGTAGTAAATTCAAAGGTAAGGTAGGCAATTTGGAGAAACCAGCCAGAGTTAGCTAGATTTTGAAAGAATCCAACCAAAGAAAATCCCACCCCTTCCTTCACGCCTCCCTCCAAAGCCACTCCCCCAAAACAGGTTACTAGCTCACTAGCTTTAGCAATAGGTCTGCCTAGCCTTGTGGAAGACTCCGGTCGTAAGCAATGACTGCACGCAGTTAGCTGGGTAGGTAGGTAGACAGACAGGTAGGCCTTCCAAACATTGCATTCGGGCCAAATGAAATGATTGGATGGGCTTATTATAGGCCTGCGACAGCGCCAGCTTCTAAAATGAATTGCAGACCATAGCTTTGAGTAAAGTTAGTATAGGTATAAAATAAAACATATATATATATAAATCACACGCATGCACACACACACAGACTTGTCTATGTAGGTCAGTCCAGTCGACCCAGTCTTTTTATGTACCAGAACATATTTACGGAATTAAATTTCTTTATTTTCCTTCATTTTCCTATGTTGTAGATTCAAGTATGCAGTTTCAACTATCACATCTGCCTTTGGTTCTCCACTTGCATGCCCATGCTGTAGACCGTGGACTTAATATATCACATTGAGATTGGCATATAAATCCCTGTAGCGCATTACAGTCAGCGTTTGTATACTGTTACCATACTTATCTCCAAGTTGTATCATTTAATGTCATGCTTTCTATGTATCTGTCTGTGTCTTTCTGTCTCTGTCTCTCTCTCTCACTCTCTCTCTCTCTTCCTCTCTCTATCTCTATCTCTATCTCTACATCTCTCTATCTCTATCTCTATCTCTACATCTCTCTATCTCTCTCGCTGGCTGTCTCTCCCTACCTCTCTCACTCTTGCTCCCTCTCTGCCTCTCTCTCTCTCTCTCTCTCTCTCTCTCTCCCCCCCCCCCCCCAGCCTTCCTAGCGTTCTCCAGCATGCCAGAGCTGGCCAGTAAGATCAAGCTGTTTGTGGGTCTGGCTCCAGTCGCCACCGTAGCCTTTGCCAAAAGCCCCATGACCAAGCTGTCTGTCCTCCCCGACTTCCTCATATGGGTAAAGACCTGACCCACTGAAACCCATACATACAGTGATCACACGAACAAACTTGTTCATATACACAAAAGGCAATCGATGGGGGTTGGTTTGGGTATTGAACTCCCAACCCCATTCATTTACTGGGTTTGATCCCCAATGTCGGCAGCCTACCTAGAGGAGACATCTTTGAGCAAGATGTGCCTAACCCCCTACCTAGTCTTCAAAGGACAATACCGGTCCAGGTGATCACACCATTGAAGCCGTCTCTCCTGGCTTCACTAAAACATCTATTTCTAATATTATTTGTCAAAGTTACTTCCTTGTACCCATTCTGCCGAAGAGCATTTAGCATGCACTCGCGTGCCATGAATGTAAACAATGGCAATATAGCACTTTGGTCTTTTGGAATCAATACACATCGCGGCAGTACGAAGTTTGTGGATATAAAATGGTGAATCTGAAAATACAGGTACTTTATGAAAGGTGTTATCACAAAGACCAAAGTGCTACTGCTATTCTTCACCTTTGTGGCAGGCACGCTCACACGAAATGCGCTTAGGATGTTTTAGTGTAGCCAAGAGAGACGCTTACGAAGGTTTGATCACAGACGATATTGTCCTTGAATGACATGGTCACTGTAAACGGGCTTTGGATACAAGTCTAAATGACTAAATATTAATAGTAAATAAGCTGTACTACAGAAAAATATAAACACAGATTGAAGTTCAGGGTCATAGTTATAGCCCTGTACGAACACATCATAGGAGTTCTAAACGATAATAGGGTCAAAGATGTGTAGGTCATAGGTGATGAACAGTGTCCATGTATCGAGGTATGTCCATGCATTCTTTTCACCATCTTTGCAGGACCTATTCGGCAGGCAGAACTTCCTCCCCCAGAATGACATGATCAAATGGTTCGCAGAGAACTTCTGCAACAAGGTCATACTCAGCGAGCTGTGTGGCAACATCTTCTTCCTCCTCTGTGGCTTCGACGAGCGAAACCTTAACATGGTGAGAATTGCATTTTCTTTTTGCATTTACATCCATTGCCCCCAATCTATGAGCAGACTCTCTATAGAGTTAAGTCTCACTGAGGTGAACCCGCGGACGTTGTAATGGCATACTTCATAGACAGGTTCAGGAAGTAGGGTTTATCTACAAACAAGTTTACAATTAAACGTTTTTGCAGACACTTTTATCCAAAGTGACCTGAAGGTCATTCAGATAAGCAGGTAGGGGGTTAGAACATCCTGCTCAGGCACGCCTACTGGTAGGCTGTGGACCTTGAGGTTCAAACCCTTTTCAGCTGCACTACCCTCCCCCAAAACCATGCAGGGGTACACAAACATGAGACAGAACCCTGAGCGGATCTGGGACATAGTGATTGGCTAACTGGGGCCAGGTGAGAGTGATTCAAGTGATTAGTTCATATCTTCAACAAGGGAAGTAGGCGTAGTCGTGACACTATGAATATTCAATAAGTTATACTTTTCTATGAGTTACAATGCAAGACACTGAGAAACCAAAAGTGATCACTACAACATTTAAAAGCTACATCATGATTGAATTTTTTCAAGTGTAGTTAAACATTTTCTTATACTTTTTGTATACTTGTATTTTAAACAAGTGTGTATGTGTGTGTGTATATGTGTGTGTGCATGTGTGTGGGTGCATTTGTGCATGTATGTGGGTGTGTGTGAGTGTGTGTGTGTGTATCTGTTTGTGCATGTGCTTGTGCGTGTGTGTGTGTGTGTCCACAGACTCGTGTTCCTGTTTACACCACCCACTGCCCCGCCGGCACCTCAGTGCAGAACATGGTCCACTGGTCCCAGGTCAGTTGCTCGATCAATCAAACAGCGTATTGATTTGTTTATCAAAGAGATCCTCTGTTTTCTGTGGTCCTGATCCAGATCTAGGTCCACTTTAAGAGCATGGCATTACCACTGCCAGGGTTTGGGGTTTGATTCCCATTGAGGCCACCCATGCTAAGAAATGTAGGCAGTGTTGTAAGACGCTTTGGATGACGGCATCCAACAAATGGAATCTATTATATATATATATATAATATTTATTCTACTTTTTTTCTTCCCAGGCCGTGCATGGTGGAAGGCTCATGGGGTACGACTATGGGTACCGTGGGAACATGGCCCACTACAACCAGGTAGGACCCCCACATGGACACATATTTCCATCACAAATAAGTTCTAAATAAGTTCAGACCCTTTGAAAATTAGGAAATAGCATGACTATACCTTAAAACGCAAATCAACCCTCTGTCGGATCGTAACCATACACATATTATTTACTGTGTTTGACTTCATGTTTTGCTCACATCCATTCGTCCTTGTTATATCCTTGTTCCTCTTTTCCTTTTCTTCTTCCTTGCTTATCCGCCCAGTCAACTCCCCCTCTGTACAACGTGAAGGACATGAAGATTCCTACCGCTCTGTTTTCCGGGGGACATGATACGCTGGCGGACCCAAAGGACGTCACCATCCTGCTCACTCAGGTTGGTCGGGTGAAACCCTTTCTCTCCATCTTTTTATAGAATTGATCCCCAACCATCACTCAGAAGTGTAATGACGTTTTTTTTGGTACCTCCTGTCATTTCATTGTCTGCCTTTTTATATATTGTAAAAGCACTTACACTCAAGAAAAGTACCAATAAAAGCAATTATGAATGAAGATGTCATTAGTGCTGGTAGTAGTGTTGCAGTACATTAGAAATGTAAAGGGAATGTACATAGAAGGAAGACAGGAAGACAGGGTTAAATGCCCCGTCTGTATTGATTTAACATTTGTTGTCTGTGCCGTCCTGTCTCTCTGACGTAGGTTTCTAACCTGGTCTTCCACAAGCACATCAAGCACTGGGAACATCTGGACTTCATCTGGGGTCTGGACGCCCCTGAACAGATGTTCCCAGACATTCTCAAACTCATGCAGCTCCACCAATAACACTGCAGGACTAATTCTACCTGTGTGTGTGTGTTGGTGTTTTTGTGTGTGTGTTGTGTGCCTGTTTGAGACGTCAGATTTGACCATTTTTAATCACCACCAGACGTCACTATAATGTCGCACCTCTTGTGTGTGGCGACTAATGAACGCAATAAGCAGCTATGAACAATGGACAGAATGAAGTGACGATGCAAAGGGAAGGAGGAGAGGAATGGATGAGCGGAACCACTGACTACTTTTGACTTTGTGTGTTTGTGTGTGTGTGTTTGTTTGTGTGTGTGTGTGTGTGTGTGTGTGTGTGTGTGTGTGTATGAGATAAGGAGACTGTGACACTGAGACTTGAATCTGATTTTATTCCAGTTCTTTTTTTAATCTGAAAGCTTGACTTTGTATCTTTGCTTCTTTCTCAGAGTAGGTACTTCTATCTAATAAGTTACTATTTTACCTCAATCTACATTTTTCATTTTTTACCTTTATATTGTTTACCAGTGAGCATGAATTAAATAAAAGGTTTGCTGTTTAAGCACAGGCCTGACAGATTTGAGGTAAGGAGGGAATTCAAATGAAATGTATCTAGGCATAATCAGTTTGTTGACGTACAACCATCCACAACTAAATCAAAACCTTTATTACATAAACAGAGCTTTTGTCCCAACAGCTTTAACGGTGTCATACTTAATGACAGTAACAGCTAATATCCTAGCCAAGCAATCGTATGTGTGTGACTTTAAGCAAAGGATTGCTGTTGTTGTGGTACTGTAGAAGTACTGTAGTGTTGCTGTTATTAGGAATGCTGCCCATGTCTTCCTGCATTATTTTGCCAGTGTCTTGTTTGTTTAAAGGAAGTACATCAGGCGTTATCTACATCTGTGTGTCTAGTGTCTGTCTTTGTATGGGTATAATAGATGACTTGTATAGAGCAATGGTTGTTTTTTGATTTGCAGTACTCCGTGTGGAAACAACCCGTGAAGACTGCTTTGGGATTGGTGAATTTGACAAGTAAAGAGCCGTCATCAAAAGCATTTATGTGGGATTTATCGGTTATTGACCCTTTAGGATAGGATCTTATCATAAATGTTTATTTGAACTTCCAACAGGTAACACCCATAAAAAAGACACTCCAATACATTGAAATACAATTTCAATTCAGCTTTAATTTAGAATTCTCATAATCTCTTAAAAATCTTTCATCAATATCTACAAAAGTTTTCATTTTAATACACTGAAATATTAATATACATTCGACTGTATTTGTTTTTGTTGACTGTAAATAGCAATGGGGCGTTAAGAGGGGATTCAATAACGTGTTTATGGGTAGTTGTGAAGTAGTGATACAAATAAAAAAACACGTTAATACAGAATGTTATGATACATAGAAGCGTGTTGTTGACACGCTTCTATACATCTTTACATCTTTGCGTGTGTCTATACAGCCACCTCCCTCTAGAGGCAGCTCACTGGCTCTGTTCATTTCCTCTCCATCTTCTTGTTTCTCGATGCGGTCAGCCGGACTTCTTTAGCATGGTGATGATCTTCAGGAACTTCTGTTTGTTGGCTATGTCCAGCGCTGTATCTCCAATCTGGAGAACAAGAGGAGTGTTGTTGGAAATAAATAACCTTTTCCAGTGGATCGTTTTGATACTGATGAATAACGAATTTGCGAGAGAATCAAATAACTAAATCATAGAAAATAGGCGATAAAATAAAACAAACATTTCCACACATCGATAGAATCAAATCTAGGCTATATTAAGGCATTTATTGCTCAGACGATGTGTGTGTGTGTGTACGTTGTTTTGAACAGCGGCGTCGGCCTGTCTCTCCAGCAGCAACGGCACCAGTCTGTGACTCTTCTTCTGGGACAGGTAATGAAGGCTTGTGTTTCCTTTCTGTCATGAAACAAAATCATATTCACATACATCATCACATGTAACAGCAGAAATTACAATTTAAGAGTCAAAGAATACAACGTCCAACTCCTATTGGGTTGTTGAAGTACGGCAACTGTAATTCAGTATTTTCAATGTAAAATGTTTAGGACATATATTTATCATCATATCATACATAGTATAGTGGATCCATCTACTGTCACCCAACAGGAGACCGGGGTTAAATTGCCATGTACACTTCATGACCCGTTCCATTCATCCATCCATCCCCTGGCCAATCAAACACCCCTGTACGCCAGACGGACGTGGCTGTGATTGGCTACAGCGAATGAAGCGGGTTCCACTCACATAGTCTTTGGCGTTGACGTCCACACTGCTGCTCAGAATCAACTTCATAAGCTTCTCGTTCTTCCTTTTCTTATCCTCCTACACACAGACACGCAAAGAAAAAAGTGTAAACTTCTTTGTTGACAGTTTTTTTGTAGGCTTGATATTTACAAAAATACTAAGGATGCTCTGGATCTTGTGTCACACATTTTCTACATTGTAGAGGATGCTATGCTTTGATAATATATTAAAGGATGTACTTTATTATTCTCAGGTGGGTAAATTCAGGGTTAACATCCCATAATGCTGTACATGACCGTACGGTTAAGTACAGTATGAATATTCCATGATAACAGAATACTGCATGGTGTGTGCTACTGTTACCATGATGAAGAATCCTAGGAGCAGGATGGGCATGAGGATGATGATCATCAGGTAGTCTAGAGCAGAGAACGTCCTCTTGGACACGTAGTGAAGACATGTCCTCTGTTTCTGTTCATACGGAGGGAGGGGGGAAAGGCAAGGAGCCTGTTTCAGTCCGGAGCAATGCTTTGCTACTGCTTTCTAAACCTGTGTTCCAAGGTGCTTCATGATTGGCTATTCAAATGTTCGTGTGAGGATTTGAACATATATTAGCAATATAGGTTCCATTAGAATATATAACCTGTCCCAAGAGTGTACAGGTGCTTGCATTTGCATTTTGAGTGTCAATAACGACAGCCGGGTGAAATATCAGCTTCAGCTTTATCTCCAGCCCACTCTAGATACCTCAAGACAACTCAATAAACCTACTATCATAATGTTGAAAATACCTTGGTTTCTGTGCATGCGGCTAACGGTGGATAAACATTATCTGTGCATATCACAAGTTAATTCCATTTGCAAAAACAGCGTTGAAAGCACATAATATTTGCATGTTGTTTCATTATTTTGGTTCAGTACCTTGTTTGTCAAAGTCCCATCTGCGTGGTTGTCGAGCAAGTACTGGACCACCCTGAGGTTGCCACGACGACACGCGGCGATGAGGGGTGTGTCTCCGGTGCCTTCATCCTGGACATTGAGCTTCATGGGATCTTCTTTGAGCAGGTGATAAAGCTTGTGTACATCATCGTCATAGGCTGACTGACAGGCGGGCTGGAGGACAGGAGAGGAGGGGAGGAGAGGAAAGGAGAAGATAGGGGAGATGAGAGGTGAAGAAGGGGGGAGGGGTTGAGGAGAAGAAGAAGAGAGAAAAGGAGAGGAAAAGAGGGGAGGATTAAGGGTAAAGTGAGGGGATGGGAGGAGCGGAGAGAACAGGGAGAGGGGAGAGAATAGAAAAAAGCAGATAGGACACATTTTAAACAAACTACACACAAATGGAATATTAAAAAGATACCTGTGGAGTGTGTGTGGTTGATGGCTGGTATAAGCAGCATCAACTGGCCCGAGTCAGAATAATTCGATTCTGGGGCTGGGTGAAGCTGCACACCTGTTGTGCATTGAACAATCAATTTGCACAGGTTAAACCAGCCATCACACTCAGGAGATCTCCAACATGGCAGCATGTAACATCTGCTCTGTGAATCATTTCGCCTTTAAACTCTGCAATAAACTGGTTTTCAACATCATCATCATCCTGTGTCTTGGTTTTGGAGCAGCCTAGAAAAGCCACCTAGGTGGAGTGTAGCAACAGAAATTGCTACAATACCCATTTGAAATATTTACAAACGAAATTGGAACGTGTGCATGCTGTACTTCAGTTAAATTAATCGGATCTTTTCCTTCTGGATAAACTACAGTCATGTGAAAAATTTAGGACACCCCATGAAAACTTTTGTATTTTTCAACATACAGACATTTGATCTTCATTTTATTATTTAGAGATGGATGTAATATAACTAAATACAACTGAAAAATATATTTTAATTATTTGGGAGATGTAATTAATAGAAATGCATTTAAAAAAAAGTTAGGACACCCCCACATGTATTGCTACTTAAAATGCCTTAAATTAGAATCAAGTGCACCACATCAGGTGCAAATGATTAGAACATCGTAAGAGAGGATTTTGGAGGAGCCTGTCTTATTCAAACCTCAGACATTTAGTTAGGTTTGCTCATGATTGTTGAAGTGAGTGGCATCACTATGGCGAGATCAAAAGAGCTCTCTGAGGCCTTCAGAAGGAAGGTAGTAGATGCATGAGTCTGGGAAGGGATTTAAAACATCTCCAAGCAATTAGAAATCAGCCATTCCACTGTCTGGAAAATGATTTACAAGTGGAAGACATTTAAGACAACTGCCAACATGCCCAGGTCAGGCCGTCTTAGCAAGTTCAGCCCAAGAGCAGACTGCAAGATGCTTAAAGAAGGCTCAGAAAACCCAAAAATGTCATCACAGGACCTACAGGTAGCTCTTGCCACAGTTTTTGTCAAAGTACATGCATCTACTATTAGAAAGAGACTGCACAAGTTTGATTTGCATGGGAGGTGTGCAAGGAAGAAACCCTTGCGGTCCAAAAAACCCCCATCAAGACAAGACTAAAGTTTGCCAGAGAACACTTAGAGAAAGACCAGGACTTCTGGAATAATGTGCTTTGGACAGATGAATCCAAATTGAATTATTTGGGCACAGTAACAGAAGGCATGTTTGGCGCAAACCAAAGACAGCATTTGAGCACAAGAACCTCATACCAACTGTGAAGCATGGGGGTGGAATGTTATGGTTTGGGCTGTCTTGCTGCAGCAGGGCCTGGCCAGCTCACCTTGGCCATTCCAGAGTTCTGGAATGGCCAAGTCAAAGCCTGGATCTTAATCCTATTGAGATGCTGTAGTATTTGAAACAGGCTGTGCATGCAAGGCACCCCTCAAACATCACACACCTGAAAGAATTCTGCACGGAGGAGTTGGATAAACTTTCTCCCAACCCATGTCAGAGACTGGTAGACAGTTACAGGAAACGTCTAATTGAGGTCATTTCAGCCAAAGGAGGCAATACCAGCTATTAAGGCATAGGGTGTACAAACTTTTTCCACAGCAGAAATTTGCATTTTTGTTCATTTCTTATTAATTAATTATAATAAAGTAACATTATCATTGTTTTTTGTTCCATTACATCATGTTTATCTATATATATTGTTTGAAAGAAGATCAAATCTTGATATGTCCATATTTATTAAATAATAACTACATATTTCATGGGGTGTCCTAACCTTTTCACATGACTGTAGGCTTCACAAACAAGTCCGACCTGTCAGGTTATGAATAACTGCACCTTGTGATCGCACATATCTCCTTCTCTTTCAAGCTGTCACTCACTCACCACATACAATAGCCTACTCCTCGGTTTAACCGTGTACAGGGCTTCTCAAACTTAATAGTATGCTTAATGGCTATGAGTAGGTTCTTCAGTCCTTAAGGAACAGCTCTTTGATGTATTCAACCTCAGCCAATCACGTTGTCAATGAAAATGAAATCAGAGGTTTATAGAGATATACACTATAATATAGACATGTTGTACGACCCAAAGGTATTTCCAATGGAAGATTGTTCAATGTCTACTGAGACGGATTCCTATTGAAACAGTTATTGTGTACATATGTGTATTGTGGGTATTCCAATTTGAGTGTGTATTCTTATTTGCATTCTTATATATATATTTTATGTTTGATTTGCACTATTTTTGCTGCTGGAAGTACGGATTTCAGTTCAATAATAAATAATACTCAATTGGTCATCATCATATAGGCCTACCTCATGTAGATCTTCTGCCTTTAAAAATGAATATATTTATATTTTGTATATATTTATAACAAGTCTACTGCTAAACCAAAACATGATATATGGTGGAGGGAAAATCTGGTACTATAAGTATCCAACAAGTTTTTTTTTTATAATAAAAATGAGAAAATATTCGATTCATTTGATCCGTTTTTCGATGTGACGTTGCTACAGGTCTAGGCTACAGCTTACAGTGTCCTCTACTTAACCATCACCAATACCAACAGTACCTAAGAAGCTCCTAATTCATTACGATATATGAATAGGCAATTCTCCAGATTTAGGTTGTAACTTCTACATGGTTAAGGAAAACCGAGGGCGAGTCAGTGACGACATATGCGGCGCAGGCTACCAGATCTGTTGCCTTTCGCCAGGTAAGCTACAGTAGGCTAAAGATATTCCCCGAGTCTGGTTTGAATAAACGTTCCTATATATAGTCAAGAAAAAACAACGTTTTCACCCAAAGTTAAATAAAAAATATGCCTTTTGTCAACTTAATACTACACTTACCTCCGAATACACAATCCCCATGGTTGAGCCGCTGCAGTTACGCAATGACGGCTGGAGAAAAGGTACGACGTTCACTGTGAAAACAAACTCACCTCTACCTAGTGCGCGCTCACCACTCTGCGGAGCATTCACGTGGTGTTACGTAGATGATCAACATGTTCACACTAGCAACGACCAATCCTGTACTGGCCTAATGGGTGTCAATGTTATTTTTTTTTATATATATAAAACTAAAACTAATGTTTTCGTTTTTACTATTATTATTTTGCATCTTTTGTTGTGTCTTATTGGACTGTTTGTGCTTTGGCAATGTAAATGTACGTTTTTCATCCCGATAAAGCCCGTTGAATCTGAATCTATACTTGTTAGTAGGCCTCTTGTAGGTCTTCTTCCTTTAAAAAAAAAAAAATATATATACTGTATATATAGTATCAAGTCTATCAAGTCTACTGCTAGTCTACTGTCTGCTAGTCTACTGTCTACAACTCTACTGTCTACAAGTCTACTGCTAAACCAAAACATATGATGTATGGTGGAGGGAAAACCTGGTACCATAAGTATCCAACAAGTTTTTTTTAATAATAAAAATGAGAAAATATTCGATTCATTTGATCTGTTTGTGCTTTGGCAATGTAAATGTACGTTTTTCATGCCAATAAAGCCCGTTGAATTTGAATCTACAATTTTTAGTAGGCCTCTAATTGACAAGTACAACACCTGATCTCTGCCATATTCTGCCTGGTTTAAACGGGCGGTGCACAGATACAGTACAAAAATGTTGCCTTTGTGCGTCCTCTAGTGGAACATTTGTTTAACGAGCAAACATCTTGTATCAAACAAATCGGTTGGCACAATATCATTCAACTAGGCTACATGAACCAATGTCCCATCTAAAATCACAAAGAGGCTCTCATGTATTCTTGTATTGATGCTGCTATGTGACTGTTGAGGATCCAAGCCTAATAATTTTACTCTTGCGTACTTGTACGTTAAGATGTAATAAAAGCAACCCTGATTCTCATTCTGATTCTGATGTAATACGAGTGACACGAAAAAATAAAATGGCATGGCAATAACGTGAGATTTTGTTCAAATGTAAATACAATGCGGAATATGTATATGAAGGCATTGCGCTCTGTACGCTATAATAGCCTACATGTTTCCATATTTGTAGTGTGGTTTTGCTGCGTGCGTGTGGTGAGTACGGAGGTTTTGGACGTGGAACTTTTGTATGAACCTTGTGTGTGTGGGGGGGGGGGGGGGGGGGTGTTTGTGAGTGTGTGTGTGTGTGTGTGTGTGTGTGTGTGTGTGTGTGTGTGTGTGTGTGTGTGTGTGTGTGTGTGTGTGTGTGTGTGTGTCTACTATTCTTTGCTCCTCCCCTTTAGGTGACACGTTCCCCTTCAGAACTGCAGCTGTTTGGGAGGGATGGGGTTTACGGTTATGATAAGGAGTCGACTCTTTCGAACGGCGACACAGCAGATAGTTAAATAAAACATGACAAACAACGTAATCGAGGAGCTCCCAGAAAGCATTTCGATCTCTCTGTGAGCTCGAAGGGGAGCTGGGAGTATGAGGGTGAGCACAGTTGCTGATATGTACGATGACAAATTTAGAATTACTACTTTTCACATGTTTTTCCAATTGTTGGTCCAAAGGCCTGGTTACCCACCTCTGCGATACACATAGCATACACAATTATCATCCTGTTTAAACTTTATTCTAATTGTATTTATTACGATTGAATGAATGATTCATTTTCGTACAAATATATTCTATATTCTATAGTGATGTAGTTATATCGTAGCTTACTGACCCCACAAGGTGTCAGTATTTTGAGGCTATAACACATTATTAATCAACATACTGGAATCCTAGCCTGGCAAGCGCCAACCCTCATACGGAAATTATAAATTCCTTGTACAAGGTCTTGGATTCGTCCTCGTTGGTTGCTTTCAGTCCGTCCGCCCGACAGACAGACAGATGGACCAATCAGAGGCTGCCGTTGTCATTGGAGGCGGGTTTAGTCGATAATGCAAGAGAGATGACAGGGGAAGGTGCCGCGCCGACTCTGCTCATTTACATTTTTCATAAAATTGCCTGATGAGCCTTATCTTTCAACCACATGTAGTAGGCCTACGGTAGCGGTTCAAAATGGGCAGTTCGTTTGCTATCTCCCATCACTAACGCAAGTCAGTGAGTTGAACCAACCCTTCCCAACTAGCGGACAGAGCTCGGCTGCCACCAGCATTCACTCTGTGGCGAGGGTTCATCCATCTCTGTCTCTGGCACTTTCCGAAACCTCAGCCTTCCAGCCATTTCATCGCCGGTAAACGAATTGGAATTTACATTGCTGCACGTTTGGTTGGTCGCACATGGATTGTTTTTTTGGCATCGCATTTGTTGTGATCGTAAGCAACAGAGTGGATGACTAAATAGGTATTGTGACATTTATGCTCACGGTCGTCTCTCTCTCTCTCTCTCTCTCTCTCTCTCTCTCTCTCTCTCTCTCTCTCTCTCTCTCTCTCTCTCTCTCTCTCTCTCTCTCTCTCTCTCTCTCTCTCTCCCCCCCCTCTATCTCTCTCCCCCTATTTCTCTCTCCCGCTCCTAGCATGTGTACCATGTGGCAGCACCAATGCTTCACATGTCTCGAGTTGTGAACCAAATGGTAAGTGAACACACGTTAATCCTCCATTTTCATGATTACATCATGTATGATGCGTGAATACCGACGAGGTGAGACAGGGGTTAACGACAGCCAATGTTGTTTCTATTAAAATCCCATGGTTGTTTTGTCCTGCAGTCTACTTTTACTGGTGAAATGTGTTTAAAAAGCAAATGAATGACGACACTCGTCGCCGTGTCCAAAACCTTTTGAAAACCTCTGGCAGAGCAGGTGGAAGTGCGCAGGTGCATGAATGTGGAAGAGCAACATTGAACAGATTCATTATTCAAGGCAATACTACTAAGAAATATCGAATAGCCGTCCGGTAGGCCTAGCTATAGTTTTGTTCTTTTCTATACGCCCGTATACATTGCGTTTCAGTGTGCTGTAGAACGACTTTGCCATCCTGTCCCTCGTTTCGTTCCACTTTCGCCATCCTTCATTAAGCCTCAACTCTTTCTGCATTCTCGGCATTTCTGCTCTTTGCAGTTACGGAGGGTTTGGCTGGCTGGCTGACTGACTTTTCTGGTTGGCTGTCATTCAGAGAAACTGCCTGCTTGCCTACCCAGCTTTCTGACCTATTTCTACGCTTTCCAACTTCTTTACTAATATGCCAGAGTATCAGTCTTCTTTGGTTAATCACAATACTTACAATGCTGTTAATCGAGGACAATATAGGACACATGTATTAAGCATATTGTATAAATTAGTTTTCCCAGTGTTCTTTCCGTCTTGTGATGATGGTGGGTTTGTGGAGGAGAGACAGAGACTGGGGGAGAGACAGAAAGAGAGACAGCGAGAGAGAAAGGGATAGGTAAAGAAAGTGAGATACCTAGAGAGATGGAGAGTATACGAGAAGAGCTGCACCCTAGTTCAGTGAGTCAAAATGAAAGATACTGTAAAAGACTCACATATTGCAAACTATTCTCTAGACTATTATTTTAGTTCTCCATTCCTCTACTGACTCCACTTTTGCTCTCTCTCTCTCTCTCTCTCTCTCTCTCTCTCTCTCTCTCTCTCTCTCTCTCTCTCTCTCTCTCTCTCTCGCTCTCTCAATGCAGTTGAAGGTGCACTTAGCTGAATTGGCTTTGAGACAAACGTAAATGGCACCATCTTAGTGGTCATTCATAATAAAACAACCAATAATAGAAAACAGAAAAAAGACGACAAATAATTATGTGAGACAATCTGTATAAAAGAAAAATGATTAATTAATAAATGGTTTTAACTGTTTCTCTCTGTATAATTAGCCTCGTAAAACCAGTTGCCATGGCAATAGAACCCCAGCATCAGGAGTATGACTATGACATATTATTATTGTCATCATATGTATCTTTAGAGTTTGGGTGTATTGTATTTATTTTGATGTATTACATTTTAAATATATTTAATTAACTAATGTATTTATTTACAACTCATACTCTTATTTTAGAGAAGCCTTGATCAAAGGAGACTGGAAGATAATCCACCATCACACATTGCAATTCGATTTTGTGAATGTTGGATTGTATTGGATATCAATTCCTTCTATCTGATAGGCATAGGGTCAAAGTTGATAAAAGTGATCCAAAGTATCTGAGCCAATGGGAACACTACAGGAAGCTGCTTGGTTTAAACCGGAGAAGTTCAACAGGAACATGGTTGCAGCTGTAGTATTTTGTTGTATAGACATACAGCCTTCATGTAAGTAAGTGTGACTTTTTTCTCTCTGGGTTGATGGACTGTGTTTACTTTTCAGTTAAATCACACTTAAATTCTCTCTCCTTTTCTCTCTCCTTTTCTCTCTTTTTACTTGAGTGTATGAGTCACTGGTCAACAGCCTAGTTACTGGTTGTCATGCCAACAGTTAAATTGATTCAAGGTTGTTGAGGCATGTTGTTGGGTTAAGTTACTAAAATATATACTTTGGCCAGATTTTGTGCAGTGGCAATTCAGAAACCTGTTTTAACCTCCACCCTCTGACCTCTAGGAAGTTAGGCTTCTGTCTTAATATTCCACAGCAATTTGACTAGATGGAATTTTGCTTTAATTACAAGAAAGCAAAGGAAATAAGGTTTCCTGTCCACATTTATGTTAAATATTGTTTTATTCCATCCACAAGTGAGAGAGAGAAAGATAGAGAATTACATTGTGAGAGCATTGCAAGAGAATGAAGGAAAGAAAATCAGACATGTGAATCATCATTTCACTGATCAAAACCAACTCGTCAGCCTTGAAACAAGCCATTAGTTTCTGTCCGTCTGTCTATAACTCAATGTCTCTCTCTCTCTCTCTCTCTCTCTCTCTCTCTCTCTCTCTCTCTCTCTCTCTCTCTCTCTCTCTCTCTCTCTCTCTCTCTCTCTCTCTCTCTCATCCCTGTAGTGAAGCATCATGGGAAAAGACAGATGGACACTCCGGCTGTGTACAGACCAGAGGCTGTGACACGCTTGCACACTGACAAACACTCACACACACAGGGTTGACCATGGAGGGCTTCAGTTTCAAGACGTTGGTGAGTGTGTTCTGTGGGAGTATGATGGCCATACTTCTCTTCATCTGTTTGTCACAGTTTAGCCATACAAGAGCTCCACTCTGAGTCACAGCTATGTGGAAAACACACCACAGCAGTAACATAATAAAACACAAATAACAACACAACAGTAACACAACATTAACACAACTCAACACAAACAACAGTTACACAACTGTAACACAACACAACACAAAAGTAACACAAAACCACCATGGGGCTGCTGGTCAATATACATATCACACACATAGCAGGCTATCCATTTTCACAGTGTATATGTATGGCTTTAAACCGATACATAGGCTGTAATTAAGCGACAGTTTCCTGTTTTGCTTTGCTTCATGCATAGTCTTTAGTGTGAGCTGGTACAAGCAGAGTGCATATATAAGTATCTCTGGCCACCCATGGCTTCACCATTTTGGCCTGCGACGGAGCTCTACAGCTCAATAGAGTCAAACAGCATAGTAGACATAATATCTGTCAAGACTTTTGAATGAGTAAATGAGAGAAACTGAGGCAAAGTTTAAGGAGAGAAAGGCGTGCTTACCTTTTAGTGTCTCGCCTATATCAAGGATATTGCTTCCCCTTTACAGGCCAAAGGTTGAGGAAGTTAATGCTAGAGTGTTTGTGTGTGTGTGTGTGTGAGTGTGTATGCATGCGCGGTCGTCTGTGTCTGAGTTGTTGGCACCTTTACATCGATGCATCCATCGGTCATCTATCCATCCATCAATTTTTCATCAAACCTCCCCCTTTTCACCCCTCTATCTATCCTTCCATCCATTCATCCATTCCTTCCCCCCTTTCCCTTTCCATCTCGACCATTTCTGCATTCATCTCATTCTCTCCATCCTGACGAGATGAGATGTGGGAGGAGGAGGGGGTGGGAGAGCGGATCTCTCCTTTTTGTCCCCCTCTCTTTCTGAATAGAAGACAGGAGACACACACACACACACACACACACACACACACACACACACACACACACACACACACACACACACACACACACACACACACACACACACACACACACACACACACACACACACACATACACATACACACACTCACTCAGAGAGCACGGGAACAGAGGAGTAGTCATCTCCTATTGAAGACAGACAGGCAGAGCTTTTAACAGAGTGGGCCAGTCACCGCTGAGCAACAGCCCAGCACACCTTTTTAAAAGCTAACGTCCAGCTACTCTCTTTGCACATATGAATCATCATAGTATTACTTAGAAATCCACTACACCCTGGGCAGCATATATGAGTTTTGTTGCCACGGTTGAAAAATGTATTTCTTGCACCATTTGCTTGGTACTCATATAAGCATAGAAGGGCTCTTTTTTATGGTCTTTATTGTATACAATAACCAATCGAATAAACCTTTACAGTTCTCAAGATGGAGTCAAACAAACCTTTGAATAATGTTATAGTTTTATGTAGGGATATTTCCTTACTTATTATTTAAAATGCATACTTTAGTGATTATTACATAAACTGGTTATTGTTGGTGATCAAGAGGAACAAAAACTCAACCAGCTCCTTCATGGGCATGTCACTTCCTGTTTGTAATGCTCATTCTAATGCTGTTTTACTAACATCCACCCCCTCAACCTTGAGTTATGTGATAATAATAAGGTTAAGGGTTGAGTATGGCTTTACACATAGACTACATGCTACGAATTGTGTGGTACTGTAGTGTCCGTAGTTTGCATTCTACGATATTGTGCTGGAAATAATGCAACATCCAGTTACTTTTAATATACAGTTTTTTTTGCATACACTGTGTATATATGTTTTGGACATACTACATACTATTCTCGTCTACTATTTAGTATGCCGTTTCAGATAGAGCCTAGAACTTGACAAGACCGTGTAAACGCACTGATAGTGGTTGCTAAGCAACAACAGCTAACGATACATCCATGCCAACAAGTGTGATAATGGCGACAGCGGAAATTCAGCCTACTTGATGGATGGAATTTTGATTTTAGAATGTGTTCCAGTTCATGCTGGTTTTGAGTCGCTGGGAGTTTCACACTGCCGATCACACGTGTTCTTCATCCTTCATCCAGCCATCTGTGCAGACATACAGCCATCCATCCATTCTTCCATCCATACAGACAAACATATTTATTTTCCTGACCGCATTTCATGCACTTACTGTATGCATCCATCCGGCTATATTACAGTTTGCTGACTGCTCCGTGTATCTAGCCATCCATCATCATCATTCATCCTTCATCCATTTATTCTTAAATCCAGACATTCAGCCATCCATATATACAACCCCCACCCCCAGTTGTTGACGATCCCCCCCCCCCCCCCCCCCCCCCCCCCCCCCCACACAGAAGAAGCTGGCTGCGGAGCCGGACTACACGGACGTCTCCCTGAGCGCGGTAGAGCGTGTACGGGCGCTGACCAAGATGGGCTGCAGCGTGGAGATCAACGAGGACATCACGCCGCGCCGCTACTTCCGCTCCGGGGTGGAGATGGAGCGCATGGCGGCGGTGTACCTGGAGGAGGGCAGTCTGGAGAACGCCTACGTCCTCTACAACAAGTTCATCACGTAAGGGGCTGCCTCCGTCGCCGCTCAGAGATTAGTGATATGAGGATGTGATGGAGATAATAGTGGTGTTAATAATGATGATTATCACAATAGTGATGTGGATAATGTTGGTGTAAATAATCATAATAATGATGGGGATGATGGTGGTGTAAACAATGACAATAATCATAGTAATGAGGATAATGGTGATGTTAATAATGATGATCATAATAGTGGTGGGGATAATCCTGATAGTAAAGGTGCTGAAGGTACGATTTGAGCGTTGTAAGGAAAAAGAGAGCAGAAGGGAGCGAAGGAGAAAGTAAAGAGGATTGAGACTTAAGGAGTGAGTACAGACAGTTAAACACGCCCTTCTAAAGACTAGCAGTTTGAAGCTGAATTCATTTTGGTGTGGTCAGTGACGGGAAAACAAATCATACAGGAAGAAATTAAGGACAGAATCCCAGGAGGAATTCAAAAAAAAAAAAGCTATAGAGATATGTAGAGGTCCATTGTACCAGGCTACAAGGTTTACATTTATCCACCTTGGAACAGGTTTATCCAACGCCAAGGTGAAGCAAATACCTCAATCAAAGCGTACAATCAATACCAAGCTCCAGTGCACTTGCTGGCTAATAAACATTGTTGTTATCTCTGTGTATGTCTTTGTACGTAAGTGTGATGTCACTCTCACTTCCTCATGCTGTTATTCTCTCACTGTAACAAAGAGACAGCGTTTGGCCGCCCACCACTTGTGGTCACACCTCTTTTTGAGCTGAAATGAAAGCCTGAAGTGCTTTTCATTTCAGGGTTCATGGACCTCATGAGTAGTGCCGTTGGTGTTGCGGTTTTGTGAGCTGTGAAATGTTGTCTTGTTCAACTCTATAACAATCAGTGTTTATTCACCAAACACCAAAATGTTGCCACACATTCTCTTATACACACAGCTCTACTAATAAGCACTACTTGCATGTTATTAATCCTGTGGAGATGGGAAAAAGTAATTGGTATAATGACAACACAAGAACATACCAACAACAACAAAATAAATATAGTAGTAAACAATATACAAACACAATATACACAGTGCACATAGTGAACAGCAACATGAACTATATACACATAGATGAATGACTGAAATCTGAATGACTGTCAGCGGGAAGTTGCTAAATTAACTTATTATTAATTCATAACCTTTAAATGTTTATTTATTATTATATGTTTACATATAATTCAGAATTTTTGATTAGGTGTGTGTGTCTGTATCTGTGTGTAGGCTGTTTGTAGAGAAACTCCCCAGCCATAGGGACTACCAGCAGTGCAGTGTTCCAGAAAAACAGCTCATCATGAAGGTAAGAGTTGCTGCAATTTTATTTTACTAATGCTGATGTTCACCTAGTGCTCACATTTCCCACAGTGCCTTACCAAGGATCTTTTGTCCAAAAAAAAGTGCCCTACCCACTGCTGCTGAAGATATTGATTATGTTTCCCACCAAAGCAATTGATTGTCAAGGGAGAAAAGTTGCAACTGCAATTTTGTTTGAAAGTTACCTGCGCAATAAGGTCGACATAGCTGTAGTTGTGTTAGAAATATAGAATCCAATTGTGATCATTTTTATTACCACTCAACCCTAGCATTCATTCTTCTATCTTTCGTTCTCTCTCACTCACACACACACACACACACACACACACACAGAAACTTCAGGACGTGGCGTTTCCCCGTAAGGACGAGCTGAAGAAGCTGCTCCATGAGAAATACAACAAGGAACACACAGAGCACCTGAGAGCACAGGTGTGTTTGTGGTGCATGTGTATGTGGACGTTTCGGTTGTCAGACAGAGTGTAGGTGTGTCTCTGTGCACATTTATATCATGAGTACACTAGGACTTCCATCATCCCATGGATGAGCTAGACAGCAGCCTTCCATTAGTAACCCCGGTTTATGAATGCTGTTGATTGGCTGGATCTGTGTGTGAGATAATCAGATTAGTCAGGTGTCTAAATCGCTCGCCAAGCAGACGGAGGGAACAGATGGGGTGTTGTTGTTGATTTGCTGTTAAGCACTAATGGGAATTATTCAGTGGACCGGTGTGTACATGGTGAGTGCATTTATAGAAATTGAATGCAACTGTTGTGATAGAATGATACATATCAATAGGTTGGGGAGTGATATGATATGTACTGGGAACTCTATTATGATCCTTCCATATGTGGACCCTTAGTATTTAGAAAAGAGCCGTATCAAGTAAATCCGTAATTGTTATGGAGTTGTGCGGCTGTGATTTAGGTAATGGTATGTTAAAGACTCAAATCAAATCAAGTGTACTTCTTAAGCTGTTTTGGTGTGTATGTTGTTTTTATTTTGTGTCATATTGTATGTTTGCATTTTTATCATGTCCCCTTTGTGCATGTGTGTGTGTTATCATCATTGCCCATTGAGTATTAATACACAACGTTTGCAGGTTACAATTTAGTTTTGATTTGATTGGTCATAGGCAGCTTTTTTAATGACAATTGAATGCCAAATTTAATTGCCAAACAAAATTCAACAATGACATACACTGCAGATCATTGGATATTTTCCTATAACTTGCACGTCCTTCATTGAGATGAACTCATTTTGAAATGAAACTCCTCTCCTCTCCCAGAGCCAGTCAGTGGTGGTGGATGGGCGTGTCCAGCACCCACCTCCACACCTCTCCTTATTGGACAGGGAGAGACACCGGCTCTCACTATTGGAAGAGGAGAAACAGAGGGTTGCCTCCCTCAGGCGAATGCAGATCGAATCGGAACAGTTCCGCTTTTTCGAGGACCAACTACGACGGCAGGAATTAGCCAATCGGAAAGAAGAGAAGTTGGAGCAGAAGGTATACATTAAATATTCCAGCTAACTGTATTATTTATGTTTCAGATTTAGCCACCAGCATAAAAACGTTAAAGTACACTGTATAGCAATTAAACAGAGTATTTATTTGATGTCGTATTACTATTTAGTAATTACCTGACACTTTTAGAATACAGATACACATAATTTCTGAGTGGGTATGGGGTCATCTTGCTCAGGGATGCCTACACTGTGGACATTGTGGCTGGAATCCAGTACCTTTTGACTGGGACTCTCCCTAGCTACTTGCCACTACATTTTCCTGCCCCATATTTCTTTACAGACATGTCTCATCTTAAAATATACACGTGTCTGATTGATACACCACATTCATGAATCAATAGATCGTAGCTCTAATTATTTTCTGTCTAGCCAACGGCAGACAGATCTGCTACTTTCCGTCTTGTTTGTTTCTGTGGTGGTCCGACAGAGCTGCCCGGTTGCTTCATTTGAATTAATTGACGTAATGAATCTCTCTCTCTCTCGCTCTCTCTCTACTTTCCAGACAGAGCATAAAGTGCCTGAAGTGACTGACGGTTCCTGCCTGTCCAGGCAGCCAATCAAAAACCATGTGCACACCCAGGGGGCGGACTCAAACAGGAATAAATCGGCTGTGCATGTTAGTAGGCCAGCTGCCTCTCTCACTGGAGCACAGAGTGAGTATTAACTCTCTCTTGCTCTCGCTTTGATGCTCCTATCGCCTACTCTCACTTAAAACCACAAAGCAAAAAACCAGCCTTGCTTACACATGTGTTCCAGTCACAACGAGTGTTTGATTGTGCAATGTATTATACTGTATTGTGAATGTATCCTGCACTCCTGTAGCATAGTGTATTGACTCAATATGTCATTACCTGTGTAACAAACCTTATCATATTGGTTCCCTTATCATATTTTGTTGTTAGACTGATCGTTCGCCTCTTTACGGTCAAGCAGAAGTAATTGTTATCAACAGTATATTGTATGCCCAGCCACCTAGATGATTGCAGTGCATAACGCCGCCAGCAGCTTTTCTCAATGAAATGACTAGTTAATATTGTTTACATAACCGATTGCTCCAGGGTGCATTCTCATTTCCATGTCCCAGAAAGGTAAAGTCCTAGAATTGCCTAATTCCCATAATATGTGTGTGTCTCTCTCTGACTCTCCAGCACAGCGTATTGAAGGTTTGAGGAGAGTTGTGATTCCCAGAGACCTGACGTATCGCTTCCTGTTATTGGCCGACTCCAATACGACCAGGGGGATCGAGACCTGTGGAGTCCTCTGTGGAAAACTGGTAACAACCAGCTAACTTACTAGCTAACAGACTATCCAACTGATTGACTCACAAACTCACTAGACGGCTAGCCAACAAATGAACTAACGAGACTAGCTTAGTGCCTAGCCAACTGATTAACTAACATGACTAGCTAAGTGACTAGCCAACTGATTAGCTAACTAACTAGCTAACTGACTAGCTCATTTACTAGTGACGAAGACTAGCTATCCAATTAGTGAACAAGAGTATCCAACTGGTTAACTAACCAGACTAGGGTTGCCAACTTTCCCACTAAAAAAGCAAAAGTGGGGTGGTCTTCCAAAATGGAGGAACAGCTTTTAGAGTTAAACATTTTCAGAAAAAAAACTATTGCAAAAGCTAGCACAGCTAGTATCTCCTGACCGCCGTCCGCCACATTTGTTTACGCTAAAGTCACGATTTTGATCGCGAGAGATTGGCGAGATTTCTGGTTGTGATAATCGGGACTAGGTTTTTGTAAAATGGAATCGGTTAGCGTGTGGTGTGCTGTGTTTTTTTTTTTTCACACACCCAACAACCAAAACAATTAAATGTATCTTAATCTGTCGTTAGGTGTGTGGTCTCTAACGTTTTCTACATTTGAAAAATCGTCTAGTTTGTACCCAGCAAACTGGCTAGCAAACTGACCAGTGAACAAGACTAGCTAACCCCACAGCGAACTAAACAAGCAAATCAACAAGTCAACTGAAAAGATAAGCTAACATACTAGCAAACAGGCCCCAGAAGGTCTGTTGGTAATGATCATCTTCAATATTAACTGAATTATCTTTTTCATTTTTAGTCTGAAACATACCATTTTAGTTTAAAAAGTCAATATTGTATGTATTAGCAATTCCATATACTATTTTTAAATGGCTGTGATGTAAATGGCTTGAAAAATAAGCCTTTGATAAGCCCATTATCTGTAATGAAATTTGAATCCCTTTTTTGAGTTCATCATAAGCATTCCTTTTATGGTGACAAACCACTGTTCTGGTTTATTTTGTGCAATTTGGGCCCTGATATTTTCACTCTTTTAATACTGAACTATAAAGGTTAATAACAAAACTAAAGACTTTGTTGGCGTATAAATACTCCACAGTTTCACTCTACCGGTACACTAAAATCTCTCTCCCTCCCTCTCTTCTCCCTCCCTCTCTTCTCCCTCCCTCCCTCCCTCCCTCCCTTCAGACCCAGAATGAGTTCCTGCTGACCCATGTGGTGGTTCCTAAACAGTCCGCGGGGCCAGACTTCTGTGACATGGAGAACGTGGAGGAGCTGTTCAGCTTCCAGGACCACCACAACCTGCTAACACTGGGCTGGATACATGTATGGACACACACATAGACACACACACACACAAAGGCACGCATGCACACACACATACAGAGAACACATGCATACCGTATATACACACTTACACAGAACACACACACACACAGTGACCTCCATTGTACTTATTGTCCCTTTGTGTGCATATTATCCCATCACCATGGAAACCAAACCCTCATATTTCCATATTTTCACAGTCCATATGGGGGGTGACACTGGAGGTGGGGAGAGAGAGAGAGAGAGAGAGAGAGAGAGAGAGAGAGAGAGAGAGAGAGAGAGAGAGAGAGAGAGAGAGAGAGAGAGAGAGAGAGAGAGAGAGAGAGAGAGAGAGAGAGAGAGAGAGAGAGAGAGAGAGAGAGAGAGAGAGAGAGAGAGAGAGAGAGAGAGAGAGAGAGAGAGAGAGAGAGAGAGAGAGAGAAAGTGGAGTCAGTAGAGGAATGGAGAACTAAAATAATAGTCACACGCTGTGTGCATGTTCTCAAATATACTACGCCAACACTTTGAGTTCGTGTGTGAGGATGGCTCGTTAGTTTGGCAGAAATATAATTGAAATATTAAGAAGCCGAACACCTTGTGGCTTTTCTTACAAATATGGTGTATTTATTTCGTTTTGGGTAACAGAGTGTATTGTCTTATTCCGGTTATGCTTATTTATGCTGGGATGTGTGCTGATATTTGACCCGAGCGCGGCTATTGTTGCTTTCCTACCTGCTTGTTATTGTCTCTCTGGGCTTTGTAATCGATCTGTTGTCTCTGTAAATACTGCTAGAACACAGCCACGAGGTCAAAATAATGTTCACTGTATTACATTTACATCTGGTCATTCAGCAGCAGCTTTCAAGTGGTGTATTAACATCTGTTAAGCCCTGTGTGTCAAGTCAAGCTTATTTGCATTGCCCTTAATCACAGTTACAGCCTCAAGGGGCTTCACAGGAACACAATAGACCACAGCCCTATGTGTTTTATATAGTTATGAAAGACTTAGGGCTATATATATATATATATATAATTTTTTATTTGATGAGAGTTGCCACCTCCATCTCAGCAAACAACTTGTGTGTGTCTTGGTTTCAATTTGGTGTAATTTTGTAACAGTTAAAAATGCATCGCCAAAACAATTCGCAAATGTGTATTGGTGTGGAACCACCAAAAAATTCCGGGGCGTTATCAATAGGCGTGGACACAAATTTATATGGACCCAATTGGATAGACCTACAACCAATCAGAGCAATGAAACTCGCATAGGGCGCTCCTCTGTGCAGTCATCGTATTATTAGTTCAATAAGGAGAGACTAGTATTTAAAATGAACCACAATATTTATTGATAACACATTTGAAGATTAGACACCATCAAGTTATTCTTCACAGGGACGATGGATCCATGAAGTATACCAAGAGATGAATTATCTTCTGATGGTGTCTAGACGCTAGTGGTGGTGTGACTATGGATGGAGGTGCTTGGCCCGGGAGGACGCCATCTCTTTCTCCGTAGACAGGTGGAGCTTAGTCCCAGAGGTGAAGGGGATGAAGGAGAGCTGATTGGTTAGAGATGAAGGGGAGGGGCCTGCAATGACCGCGTGGGAATTTAGAAGGGGGAAGGGGAATGTGGTCTTCCTGATTCAACTTTTGCCTTAGCTACATAGCCGGTTCCCAGGCTAGGTTTACGCATGAGGCTGAGGTGGAGGTGGCCAACCTGATGGCGTGCTTGTCGCCCCCTAGGCAGTTGAACTAATATATATTTCCAATCAATCTTTCTCTCCCTCATTCCAGACCCACCCCACCCAGACAGCGTTCCTCTCCAGCGTGGACCTCCACACACACTGCTCCTACCAGCTCATGCTGCCTGAGGCCATCGCCATTGTATGTGCGCCCAGACACAATGAGTAAGTCCTGCCTAAGACGCAGGGCAACACATGCCCGCGAAGACGCGCACCTTGGGACACAGATGCAACAGATACTCCACCGAATTTACACACGTAGTGGTCTCCCGCTGAGTGTTCACATGTATAGATGTACACTTGGTCTAAGCATATGTGTCTCTTTGCTGTCGCTACCTCTCTCTGGGTCTTTGGGCTGCACGATGAACGTGTAATGCGTTTGCGTTACGTCTTTGTTATGGTTTCATTTGTAGATTTTCTTCTCTTGGTCTGTGACCTTTTCTCACTCTTTCTCTGTCTGACTCTGTCTCTTTCTCAGTACCGGTGTTTTTAAGCTGACCAGCCCAGGCATGGCCGAGGTGTCGGCCTGTAGATTGAAAGGGTTTCACCCTCACTCTAAAGAGCCGGTTCTGTTTACCGTAAGTGCACGTGTACACCGTTGATGCATTCATTTTTTGTGCTGTCGCCTATATCCTAATGTGTCTTTTATCCTCTTCCTCTTTAATCGTTTTCTGTTTTCTTCTTCCAGATCTGCAAACACGTGGTCGTGAGGGATTCAAAAATTAGCGTGCTGGACCTCAGGTGACAGACAGAGGGTGCTGTTTCTCCACCTACACACATACTATTTTTACAGTGTTGTTAACTTGAGGCTTTTTAAAAATATTTATTTATCTTCTTTTTTTTTACTGTGAATTGGAAGTGCTTGGCTTTATCGTGTGACCAATGTGCTAATGAAGCGCTAGAACGTGTTGGAAGTATCTTAGCTGTGAGCTGGTGATAAAAAAATAAAGGCTTTTGTGGTTGCTAAAGTTAAGCATTTGACAAATTAAACAGCATTTGAAGATTGCTGAGAAGATGACTTGAGATGGATTAAGGTGAAGTGATTTTGAGGAGGGTGGGGTGGGGGGGGGACGGCTTTAACAAACTAGAGAGGAAAATGTGAATTAACAATTTTATTCTTTTGTATTGCTTATTTTATCGAACGTGGATCTGGTGGATCTCAGGCCAAAAGGTACCTCAGCATTCACGTCCGGGCGTTTATAAAACATTGTCTAATTGTGTTACAACTAACAAGGCGGGAGACAGCCACTAAGCCCAATGACGAAAGAATCTTACGGCCGTCTGATGTTCCTCGTATACCTGTGCTTTTGGAATGCAATTTCCTTTACGGCCAGGGTTAGTACTCATATGTTTGTCGTTTATGCGTTTAAGCCACAGAGTGCAAGCCGTATGCCATAGTTCACCTGAAGTGAGCTTTATCATTATTCTTTTTATATTGGTGTTGGGGGGGGGGGGGGGGGGGGGGGTCTGTGATTCGTGCATTTTCCTAAAACAAATTTTAACGGTGACCATGAGTCCGCTATCTCAGAGTCAGTTAACCTTGATAACTAATGAACAATAACAAATTGCATTCACACTCCCAACATTATTTTATGGAGAAATTATTTCATTACCGTATAACTTCTGCAACCTCCTGAATAACTTTTAGCTGAATCCAGTTGCTTTGGATAAAATAATTTCCTTAATGACTGAATGGTAGTAAACACTGATCACATTTGTTTGGATTTATTTTTCAATGCTAGCTAAAAAACAAAAAAAAAGAAATATTTACGGGACCAAACCCTAAATCAGTACAAACCGCAATGCTTTGCAGCTTCTGGTTGAGTAATCGGTGCTGTGTCTTAACCGGTTTAAGGAACCTTGAGCAGAACCTTTTCCCATGCATGGTAAAAAGAGCCAAGGCAGAACGTGAAAGCAGTGAAGCTGACTACCTCAACCAACCATGTTTAGAGTTGATCCCCAGCCTTTTCCCTCATAGTGGATTTTTTTTTTATAAGTGCAGTCGGGAGTGGCTGACGCTTATAGCTTGAAGACATTTCAGAGTTTTGACAGTAGCCTGGGTGTGATTCAATTTTTCTTTGGGTGGGCAGTGTGATGTGAGAAAGATGTCCACAGTCATACAGTTCTTGTACCTTTTTTAAAGGAGTTGCTCTTCCTCCCTAAAACATGAATCCATGGTTCCATATTGGTCTACTCTCCAGCTCATACCTTCTGGCAATACAGCACTTTTTATTTAATGTTCTGCTAGCTAGTTTTAAAGGTACTCAAAGTGCAAACATTTGGACATTTGCTTGGAAGGCATTCTTATAATTCCTATTCAAATTGGCAGAAATTCACACCAGGTGGCATAATTGGCTGTTGTTTGAATGGAAAGTGCCCTGGCACCATTATGAGCCAATCAGAAATGACAATAACTCTCCATCAAAACTGCAGGCATGGCCTAGAAACACTTGACAACAAGCCGAGACACAGTTGGATGGTATTTTTTGTTGGATTTATTTTAATCTGTATTGAGTTTTTAGTAGGGCTGCATGGAAACCACTTTTTCATTAGTGATGAATGTACTCCTAAACTAAAAAGCATTGCCAATACAGAGTACCGTCAGCATCACAGGATAATGTAGTGGCTAGGGGCGTTCAGACGTTTCTGGGTTCGATCCCCAATAGGCATAGAACAAGTTGGCTGAACCGCTCCTTAGTTATAGTATATATCAGAATACACCATACATTTGTTTAAGAAAGCGCCTCCTAAATATATAGTTTTAAAGGAAAGTGTAGCATTGTTTCTTTATATCACATTTTTATATCATTTGCTTTCAGGGTGTTTTTTGTGTTGTATTTTCTGTGTTTGGTTTACTGTGATGGAAGATGTTAAAGTGTTTGTCTCTGTAGAAGCAGTGGCCTATTTGAATATTTTACCGTTTATTTTTGCATTTGAATTTGAACTATCGTGATCTTGTTTCAAAGATCAGGAGTTATATTGTTTACTGAGTTTGTGCAAAGAGAGAATTGTGTAAAATATGCGTGCGCCAGTTTAATTCATTGAAATAAACCGGTAGGACTAAATGTATTAAAAAAACAAAGTCAAAATGGAGCCCTGGATAATAGTGCCTTCTTGTGACAACAAACCAACCAAGATAACAGTTACCAAATCGACTACACCATACTTTTTTTTTAATCCGGTATTTACATTGACTATTACGTTTTTTCGTATCTTTAAAGACACTATATGATTTTCATCATTCGTGCTCAATGTGCTAAAAAATAAATGTTTAGAAGACATTTAAGAGAAACCTACAATTCCTGCCTTAGCTTCATTCAACTAATTCCACTATTAGTGGCATACTCCTAAATGGGGAGTAGTCTAGGACAGTTTTGGATTGTACCTATTCAGTGTCTAGTGTAATACAACCTCATATTCAACATCATAATACAACATTAATCCATTGTTATGATGAATCACTTGTTATAACGACAATCTAGCGATTTGGAATATTTATCATCTTCATTTGGCAGCTTTACCTTATTGACGTGACCTACCATGTGGAAACATATTAACGATTTAATAACATAAAAGGGAGGAAACCTTGACTTCGAGTACCATGCCTTTTATTTTTTATTATCAGTAGTGTGGGATGCTTTCTATGCGATAAATATGGCAGTTTGAGGCGATGCAATAAGGGCCAAAGATGCTTTGGGTTACACCTTACCTAAAGTGTAACTCTGTGCCTGAGGTTATTTACTAAATTTGAATACACTATCCACAGTCATTTAGTCAATGTTTTGTTTCACGTTTAGACAGTCCCAACCATATGGGAACATCTTGCGGTTTCATACGGCAATTTCAGGTTTCTGAAGTGTTAGCTATAGCATGCTAAAGCCATGGTCCGTATGTCACGCCATGTCCCTTTGGAATGCAAGTTCAGACCTGTGTCTTTGTTCTGCTTTAGCCAAGTAAACAATGTTATCCACTAGGTCAGATGGCTGACAGACACCCTGGGCCCACACTGCTCTTTTTCACTGCCAGTTTGTTCAAAAAAATTTAATAAAATCGATAAAACCTGACTAAATGGCGTTGAGTGTTTCACTTAAAATGATGGTCTTACGAATGGTTCACAAATTCAAAGAGGAGGAACCAGTCTCGAAAAAAATACGTGGTCTACACATTACATGTTTTGACATCTTCTTGACTATGATATTGAATACACTTTGAAATCAACCGATACCCACACATTTATTTGTATACAAGCTTTTATTGTCTTTCTGGGGCATATTCATATTCATGTTTTCACATGCCATCATCAATTGTATCACATACAAGTCTTAAACCTTCAGCATTTGAGTCTACCACATGGCTAACATGAAGCTTGTTTTAACCACATTGGCCTCAGCCAACTTTTCCAATGAAGGCTTGGCAAAACCTGTAACCACCATTTCAGTTTTTTGACCGTTTGGCTCGACAGAATCTAGTCTGACCTGGGAATGACCCCCGCCGATTTAATTTAACACCAACTGGCAACGTTCAAGCTTTTATTATTTGTTCAAAAATAAAAACATTTGACAGTAAACAATAACAAAAAGGAGATTCACTCAAGGAAAAGGGTGAGCAGTGCAAAAGACAGAATGTGGAGTTACATTTAGGAGGGGTGGGGGGGTAGGAGAAGGGTAAAAGGACAAGCACCACATTCACAGTATTACAGGCAGCAAGAGAGAGAGACAGAGAGCAAAAGAGGGCTCTGAACAGAGCCCTTCTGGGAAAGTCTTATTTTAAATAGGCACTTATGGTGATTCAGGCCTCAAAGCAGAGACTTTGACAGAACGAAACAAGGACTGGGTGTGTGGTTTAAGCCTGGATATCGTTTATACAAAATAAACATCAGAAAAGATGTGACTGAGCTGAATTCTAACAAAGGCTAAGTGAGCCTCGATGATCAAAAGTTGAATCCCTCAATATGACAGCTTCCTACATCTTTTAGACTTTAATGTTTTTCTTGTGGAAAACGGGACTGGGCTTTTAAACTAGGTTGTGCCGGACTTGGCTACACTGGGACATAAGGTGGCTAGCGGGGGGAGGGGGCAGGGGGGCAAATCATTCAGGTCTGAAGAAGAAAGGGATAAGGGAGGGGGGGGGGGGGAGCTTTCTAGAAGCACTTGCGGTGGACAATGCTTGGGCCTGCCTCGTCGTACTCCTGCTTGCTGATCCACATCTGCTGGAAGGTGGACAGGGAGGCCAGGATGGAGCCTCCGATCCAGACAGAGTACTTCCTCTCTGGGGGAGCAATGATCTGGAGAGGGGAGGATGGAGAGGGTTAGATTGGTGGATCAATGGTGGGTGGATGGCTGGAGGGATGGCAGATAGAGGGATGGTAGATAGATGGATGGTAGATGGTAGATTGATGGATGGAAAGATACATGTTCTTGAGTTCTTGATCAATTCTTAGTGGCTTTGGTATTGGAATGGAATTTGAGATGACGGAGACAATGCCGTAAATACAAGAGATGGTGATTTAAGCTACATTAGAAGTAAAACTAGAACAAAGATATAGCAACAGCCACTTGCAAAGGATTTTGATGAGGGTTTGTAGGGAGATTAGATTGTTGCGATACGAAGAAAGAGCGAAAGTGGCCACCCATGGGAAACGTAAATGTTGCATTTGTGCAATGTTAAATGAAGTAAAACTAAATGACTAGATGAAGGCCTACCTTGATCTTCATGGTGGATGGGGCCAGGGCGGTGATCTCCTTCTGCATGCGGTCAGCGATACCGGGGTACATGGTGGTACCACCGGACAGCACGTTGTTGGCGTACAGGTCCTTACGGATGTCGATGTCACACTTCATGATGCTGTTGTAGGTGGTCTCATGGATGCCGGCGGACTCCATACCTGAGGGGGAGGGGAGAAGAAGAAGAGAGAGAAAGGGACATGATTGGCTGAATATATCCTGCTCGGCCAGGGTCAGATTGGTGCTCGGTTTTTGGTTGCATAGCAACGAATGCCTGGTTTTATTTGTGAATTATTAAAAAGAAATAGTTGGTCTGAACATTTCCAGGCGGAGTAATTTCCCAGCCACATTTGTAAAAAACAAATCCGAATTCAGGGTGATTTCTTTCTTTGGAAACTGACCAATGAAAGAGGGCTGGAAGAGGGTCTCAGGGCAGCGGAACCTCTCGTTGCCGATGGTGATGACCTGTCCGTCAGGCAGCTCGTAGCTCTTCTCCAGGGACGAGGAGGTGGCGGCGGTGGCCATCTCGTTCTCGAAGTCCAGAGCCACGTAGCACAGCTTCTCCTTGATGTCACGCACGATTTCTCTCTCAGCTGCAATGCAGATAATACAAGAGAGGAACATTTGCTTTAGAAGCGCTAGGTTTTTACCCTTTGCTCATTTGACAGTGGGCCATTGAGCCCAAAATTGGCAACCGTCAATTGTTTCCAATTGTTGCAAATATAAGGCAAAAAAATCTTCTTCTTAAAAGTCAAAAAATGAATCATTAACGACGATAATTAATCCTGCGTCAAACTACATTGATCCAGTATAAACATTGTAATAATCTGTATCAAAACATCACTAACTTTTGAAAACGTTAAAATTTCAATAGTCTTTATATAGCTGTGAACACGCTACCAGTGGTGACGAAGCTGTAGCCCCTCTCGGTGAGGATCTTCATGAGGTAGTCAGTGAGGTCTCGGCCCGCCAGGTCCAACCTCATGATGGCGTGGGGCAGAGCGTAGCCCTCATAGATCGGCACGTTGTGGGTCACGCCGTCGCCAGAGTCCAACACGATACCTACCGGGACAAGAAATCGTTCAAAACATATTACCAGAAACATATTGGTAATCTTTCAAAATCACTACACATTATTTTATTGAATTCCAATAACTGCCAAATGGTTTCTTTGGACTCAATAAAGAAAACAATAAAAGTAACTTTACTGTCATAGTGGTCGGAAAATGTATGATTGTATTTTTAGGTTTCTTATATATACATAATCTTTAACAAATTTTTGCTTTACAAAACATTACATAACTTACGTTATAACGTTACATTATTTGATTACTAATGTACTTGGAAGTTGTTTTTGGGAAAGGGCATATGTCCAGTGTAACACAATTTCATATAACATATTCTACAGTAAACAAAGACAATACAATACAAAACCTAAAAACTAGGAGATTGTTTGGCTGCATACCTGTGGTGCGACCAGAAGCGTAGAGAGACAGGACAGCCTGGATAGCTACATACATGGCTGGAACGTTGAATGTCTCAAACATGATCTGGAACCAGAAGATCAAATGGTAGGGCTCAGATATCTATATTGTATGTGTGTGTACTGAATTTGTGTGTACTGAGTGTGTGCATGTACGGAATTTGTGTTTGTACTGAATGTGTGTGTGTACGTGTGTGTGTACTGAATGTGTGTGTGTGTGTGTGTGTACTGAATGTGTGTGAACTGAATTAGTGTGTGTGTATGTGTGTACTGAATGTGTGTGTTTGTGTGTGCTGAATGTGTGTGTGCACTGAATTATTGTGTGTGTGTGTTTGTGTGTACCTGGGTCATCTTCTCCCTGTTGGCCTTGGGGTTAAGGGGGGCCTCCGTCAGCAGGGTGGGGTGCTCCTCAGGGGCCACGCGCAGCTCGTTGTAGAAGGAGTGATGCCAAATCTGACCAATCGGAAAAGGAGGAGAAAATGCATAGGCTTGAGGCCACAACCAATCGCAGCACAGATGAAAACATCTCCTCAGGAAACCTTTGCTGTAAAATGAATAAATTTTGAGATAGGATCATAGAATGGACATACAAGTGATCGGCGCTTTGGTTTTACTTTGCAAATAGGTCCACATTATAACATAAAAACCACTAGAAACTCCAATTGGAACTACCGGTAATATTGTTTGCTGGTGATTCTACATTCATTTTACATCGGCTGACCAGATTCTCAAACTCCTTAAAATCATGGAACCCTGTTGGTTTCTCCACTACTAGATCCAAGATGGGGCCAAGGACCATCAGCTTGTTCATGGAGAGCATGTGTCGCTGTGTGAACTCCTGGGGCTGAGATGGGGACATTTGTGATGGATGGGTCCCCAGAAGGCTGCTTTGTTTAGAGGAGCCGTCACCAACATGAGAAACAACACTATGTGCTGTGTACCATCTGTCATTGAGATGGCTGCACGCGTGTGTGAGTGTGCCCGTGTGTGTGTGTGTGTGTGTGTGTGTGCCCGTGTGTGTGTGTGTGTGTGTGTGTGTGTGTGTGTGTGTGTGTGTGTGTGCCCGTGTGTGTGGGAGTGTTTGTGTGTGTGTATGTGTATGTGTGTGTATCGGAGTGTGTGTGTGTGTGTTATTCCCTATGAGTCACCACTGCTGAGTGATAAATGTCAGGGTCAGAGTGTGTAGGAGGAGGAGGAGGAGGAGGAGGACGTGGACTTCAGAGTAGGAGAGAGACAAGCTTCCTTCTCACAACCATGGAAACTAATCAGCCCGGAACTATTTTGCTCACATTAGTTTGGACTTTTCATTGTTGTAATTGTCTGGGAGTGGCCGGTGCGTCAGGGTGGATGTTTATGTGTGTGTGTTTAGATTGTGTGTCTGCACCTTCTCCATGTCGTCCCAGTTGGTGATGATGCCATGCTCAATGGGGTACTTGAGGGTCAGAATACCCCTCTTGCTCTGGGCCTCGTCGCCCACGTAGCTGTCCTTCTGACCCATGCCCACCATCACTCCCTGGAGAGAGAGCGGAGGGAGGGAGAGAGGGAGGGAGCAATAGAGAGAGGGAGGGAGGGAGGGAGAGATAGAGAGACAGAGAGAGTGGAAGGAGGAGGGGGAGGGAGAGAGAGAGAGAGAGAGAGAGAGAGAGAGAGAGAGAGAGAGAGAGAGAGAGAGAGAGCGAGAGAGAGAGAGAGAGAGAGAGAGAGAGCGAGAGAGAGAGAGAGAGAGAGAGAGAGAAGGACAAAAAGCGGTCTGAGACTTTCTTGACTTAATGTATTGTTGGTGGGACATCTTTACAAAGAAAATACATAGTAAGAAAAACCTATGAAAGAATGTATGTATTGCTGTGAATGTACTTCTACACTTTTTAAATGGAAACAATTTGGGAACTAAAAAGCAATAATTCAACATACAACTTTGAACTTGGTTCAAATTTCACTTTCCATATTTTGTATGTCAAGATACATCACCTCGCACCAATTCGAGGCAATCCGTATAAAATCAGTTGTGGGGCAAACTGAATTTTAGTTTGTGTGATCAGCTCTCGCATTCAATCCAAATCCACCCTCTTTCATGCTTCCTGGTTGTGAACAAATGGGGTCTCACCTGGTGCCTGGGCCGGCCAACGATAGAGGGGAAGACGGCTCTGGGGGCGTCATCCCCGGCGAAGCCCGCCTTGCACAGGCCCGAGCCGTTGTCACACACCAAGGCAGTGCTTTCCTCATCGTCACACATGGTTGCTTCGGTTTCTTAGAGGAGCGGTCGACGGGTAACTGTCTTCTCCGAGGGAGAGCTGTCACTGGAGCAGAGAGAGAGGGGGGAGGATCACATTACTCAGACAACCAATGACTAACGTTTAAAGATAAAAGATATACTGATAAAACATATTGCAGAAATAGGTTCCTAAAAACACACATCTTCTAGCCAAACTAAAGGTTTGTTTCGCATTGAAGCAAACTGCCACAAATGAGGACCTGGGAGTTCTGTTTGTACAGCCATCGTCCATTCTGAGACTTTGACTGAGTGATGGATGCTCCTATCCTCAGGTTGCATTACCCTCGACAGCACTAAAGTCCCGCCCACCTGTCAGCGGAGTGATGTCTAGTCCTGTTAGAGGACTTAATGTTAACATGCAAATTGTCAACACAATCCCCGGCCGCAGTCATATATGGTAAGAATGATTCTGCCTTGGGTATGTGGGTGGGTGTGTGTGTGTGTGGGCATGTGTGTGTGTGTGTGTGTGTGTGTGTGTGTGTGTGTGTGTGTGTGTGTGTGTGTGTGTGTGTGTGTGTCTGTCTGTGTATGTGTACACATCCAACTATACTACACATTGTAAGAAAATATTAAATGTCCAGTTTTGTTAAAAGCATCGATTTTAAAATAGCTTAATGATTATATAAACACAAGTATGTAATAGCAGCTGTCTTTTGCAGAGGTTTTTGTGTAATCACTACGAAAGGGATCTATTGAAATATTGAAAAAATAAAACCAATCCAGCTCAGTGTTAAATTATGAAGCATAAGCTGAATTTAACTACAATATTGAATATGTATCTTCTCTATATATTTATATTTAATCTAGGAATCTCTACTCTCTCTCTGTGTAGCGTACTACGGGCGATCAAGGAGCATGGCACTCTGGGAAAACTTCCTAATTAGGTCATGGTGCGGAATCATGACTGTCTTTGGTCTGGTATGGCCTCTCTCTCTCCATCTCTCATTATCTCTCTCCCTCTCTCTCTTTCTCCTTCTTTCTCCCTCTTTTTCTCTCTCTTTCTCCCTCTCTCCCATGACGCTACCTCTATAGCTAAACGCTATTTCTCTTTTCTTTCTGACCATCCCTCTCTTTAATTCTCTCCCTTCTTGCCTCTTCTCCTTTCCAGTCCCTTTCCTCCTCCTCCTCAATCATTTCACTCTCTCTCTCTCTCTCTCTCTCTCTCTCTCTCTCTCTCTGCTCTTTCATACTTGTGGCCTTAGCCTACCCAAACATTTACAAAAGAGAGAGAGGAGAGAGAGAGAGAGAGGGAGAGAGACAGAGAGAAAGAGAGAAGGGAGAGAGAGGGAGAGAGACTGAAAGGGAAGAGAGAGAGGAGGGATGAGGTGCAGGGTGTAGAGGGGGAGACTGATGGTGGAGTACCATATTTAGTCATAAACTGTGGGAATCAAATGTTTCTCTCTTCCTTCTGCCAATGAAGGCTTGTAGCAGACCTGGCAGCTGCAAGTGTGTGTGGCTCTGTGTGTGTGTGTGTGTGTGTGTGTGTGTGTGTGTGTGTGTGTGTGTGTGTGTGTGTGTGTGTGTGTGTGTGTGTGTGTGTGTGTGTGTGTGTGTGTGTGTGTTTGTGTGTGTCCATCAGTTGCTCTGCACATGCTTGCTTAGCAAGGATTTCCCAGCCACTGTTTACTCAACTATTATTGCCTGATTCGATTTAAGCTGATCCCAATTATGTAGTCATGTTACACATCTGTGCCTCTATGGTGGAAGTTGCCTTTTCATTCTATTGTTCAAAGGATTGAGGAAATCTAAATTCCAATGGTGAATGCCAAATTCCAAATTCTGGATATGTTTCATGATCAGATTAGCTGTCACAACATTTATTTTGATTGTGTCACATGGGCCCCAATTCTTGGAATTCCAGAATACTTTCATCTCCAATTCTAATGTTGAACAATATGGATCAAATTCCACCACACCAGCCATGTAAATGTCATTGAGCGAAGGTGTATGAAGCCACTTTTACATGCACGCTAAAGAACATCGCTTTCAACCAGCTATTCCTCATGGCCAAGATGCTCTATATCAAATCACACAGCCGACAACGTTGCCCCTTGTTGCCCCATTTCTCAAGACAGTTAGTTAAAAAGACAAGTGCACCACAGGATACCGAATAGCTTGAAACACTCCACAGAACAGAGGGGAACTAGACCCATTGGATCATCTGGTCATCTCACTGGGACACCCAAATCCTTCGCAACACAAACCACATGCGACAGACTCAGCCTGCATCTACCTTGTTTCAACCCCGTCAAAGCACTGTCCGACCTCACACATTGAGACTGAGGTGTGTACACACAAGGCTTGTGTGTACAGTAGTCACATTCAGTCATGATGGAGCATGCAGGAACAAAGTTTGAACTGTTGTTCAGAACATCCAGCAGAAAAAATCTTTCTGTATCGCTTTTCTCAAAATCAACATGAAACACGCTGTTAACAACACCCAATATGCCTTTTAAAACCCCTTCAAATCGCCTGGTGGGTTAGCCATAAAATAAAAATGTCTATTCTATTCTAATGCAGTTAGAATCCTATTTCCACTCCTGTTCTGGAATTGGAAATCGTATCAAATTCCATTGTTTAAAATAACATTCAACCCTATTGTAAGATAGAGGCAGCTCCAGAGAACAGCAAAGAACAGCAGAGAACAGCAGAGAACCGAGGGCCGGTGCAGGGCCGGCGCTGGGCATCACTTACCTTGGCTGTGCTGGGCTGGGCGTGGGGAGTGGGGATGGGGCCTTTCTGCAGTGAGCTGCTGGGTTGAAGTGGGCCGCACTTACCTCCCCACACAGTTTATCAACCCCTGGACCTACCCCCACCCCTGCACCACAGCCCCCCGGCCGCCCCCTCCCACACTGCCATCCCAAACATGGAGTGGGATCTCCTCTCTCCTCCTGGCCAGCTCGCTGTCCTGCCCCGGCTTGCTTCCTTATAGGGCAGGCCTCGGGGGAAGCGGCCAATCACGTCGCTTGGTGCACCCAACAAGACTCGCTCCCATCATTCAGTGCATTCCAGCGGCCGTCGTCCCCGTTTTTTGTGAAGGGGAGAGAGAGAGGGAGAGAGATAGGTAGAGAATAAGAGAGTGAGGGGAAGAGAGAGAGACAGAGAGAAAGGGAGAGCGACAGAGAGTGATATGGAGAAAGAGGGAGAGAGAGAGGGTTAGGGAGAGAGGGAGAAAGAGGGTTGTACAGACACAGATGCACGCACACACACAGATTTACACAAATACAGAGTTAATTCACTTAGGTATGTGTAGTGCAGTAGGTTATTTGATAGACAACAGGGATACATAGGAAAAGACTAGCACATTACTGGACACACGTGAATACATAGATATTCATACACACACACACACACACACACACAAACACACACACACACACACACACATACACTTACACACACACACACACACGCATACACACGCATACACACTCACACACTCACACACACGCACACACACACACACATTTATGCTTGGTAAGTGTGTGTCAAGCATTGTATTGATTCGGGTTCTCAAAAGAAGCCCCAGACTAACCTATAATGCATTCTGTAAGGACCCCATAGTGTGGAATACAAAAGATGTATTGCGTGTCTAGGGGAGTTCAAGGAGTGCTGGGTGATACAGGACACTCCTAGCTGATGACTCATATCTGGCCCCCCATAACCACACTGCTGAACCCCGATGCCACAGAGGAATACAGAAGGCCAACGCTCTCCCGATAATGTCTGCACCACAAGCCCACGAACTGCCACTGGCACTGTAGTCTGTAAGCTATAAGTGTGTGTGCGTGTCTGTGTGTGTGTATCAAACTTCAGTAGCGTTCAGTTGTGCATGTGTTGACAGGAGCTTTCTTCACTTTTCCTTGAGAAGTGTGTGTGTTTGCATGTGCAACTTTGTGTGTGTGTGTGTGTGTGTGTGTGTGTGTGTGTGTGTGTGTGGGTGTTTTTACATCCGACTGTGTGTGCACACGCTCTTGTATGCATGTGTAGTTTGCAAGATGCCTAAACAACAGCATCCATGTGTGTGTGTGCGTGTGTGTGTTTCATCGTTTGACATGTGTGACATTTGCGCTGATGATAACCAAACTGCTGGTCAGATGAGATCTCTTCCAGGAGGCTTTGGCTAAATTATGTGTCTGCATGTTATTTATACACAAGCATCACCACCAGCGGCCCCTGGGGGCCATGGCACTGGAGTGGCTGTGTGAGTATGTGACAGAGAAAGAGACATATAGAAAGAGGAGAGAGAGAGATAGTGAAAGATACAGCTAGCACCACTAATACGCTAACTGCCCTAGGATGTTGTGCTTGTGCATCAAAAAGGTCAGGGGAAAGCTGAGATGAGGGTGTGTGCGTGCTATACGTGTGTGGGTGTTGTGTGTGTGTGTCCAGAGGGCTGGGGTAACTAGCGGTGCTAGTGTCTTCATCTGCATTATCTTCTGTGTGTACTATGAGGATGTTCTTCATTTCAGGTTTTAATCCTTGTTTAATGTTTGACTCATTCATTCCATGAATGGTCTTGTCATAGTCTGCTGCTGCAAAAAAAACAATTGGTAATGCTTTATGCTTTGCATCAACATTCTGAAATTTGAATACACTTTAACACACTTTAATACACACTAATACACAATTCAGTGAAATAGATCCAACGTGGGTTCTGGAAGCCAGACATTTTATTTTTAGCTTGATTATATATTTGACAGTTTGTTTTGCATTCTGAACGAGATGGCTGTCTCTGATGACCTCACTCACTCACGTCCTGGTCCGGAGGGGTCAAAAGGTCAAGGAGGGACAGGAGAGATTTAGTATGTTGGAACAGTGACTCATCACATCTTGTGTGATTCAATGGGAATGATAAAAACACATAACTACACCTCTTGTCATGCTTGCATTAGCTTAGTTGTGTCTGAATATTCTGTGTAAATGGTAAACTATATGATTGGGCTCATAATCCATGTTATTTGTTGTAATGTCAGGTGTGGAAAAGTGGAGTGGCTACAGACTAAGAAAGTGAATATTTCGAAGCACTGTTCACTTTTCTTTCCTTCTTCTTTCTTTCTTTCTTTTTTCTTTTTTCTCTCTTTCTTCATACACACATGAGACATGTGTGTAAAGGCAAGCACATCGTTGCTCATTTGGTAATAAAACTGCTTACAACATCATAAACAAATCTCAGAGCCATAAACGATGGACACTACATTTCTCTCTCTCTCTCCCTCTCTCCCTCTCTCTCTTTCTATCTCTCTTTCTCTCTCTCTCTCCCTCTCTCTCTTTCTATCTCTCTTTCTCTCTCTCTCTCTCTCTCTCTCTCTCTCTCTCTCTCTTTCTATCTCTCTTTCTCTCTCTCTCTCTCTCTCTCTCTATCTCTCTATCTCTCTATCTCTCTCTCTCCCTCTCTCCCTCTCTCCCTCTCTCTCTCCCTCTCCCTCTCTCTCTCTCTCTCTCTCTCTCTCTCTCTCTCTCTCGCTCAGTCCTGCGGCCTCTCTCTCTCTCTCACTCCCCTCCTGATATGGCAGTTGGATTTACGCACAGGATTTGTGTTGTAAGGAAGTATAGCCTCACACCATACTAAGAAATACTGCTACACACACACCAACCACACACAAACACACACACACGCACACACACACGCACCTAAAGGGCTTGATGAGAGAATGACATCACTGGTTTACACTACGTATTCCACAATCCCCTTCTTTGGAAAGACCCCAGATTCAAACCTGTAATGCTAACAGACACACAGACACAAACACTCACACACACACACACACACACACACACACACACACTCAAAGTAATTCCAGACTCATCCCCAAGTTAGGACTGCCGTGGCTTCTGTTGAGCCAGAGAGGGGGTCTTGCAGCCAGGGAGCCTGACTGGGGGGAGGGGGGGAGGGGGGGGGGGGGCACACGTCAGGACAGCCCTCTTTCGGGGAGGTTAGGGGTGTTTGACTCCCAGTTGACTCCCAGGTTCTGAGTTCCACCATGTCATGCAGTTTAGAACATTCTTGAGCAAGATGCCCTAACCGGCTCATTAATGACATGTATATCACCAGCCATAAACTACATCTTAGCTTAGCTATATTCAATGGTTGACTGGAAATCGCTTAGGATGAAAGTGTTTGCTGGGGGACTAAATAGTATTTAAAATAAAGGCCCCACAATTTTGAAAGTCCAATAGTTGTGAATTGAGTCATTAGTATTGAAGCTGATTTGCTAATTTGCTGCTGGACACATTTGTGTTTTGGCAAATGCATTGCTATTTCCTCAATCATACTGTGGACAGATGGAGATGGACCACAGTATGAACCCCCCCCCCCCCCCCCCCCCCCCCCCCCCCCCCACCACCACCACCACCACCACCACCACCACCTCCACCACCACACACACTCCTCCATGTGCTCACTGGAGACCAGAGCTGTCAAGTTTACCAGCCAGGGCTTCCAGAACAAGACAGGGAGTACTAACCGGTAGGTCATGGGGCAGAGAGCAAGCAGATTAAGAAGTGGAGGAAATACGTGTTTTCAGGTTTGTGCTTGTGTGTCTTTTTATGCATTTTGTTCTGTTGTGTTTTTGTTTGTGTGAGAAAAACAGTGTGTCTGTTTTGATCATGGAGGGGAGATGTTTTTCCCTGTGTATGTATGTTGTGTGTGTGTGTGTGTGTGTGTGTGTGTGTGTGTGTGTGTGTGTGTGTTTGTGTGTGGGTGTGTGGGTGTGTGTTTGTGTGCATCTAGAAGGAGAGAGCGTGAGAGTGTGAGTGTTTGTCTGTAGAGGGAGAGAGAGAGAGAGAGTGTGTGTGTCTGTCTGTAGAGGGAGAGAGAGAGAGAGAGAGAGAGAGATAATGTGGGTATGTATGTGTGACAGAGTGATGCATGGAGTTTGTGTTTTCCAGTGTTCAAAGTAAGAAGAAATGTGGGGAATGTTTCCTACAGAGCAAAGCACTGCACACTAAACACATAATCGCTTGTTTTTTTCTTGTTTGATTTCCATCTGTCCCTTCCTATGGACCATTTAAACCTTGAAGCCACCAGAAACAACATTCCAGTTAAAAAAAGTAATGAGATACATCAACAAGACTTCCCTCCCACAAACTCCCAACGTCTCCACCCCTTTGCATCCACTCACCCAACCAACCATCCATCCATCCATTCACCAATCCATCCATCCATCACTTTCCCACTTGTTATTAATCCACTTTCATTTCTTCTCCATGTTCTCCCTCTCTAAATCCTACTTTATTATATGGTTGCGTAGCATAGCATAGCGTAGAGTAACAAAGCATAGATCCCATATCCTAGGTGTCTCAAACCTCATGCACTCTGTCTCTCTCTGTCTCTCTCTCTCTCTCTCTCTGTCTCTCTCTCTCTCTCTCTCTCTCTCCAGCCCCTGCATGTCCTATCATCTCTTGACCACTCCCTCTGTCTCCCTCCATCTCTCTCTGCTGGTTTATCCTGTCCCACCACCAGCAGTATTGTCCGTCTGTATCTTTAATACCAAAAAAGGAAAGCATTCGGTAAATAAGAAGGACCGGGCCATACTCTGTCCTCCCCGCCCCTCCATTTCCCTCCTTTCCTCTCCCTCTCTGTTTCTCTCCGTGCATCGTAAGCATATATGCTTGATTTGCTTTGATTATCTTTTCTATAAAATACAGGATGGTATTTTTTGTCCAACTTTTGTTCAATTATTTGTGTGCAATTCTTTTTTTCTGGTGGCATACTGTGTGTGTGTGTGTGTGTGTGTGTGTGTGTGTGTGTGTGTGTGTGTGTGTGTGTGTGTGTGTGTGTGTGTGTGTGTGTGTGTGTGTGTGTGTGTGTGTGTGTATTTGCCTCCAGTATATCCTTGTTTAGCTGTGCTCACTGTTCATCTTCCTGCGGTCCTACCCGGGCGAGAGACAGGCAGATTGAGGCTGAGACATAGAGAGAGAGAGAGAGTATGCAGTAGTAGTATCTGTGCACGTGCAGTGTGTGTGGTTGTGTGTCTGTGTGTGTGTGTGTGTGTGCTCAATATTGGGTGTTAAATCTGAAGTTCAACATTTCAATCTTCTTTTGTCCTGTAATTCACACTTAACATACCTCCAATGTACAGTTGAGACTACATGTAAGTAGCTTTTATCTGGGTCAATTGATTTATTGTCATGTTTGATGAAGCAAAGTAATGCACTCACACACACACACACACACACACACACACACACACACACACACACACACACACACACTGCATGGGGAAGGAGGGCTTTGACCGAAAATGGCAAAACAGCTGGACTCTTTAAAGGGATGGCCTGCACTAGCTTTTGATTGGTCGACTTACGTCAACATAAAGAGGTGGTAACAAGCCCAGCAGAAATGGAATGTGTGTGTGTGTGTGTGTGTGTGTGTGTGTGTGTGTGTGTGTGTGTGTGTGTGTGTGTGTGTGTGTGTGTGTGTGTGTTTCTGTTTGTGGGAGTTTGTGTGCGTGTGCGCATGTGTGTGAAATCTAGTGAAAGTGGTATATTCTTTGAAGAAACACATAAGTCGTGAGAATTGTTAAAATCCGTATTGTATGTGAAATGTTTTCTGTAAACCTCTATCGTTTCCACTTCATATATCTGTCTCCTTCTGCTTCGGTGCACTTGTACACTTATCGTATCGGCATCGTTTTTCAGTCGTTCTCTCTGAAATGTCTTTCTCTCCATCTCCGATAGCAGTCATGGAAATCCCACGATTGCAGCTATGTGCTATTGGGTCACTCTAGAGGTTGTGGTAGGAATTGCTATATATATAAGACATTTCTAAATTGACGTAACATTCATTACCAGCAGGTATCACTGTATACTTGTGAATGTTGCTTTAGAGCTTAGAGCGCTTCAAACGCAAAGGCCATTCATGCTTTAATAGGCAGCAATCACTATTTATATACATTTAATTACCAAGTACACTCATTTAAAAACAATAAAAGACAATATTTTCAAAGAGATACGTTGAAAAAATATATAAGAAGTAAGAAAAATAATAAATATAATTGATTAGACTATTAGTAGAATTTCACATACAGAATGGCTGCTTTTTGCTCATAAAGAAATACTACTCTGTGAACAAAGTTTTAAAGGATATTTTGAGTTCAAATGTTCGTTGAAATGAGTACAATCAGTGTTACTTTACTCGCTGTCATTATATTACTATTCTAATATATATATAAAAGACATATCCTACATAGTTATTACACAACTATGTGAATAACAATGACATCTTCAAGAAGTGATTATGCAATATTCTCTCTTTTCTCCGGCTGCGAAAGCACCCTTTCCGCACCCTTCTCTACTTTGGCTTTTACAGAATGTTCTTTGTATTGGTTATCTTTTGTTTAAATTATTGTTAGATTCTTATCTTGAACGTCTAAGGTAAAAATTGAAAGCAAACATGCACACACACACGCGCGCGCGCGCACACGCATGCACGCACGCACACACACACACACACACACACACACAGTTATTTTCTACTCAGTCGGACTCAGTCTTGAGTCAGGCTCCTATCCTCGGAAATGTGGTCACTTTCGTTTTCTTTTCTTCGGGTCATAATTTCCTTCCTTCTTTAGATAACCCATTGTGCTTATGTTTATTACACCCACCCAACCAGACACACCTCTGGGAAATTCCAGAAGCAGCCCTTGCATCATGTGCTCTTGCTCCCTGTCTGCCACCTTTGGCTGTGTTTTCCTTTATCTTCAATATGTTCATCAAGAGTAGAACAGTCAAACCTGTTTTGGTGAGGACACACTCCCGCCCACGCATGGACGCGCACACACACACACACACACACACACACACACACACACACACACACACACACACACACACACACCTTGTTTCCTTGCGGAACGAGATGCCTTCTGAAGTATAGTAGTAGATTATGTGACGATGTGTTTGGACAGCAGAGCGTAAGACACAGGAAATAGATGGAGGGATGGATGGAGGGATGGAGGGAGGGAGCGAGGATGTGAGGTTGAATAGAGAGTACGTTAACTTGTTGGGTCACTAGGGATCACAAACAATTTATTTATAGAGTGCTGTCACCGGTTGTGTGGAGGAGTAAATCGTGGAAAGTTCCACTCCTTACAATAACTTTTAACGGCGTGTTTGTCTTCTGCCAGCCATCTATAAACACCATCACAACCACGCCCTCTGCTGAAGATGCCCTCTCTTGTTCCTGATTACCCTTCCTATTAAAATGAAAATGTGTATTTTCCCTTGAGATTCAAATCTCTTTCTCGAGGGAGATCTGCCTTTAATCGCGCCGTCACCCAAGTGTGTTATGGAGAGCAGAGCGAGAGGACCCAAATGCTCGATACAGAGACACGGACACGACGGCGTGGGTAGCAAGGTGTTTGATGCAGGCGGGAAATCAGACAAGCAGAGGGTCCGGCAATGGGCGGGTGGTCGGGCAGGCGTGAAATCAGACAAGCAGAGGGTCCGGCAATGGGCGGGTGGTCGGGCAGGCGGGAAATCAGACAAGCAGAGGGTCCGGCAATGGGCGGGTGGTCATGCAGGCGAGGGTCCAGCAATAGGCGGGTGGTCATGCAGGCGAGGGTCCGGCAATGGGCGGGTGGTCATGCAGGCGAGGGTCCGGCAACGGAGCGGGTGGTCGGGCAGGCTAATCAGAGGGAGATGGTGGGTTAGCAAAAGAGCAGAGATCAGGCAAGCAATCTTATCTCAAGGAAGAGCCAGTGACGAGGTACTAACTAGAGAAGTGTGAACAACGAACCAGCGCCGGCTGCTTGGAGATCCGGGGCTGACATAGAGCGTGCTGGTGACGGTTGCCGGCCGGTGTGTAAACAGGAGGAGCTGAATGAAGAACGTAGGGTGATCGATATCAGTGTCCGCTAGGTGGCAGAAGTGGACGGCGTGACAAAGTGAGGGTTATGACGTAATCGGCACGAAAGCCGTCTGTCTTTTCAAGGATGGCATACGGTTATATATTTGTGTCATTTTCTATCACTCACCAACAGCTTTTATGATTTTCACTCAACTAGATGGCTACTCTACCGGGTAGCCTACCTAGGATCTGCTTGGAACTTGGTAGAGGAGCTTTCTTCTATTTTGCAGTCGTATGCTTGAATAGAGAGTACGTTAACTTGTTGGATCACTAGGGATCACAAACAATTTATTTATAGAGTGCTGTCACCGGTTGTGTGGAGGAGTAAATCGTGGAAAGTTCCACTCCTTACAATAACTTTTAACGGCGTGTTTGTCTTCTGCCAGCCATCTATAAACACCATCACAACCACGCCCTCTGCTGAAGAAGCCCTCTCTTGTTCCTGATTACCCTTCCGATTAAAATGAAAATGTGTATTTTCCCTTGAGATTCAAATCTCTTTCTCGAGGGAGATCTGCCTTTAATCGCGCCGTCACCCAAGTGTGTTATGGAGAGCAGAGCGAGAGGACCCAAATGCTCGATACAGAGACACGGACACGACGGCGTGGGTAGCAAGGTGTTTGATGCAGGCGGGAAATCAGACAAGCAGAGGGTCCGGCAATGGGCGGGTGGTCGGGCAGGCGGGAAATCAGACAAGCAGAGGGTCCGGCAATGGGCGGGTGGTCATGCAGGCGAGGGTCCGGCAATGGGCGGGTGGTCATGCAGGCGAGGGTCCGGCAACGGAGCGGGTGGTCGGGCAGGCTAATCAGAGGGAGATGGTGGGTTAGCAAAAGAGCAGAGATCAGGCAAGCAATCTTATCTCAAGGAAGAGCCAGTGACGAGGTACTAACTAGAGAAGTGTGAACAACGAACCAGCGCCGGCTGCTTGGAGATCCGGGGCTGACATAGAGCGTGCTGGTGACGGTTGCCGGCCGGTGTGTAAACAGGAGGAGCTGAATGAAGAACGTAGGGTGATCGATATCAGTGTCCGCTAGGTGGCAGAAGTGGACGGCGTGACAAAGTGAGGGTTATGACGTAATCGGCACGAAAGCCGTCTGTCTTTTCAAGGATGGCATACGGTTATATATTTGTGTCATTTTCTATCACTCACCAACAGCTTTTATGATTTTCACTCAACTAGATGGCTACTCTACCGGGTAGCCTACCTAGGATCTGCTTGGAACTTGGTAGAGGAGCTTTCTTCTATTTTGCAGTCGTATGCTAATGTCGACCGGGCCAGGCCCGGTCGACATTAGGTCGAACTCCAAGCTCAAATTGAGACCAAAAGTTATGAGCCTATAAGCAATAGAGCGAGACAATAAACAGACTAACATGTAACACCATAGTGATCAAAAAACGTCCCTCTGCTTTGACAGAGTATTAGGACCACCGTGCATGCCATCCAACAACTCGTGTTCTGTTTCTGAAGTGAAAACATTTTTTTGTGCAGCTGAAATAGAAGTGGTTACGCTGTAGCCCTGTTCATTCCACAAATAAACGTTTGCGTATGCGTGTGTGTGTGTGTGTGTGTGTGTGTGTGTGTGTGTGTGTGTGTGTGTGTGTGTGTGTGTGTGTGTGTGTGTGTGCGAGAATATTTGTGTGTGCATGTGTGTGTGTGTGTGTGTGTGCATGAGTTTGCTGTTACGACCGACGGAGCCCCCCCCCCCCCCCCCCCCCCCCCCCCCTCCCCCCTCCTGAGGTTGAATATAATCAGGTCAGCGGAAGTACCGTGTAACTGGAGTCACTGGGGATCACAAACCAAAAAATTGTGTAGCGTGTGATCGCCGGTTGTGTCACAACCGGTGTGAAGCATGGTGCGGGGGAGAACACCAATGTTCTCCACTTTAAAATAACAAGCGTTAACAGATAAATGGGAAACTACCTTCTGCATTCGCTTTCGACAAAGGAGAAATCGCCTAGATTTGGCACCAACTGACATTTTCCATACAGGCGTGGAGACACGCAACAAAGAACAAGTGGTAGCAACATATTTATTTTACCAATTTGGGAGTGAACAAAATGTATCACACAGTTTTACAAAATAAAAAATCCATAAAAAAGTGGAACTTCATCTCAGAAGTTCCAAGTTAGTGCAATTTAATATATCTTTAAGAAAGGAATGACAGAAAGTCCCGAAACAAGAGGAGAGACTGTTGTTAAAAATAATAGGAAGGATGTAGTTAAACTGGAAACCCGGTAAAAGAAGCAAAAATGCAAGTCGAACCATTAATACGGTATATGAGTTTTATTCTAATAATAATAATAATAATTAATAATATAATACAGGGTACAAAAATGTCAAATCCCGATACTCGGTACTATCCTACAGCGCGCTGCATTCTCGTCGATGGGTCCACGTCTTAGGGTAGTGCACCAGCGAGAGAACTCCGGGAAAGCACACGGTAAAGTCTGCGACCGTTGGATAAATCTTATCAGCCCCCCCCCCCCTTGCTGTGGAATGTGTCCATCTCGTCGGCTGGGGGTATTTGTCGGGAGGGGGAATGTATTTGGGTTAGAAGGGTCCTTTGCCGTTGGGGGAGTCCAACAGCAGACTCGGCCGCATACCATAGATTGTTTAGATAAGGCTGTGTTTTATAGGGTGCCGTTCGTTTCAGCTGAGCTGTCAGGTTACATTTTGGGAGAACTATCAAGTTTACATGTTTTTTCTACAACAAGACGTAGGCCCAAGTAACATGGGCTTAAGATGCAATACAACTTCAATGCCACACATTAGTGGACTGGACAACTGGGCTTTTCCACACACTGTTCATTTAGGCATTTGGGGTTTTCTCGGACTGATTTAGTCTGCTCTTCTTCTCTGTCCAAGAATCTGGAGGAAGAATGGTCTCCCGCTGTGTGTTTTTCTCTGGATCTGAGGTACGGAAGTGAAAGCTGAAATACTGTGCGGGGGCTCAGCTTCCCCATGATCTCCATTCCACTGGAAAGGCGAACCAGCCGTGACATGCATTTTGACGTCATTTTGTGCAGCTGGATAAGAAGTGGTTACGCTGTAGGTCTGTTGATACAAGGCAATAATATTAATGAGAGAGACAGAGAGAAAGAGACACAGAGAGAGACACAGAGACAGAGACTCGACCTCTTGGACCCCAAGGTGTCTGGTAGGTCTCTGTTCACTCAGTTCCCAGTGTTCAGTTCCCAGTGCAGTCAGCAGTAAGTATGTCCCAATCAGAACCATATGTTGGGATACAGGGGCTTTGTGGTGTGTGTGTGTGTGTGTGTGTGTGTGTGTGTGTGTGTGTGTGAGAGCATGTGTGTGTGTGTATGTGTGAGTGCGTGGGTTTGTGAGAGAGAGACTGTGTGTGTGTGTGTGTGTGTGCATGTGTGTGTGGGTTTGTGTTTGTGTGAGAGAGAGACTGCATATATGTGTGTGTATGTGTATTTGTGTATGCGTGTATGTGTGTGAGTGGGTGCGTGTGTGTTTGTGTGTGTGAGTGCGTGCATGTGTGTGTGAGTGCGTGCATGTGTGTGTGCGTGCATGCGTGTGTGTACGTGCGTGTACGTGTGGATGTAGGTGTGTGTACGTGCGTGCGTGCAAATGTATGTGTATGTGAGTGTACATGCTTGTACATTTTTGTCACAGCCCATTCTTGTTCCCGGGAGTTTGTGGCGAAACAGAAGGTGGAGCCTCACTCACAATGATCAGCCTCACCTGTGTGGCAAGGCCTTTTAAAAGTGTCACAAGCCCATATATGGGCTTGTGACGCTTGCACTTGTGTGGAAATGTGGATACAGCCTCTCTCTGTCTGCCATGTGCTCCAGCCTTTTGTATTCCTATACACACTGTGAACCCCAGATGTAGTACATAACCTTAATTATGGGTGTGTTCGATTTAGGTATGGGCCAGTTTAGATAGAGCTAGTCAGCTTCATAACATTAATTATGGCCCAGTAGTTTCTCCTCCATTTGAGGTACCAGATCTCCTCACATTTGAGTTCGTTATTGTTTTGATTTGGTAAGTTGTATCCATTTAATGAATGCATCTGTTGGTTCCTTTTTCAAATCGTCAATAAGTGGGGATTCGTCCAACAGTTTAAGTCAGTTGTTGGTTTACAATTAGTTCTCTGTTTTGAGGTAGGAAAGGGTGGTTTTGTAGTTCAGCGGGTAAAATGGCTGAACTAGAGGAATTTATTGAAGTAGTAGTGGCAGGGCTTCTAGACACATTTAATAACGAGCAGTTGCTTAGGTTAGCTGAATGTCTATGGTGTCCAGGTGTGTGTGTGTTTGTGCGTCCATTTACATTAATGTATCAAGAGCGATAGTGAGGGACAACACACAGACACACCACCACACACACAGCACACACCGTTACAGTTGGATTGCCTCCAGTTGCAGCTTCCATTCCACTCAAATGCTTCCATTCACAACCTGCCAGGTCCTGCAGTGTCCTCAGATCTGGAGGAACAGAAACAGAAACTGGTGATGAAAGAGTTCAGCCCTGGTCACATTATTCTCGCCCCTGCCAGAGTCAAGTCTGTACTCTTTGTCTAGTCTGGTTACTGCTACTGCCGTGTGCTTGTTTTCAGATCCATTTCATTAAAGGGCAGAGTTATTTCCATTATAGTTACAGTCATTGTAGTCATTTAGCAGAGGCTATGTGTGTGTGTGTGTGTGTGTGTGTGTGTGTGTGTGTGTGTGTGTGTGTGTGTGTGTGTGTGTGTGTGTGTGTGTGTGTGTGTGTGTGTGTGTGTGTGTGTGTGTGTGTGTGTGTGTGTGTGTGTGTGTGTGTGTGTGTGTGTGTGTGTGTGTGTGCTTGTGTTTGTGTGTCTATGAGAGTGAGATAGACAGAGAGAGAAATTAGTGTGTATGTGTGTGTCCATACATGTATGTGTGTGCCTGTGCAAATGTTCTGTTGGGTTTCATTCTGTAGGGTTGTGCAAGCTAGGGCTACTTGCATATAGGGTTGTGATTAACTAATCTTTTAACCAGTGTAGAGTTAGCAGTCTTTATTTTTAACACAGTTTAGGATAACGTTTAGGAACTTACCCTATCTTTAGATCTTTAGATCTCTACCCTCCTTGATCCCCCACTTCCCCACTTCCCTCCTCCCTTCTACCGAGCGATTTTGTGAACTACTTTGTGAACAAGATAGATGAAATATGCTCCCCACCCACCTGCTGTCAGGTGGGTGGGGTACTCTGCCTGGTCACCTCCCAAGGCCCAACCACCTGCCCTCTCGACCCTATCCCCTCTCTTCTTCTTCAGTCTATTGCTCCCGACCTCCTTCCTCACCCATCTCATTGACACCTCTTTGTCTACTGGTTGTTTTCCAAACACTCTTAAAGCAGCAAAAGTGAATCCCATTTAAAAATCATCTCTCTCTCTCTCTCTCTTTCTCTCTCTCTCTCTCTCTCTCTCTCTCTCTCTCTCTCTCTCTCTCTCTCTGTCTGTCTGTCTGTCTGTCTGTCTGTCTGTCTGTCTGTCTGTCTGTCTGTCTGTCTGTCTGTCTGTCTGTCTGTCTGTCTGTCTGTCTGTCTGTCTGTCTGTCTGTCTGTCTGTCTGTCTGTCTGTCTGTGTCTCTCTCTCTGTCTCTCTCTCTTGCTCTCTCTTTCTCTGTCGATGTCTGTCTCTCTTCCTCTTTTCCGCATAATATGGGAGAAAGGGAGAAGGAGAGAGGTTAAACACACACACACACACATGGACATGGACACACGCACACGCAGCGCACACCCACTCTCCTTCTCTGTGGCATCACATGGTTTATATTAACCGGAGGGAGTGATCATTTGTTTGATTTGTCATTGTCATTTGGCTACAACCAAGCCAAGCAAACAATAGTTTGAGTCAGTTTATCTTCACACATACACCACAGGCACCATGACATGTGGCTAAACACACCAGGCAACGCAACCTTCATCATTTGTCTTTTTCTCACAGCATGGTGGACTTTTTCTTCACCTCTGCACGGACTATTTCTAGTGTGAAATGTAAAGCCGGAATGTTGTTTTTTTACACTGCGAGGACAGTCTAGATGCATATGTGTAACGGTCAATAAAGCATGGATTGATGGTCAGTCATGTGTGTGTAATGCATCATATACTGTCAGAAATGTCCACCTCGTCTAGGATTTTTTATATTTGTATATATATATATTTGGTTTTTTTTGTCTACTACTATTGTATATGTTCGGTATTCCTTTATTCGTAATACTGTCCTGTACTTTATACTGTAACACTCTTATGCCTTATCTGGTATCAACATCTCATCTCCTCTAGTTTATGAATCCATAAAGCTGACATAAGCTTTTAAGCTTTTATGAGTCATCTCGTGCAATGCTGACGGCTTCCCACACGCTGGGAATCCCCAAGGAATCAGTGTGAATAAACTATAGTGTGAACAACAGCATAACTGTTTTTCCTGCTAAATAAATCTTATTTGTGCCTCCCTGTGTATGTGTGTGTGTGTGTGTGTGTGTGTGTGTGTGTGTGTGTATGGCTGCAAAGGTTTAAAAGCTTTTGCAAATGTGCAACCCTGACGTACACACAAACCCTCACACACACAGATACACACAGCATGCACACACACACACACACACACACACACACACACACACACACACACACACACACACACACACACACACACACACACACACACACACACACACACACACACACACACACACATATTTTAGCATTTGGTCTCACTGTTACACTAATATAGAGTTAAATAATGAAAATAAGAGCAAGATCATACATCTAACATGACCCAACTGAGCCATATAGCCATACTCCATGCTACTTTGAACATGTTAGCTCAATAAATGAATAATTGTTAGCCGCCATCTATTTCGCAACAACCCATGTATAAACACATTCCAGAGGGTTTCTCCATATCTGACTCCATCAACGCACAACACAAAAAGGCTGTATTTATTTTATGTCTGGCCCTCATCAAGATCAATAATTTTATGTATATATTTTGGGGATTGAGTTTGTGCTGCGGACAGTAAGATAAAGACTTGGTTTGATAAATCTTCAATCAAACGCAATTAGGGTGGCCATTACCATTTAAAATATTCACCAAAAAAGGGGCACATTTTTCCAGATGCGGTGGAACCAGAATAAAATCAAAATGTACAATACACATGTAGTGGGTTAATATGTGACCTTATGTTTATCAATGAATTAGGAAAATGTATTTATGCAGTTATAAATACCGGCGCAATGCTGGACATGCAGCAAACCGAAAGCGTACAAAATAGCGTCCATCTTTGGGTTTGGCCGGTCCACGGACTAACTAACTGACTAGCTAAATAACGAACTAACTCATTAACTAACTAACTCACTAACTTACTAACTATCTGACTAACAAACTGACCAACCAACTGACTCACAATATCCATACACATGAATGAATAATAATAGACATCACAATCAACAACCCAAACTAACTGCAAATGAATTACAATTTTAATTTCAACCAACTCTGTCAAGACAATAGAATTAAAGAAATTCACTGTGGCTCTGACATGGAAATAAAACAATTGAAAGAATATGAAAAATAAGTTAAGAACTATCTGCATTTGCAATTATCCAAATGTTCTGGGGTCGTGCAGGCTGTGCAGGCAAAGTATCAAAGCGTTTCGCACGTGGATCAACAGGTTTGTCGCAGCTTGTTTGAAGGGATAACGTGGGAACGTTTTATGGGTGAATGGTTGGTGTTCATTTGTGGTGTCTCCTGTTTGTTGGCTTGCAGACTCTTTGGCTTGCAAAGGGTTTTTCCTACCTGGAGGAGTAAGAAACATGCAGGGGTTGAGTGATTGAGCCTCATTAGTTGTTGTTTCATTGGATGGAAAAATCTAGGTTGGATTTCCCTCTATTGTCTAGAGGGACTAAGGGCGCAGTGATATAATGATATGTTTTATTTATAAATTCTCATGATGGAAACCTGATTGGGTAGTTGAGCTAGATAGTCTTGGGACACTCGATCATAAGCCAACGCATATCAAAAGCAACTAAGTAAGCTATTTAATGTATTTTTTGTCTTTCTTTCTGCTTTCTGCTGATACATGTTATTATTGAGCAGGTAGGGTTAGACCTTTGGCTCAATGAGGCCTTCAGGTAGGCTGGGGAGACTGTGATGGCCTACATATGGATTGTGGTAAGAATAGGCCTGTCTGCTTCAGTCTGTCCATCTAAAAGGGGATATGATTGTCCTATGGAGAATGTATGGACTGTAATTGGACGACGCTGGGCTTCTGTGACAGCAGTATATTATATAAAGGAAGATACTGTTACAAGGACTGCTGGAGCTTTCTGCAGTTATGCAAAGAGCTGAACTCCCCTGCGGGGCCTTCAAATGAAGTCTCCGTTTGTCAATTGGTTCTTTATTTTAACTAGACCAGGGGTCTGCAACCTTAACTATCAAAAGAGCCATTTTTGGTCCCTCTCCCACCAAATGAAATTAATCTGGAGCCACAAAACCTATTTGACACCTAAAATGAAGATAACACAGTGTGCAAAGTTTTATGTATAGTTACACTATGTATAAAATAACTAATATCCTAGTGTGGGAGTGTGTGTGGATGGTGGCTGGTTTAAGCAGCCTCCCCTGGCCTGAGTCAGACTGATTGGACTCTGGGGCTGGGTGGGGCTGCACACCTGTTGCACATTGCACTGTTGTGCACTGATTGCACACAATCAGTGTGCACGGGTTAAACCAGCCACCACCACACACACTCAGGAAGAGCTCTCCGGCATGGCAGCATGAGCTGCATGCCTCATTCCATGCAACCTTCACAATAAACCGGTTTAACATCACGACCCTGTGTCCATTCGTTTGGAGGAGCCCGAGGAAAGTCACCTAGGTGGAGTATGGGAGCCACCTAGGTGGCGTGTAGTAGTGGACATTGCTACACCTAGTTAGTTGCATTTATGAAATTTGTAGTTGCAGGATGTGATGTTTATTTTGGTTGACCAAATATTAAAACATCAACAAATCTCCAAAAGAAGAGGTGTTCCCTTTGAAATAAATATAGCCATTATTTATTTTTTATTATCATTATCCAAGCCTAAGAATTTTACTCTTGCATACTTGTACGTTAAGATGTAATAAAAACAACTCTGATTCTGATTCTATTTATTTCCATTTTTTTCAAAGCTACAGGGAGCCACTGCAGAGGGATAGAAGAGCCGCATGCGGCTCCAAAGCCGCGGGTTGCTGACCCCTGAACTAGACTAACAGTGCTGTCAGTGTACACACCCTTGTACACACATGTATACACAAACATACACACACACACACTAGAAACATGTATACATGTGTGTTCATTCATATTGTGTCACTGAGAAGCTTACATATTAGCCACGTGTATGTGTGTCCAAGTCCATACATTTTTTTATCCAAGATTTATCAAGGCTTTGTGGGTCTTTTGGCACTCCATACAAGTCACACACACTTACCCAAGAGCAAAGTAACCCGCCACAGTCACACATGGGACAATATTTGCACGCTTTAGCATATTGATATCTCAAAAGACGCACGTCAAGTTCATGAGGAGACAGACAACACTGTTGTACGCGCCATGTGCCCCTTAATTACATATAACACGTATCTCTTTAGAACGTAACACATTACATATCAAATGAAAACAGATAAGGGTAATTTCTTTCAGCAGATTGTGGGCATTTGGGTTTGAACACAGAACCCTGCATCTGAAGAAGTTGGTTCAAATCAAGGTGCAGTTTCCAAGTCAATTTCTTCCAAAGACCACAGAGTCAAGACGCAATGTTCAATTCTTTATTCGCGGGCTCACGCAGTATACCCCAACATTCATCCCCATCCTGCTACATGGCTGACTCTCTTCTATGTTACTCTCCATTACTCCGTGTTACTCTCTCTTCCGTTATGTGACCCTGTCCCATTATGTGTGTTCTCCCATTTTGTGGCCTTAATTCATCACCAACAACAGTATATCAAAACACATGACAAGTGCGGGGCTACCAGATACCTGTTTTTTAAGTTAAAATACAAAAAGGTGTAAACCCCTGTTTCCTATTGGGTTACGTTATACAGAATAGGCCAATCACAAACCGCCTACACCCTCTCTAGTTTGAACAGTTGGCGGGGTGTGATACCTTGGTAAGACTGGCACCCAGACCTGTTGATCTGTTGGGGATCTGTTGTTAAGACTGTTAGGCAAAATAAGGGCCATTTGATGCTAACACCAACCCCTCAGAGGCTCCCTTGATCAATTCCTTTAAGAAAGGGGCTAGAGACAGAGGTCTGGCAGGGAAGAGGATGAGAATAGGATGGTGAATCCAAATACATTGTTTGATCAATCCCTCAAGAGTCATGGGGGGTTAGAGACCGATGTTTGGCATGTACTAGCCCGTAGTCATGCTTGATTTTGAACTCACTATGATTATGATGATTACTTTTGAAAGCCCTTTTTTATGGCCTAAATGCACTCCCAGCCATCCCTGGAAGGATGGATCCCTCTTCTGTGTCCCTTCTCAAGGTTTTTTTCTTGATCATTAGGATTGTTTTTGCCAATTTATAGGTTAAGGTTATAGGCTAGGCTATAGGTGTGCTATGAAATGTTGTGGGATTTGATATTCCCAACATTGCTTAGAGTGGCGTTAGTGAACAATCCAATCCAATACTGAAAGTTGTTCCTGTTTACAATATAATTTGTACTATTTATGATTTGCTTTTGTTGATTCATTATCAATATAATGCAAGTTCTTGAGCCATTTCCATATTTATGCCCAAAACTGCATCCATCTGATACCCTTTTGACAGTGTGAAATGTTGCGATAATAACATTTTTTGTACTAATGTGTGTGATATTTTCCACAACCATTCCCTACAATGAAGCGGCTTCTGCTTAGCATTTGTGGTTAGGATCATGGTATGTCTTTATCCCCAAATAGGTTGGGAACCACTGATTTAGACATACAGTATATTAACTATAGATAAGAGACATACCGATTATTTGCAGTGAATGGAGGAGCAATCTGGGGAACATTAGGGACGAGCCCTTGAATACACAGAAAATACCAACAGCACCACCAGCTCCCACGCCAAAGGAAACAAGTAAGAGGACTGGGTAACATTTGACATGACAGTGTCCTTGTTACAGTGTAATTACACTGTAATAAGCAATGTAACAACCTGTAACAGTGTGTAGTTCATATGCTATAACGTTATGGAACCACCATTGTGATTAGGATTAGTATGGAACTCACCTTTTCACATTTTCCTAACCTTAACCCTTAACCTTATGCCTAACCCATTTTCACCTATTCCTAACCCTAACCCCCTAACCCTAACCACACTGTGTAGTTACATGCTGTTCCATATCCATATCCAACATCAACTGGAGAATGAAGCGTAACATGAATGCCTGGTCGCTGGGATTGTCATTCACTCTATACAATATGAATAATAATAGAAATAACCATCTAGAGCTACGGATGTTTACTGGTCTATCGATTATGGAAGTTGAGTCATTGAAGTAAGACTTTTTGGGGGATTTCAAATCATAATAAAGACAGCAATGAAAATACATCTGCTTTCTTCGGAAAATACTTGAAAATCGTAAATATCAAATAAAGCGTTTCACATTTCAAAACAAAGTGCCGTGCCGTGCCTTAACGGTCTCCCTCCCCCCAGTTAGGCAAAACAAAAACCGTCACCGGATTACACATCCATGTATCCGTGTATAGCCACTATAAATACACATGGAACTCCATCAGAATAACGGAGGAAGCAGCGCTACTTTTACTAGTTTGTTCATGTTCAGGCCGCGTGGTAATGATCGGCATGGCTCAGAGTCGTGCGCCACTAGTGGCGGGATGTCCATGAGAATGCTGATGGACATCATTTTCCAATAACGCTAAACCCCTTGAAACAAAAATACAAAAACGTGTTTGCTCATATTTGACGCGAAACCAAATCTGTAGCCTAGCCTACATGCTTCATTTAAAAAAAATAAAAAAACATTTAAGATGGTAAAAGTTTGGGTGGTTGACGTTTAACCGGAATATCTCTTTTTTTATTACAATTATGAAGCTTGAAAACACTATGGGATATTTTGAAGCTCGAAACCAACTTCGTTTTTTTTTAAACCACAAGTAAGCCTTATGAGGCATGAAAAACACGTACAGACAGACTCTTAGATTTCTTAGATTGTCACACTTTATTAGTGTGCCAGATAACCGTGGGGGATGATGAAGACGAAACCTGTACTGTCTGGTCAACTAGCAGTGGGGGTCAGAGACAGGGGTCTGGTAGGGAGGGGGGTGAGGGCAGGACAAAGCTGTCATCATATTAAATGTTTGGTCAACTAACAGTGGGGGTCAGAGACAGGGCTCTGGCAGGAAGGGGGATGAAAACAGAACGAGGTGAAACCATATTTAATTAATTAAAGGAATTAATACATTCTTCTTCATACCTCCGTTTGAGACTTCTAAGTCTCACCAATCATCATATCAACTGTTACAGGAAATACTTCGTTCTTCTTCACATCCTACCCCTCAATAGCTTCTGGCAGCATCTAAATTGACTCCAGAAATCACTCATGTCATAGATTTAACCATTTATTGCATAAAATGCTTATTTAATGTAGGTAAAGCAAAAGTTAAATCAGGAAGACCACATTCCCCTGTTTCTCTTAGATCTATGTTGGGTTCCGCCGTCATCTCAGGCCCCTCCCCTTCATCTTTCAACCAATCAGGACCTCATGCATTAACAGGAGTACAATTGCAACAACGAATATCCACATCTCTCATTCATGCTTGTCTCCGTTGTTTCATCGAGATGAGTCTCGATGAAACAACAGGAGAAAAGGAAGAGGATTTCTAAATACTTTCTTTTTCTATGTAGATAAACGTCAAAATAACATCATGAATGTTGTAGTAAAAACATTTATAAACGTCATACTATTATAAAGCTCATATTTAAACATAAATGAATAAAGCATAAGATGTAAATGAATTAGAGAAAGTGACACAAACATGGCAGGAGTTAAATGATGAAGGCCTACATTTGGAGTGAGATCCCAGTTCACTGGAAAATAACTGCATTTAAATAAATATAGACCAGATGCGATGGAACAATGGAGACAGACAGGTGTTTTCGTTATTTTGTTTATATTGTTTCACTTAAGAACTGAGTAACTTTCCCTGAAGCAATTCAATTTGGCTGTAGTGTCAAGGGTCGGTGTAGATGTACAGGTTAGTGTGGTTTCATCATCATTCATTGCAGTTGTTTTTGTTAATGAACAGACGAGGTTACTCTGCACTCAGGAATGCGTCACAAGCCTACACATAAATCGAATCACCTGCATCAAAAACTCGCTCCAGCCAGGTTCCCAACGTTGGCATCCCTGCTATGACAAGATACTGTGACTGTCTGCAAAACAATGCGCGGAAGTAGAAGGAAGTCTGCTGAATGGCTGGCTATTATGTTTCCCTTGTTTGTCCGGTTTAACTAATCAAACAACATTAAATAAGACCGATAAATAGGCAAACCAAAATGGCAAAATAGCGTTCAGCGTTTAAACTTTATGCATACGTGTGTCCCGTAAGCCCCACTAGACTAATTATCTTTTGACAACCACATGTTTATTTTTTCTAGTGACTCGTGTTTCAATTTTAGTTAGATTCACGAAAATGTATGGTATTACATGAATGAATTATCTGGAGGTCACGGAGGGCATCAGGTTAACTCAACCGGCTGGTCATAAACCCACACACACAGTAAGCTTTGATACCATCAGTTGTATATGTGTTTTCACCACAGATTAAAAAAACGTTTGTAATTAGAGAGGGGTTTAGATTGTAGTATTCTTTATTTAATATTTTTATTATTACAGTATTTACAACACAATAACATTATATTGTGTACAATCACGCCGTTCAGGGGACTCACACACATACATTCGGATTCCACTGTCACAACCTTTACAGGATTTCTTTACCACATGAATTTCTTCATATTATGGACCTTTAAAATCTGACACATATCTTTAAATCACACCATGTCCATGTAACATCCTGTGTCACATCCTGTCTTTTGCCAACTCACTAGTCATTTCAAATTTAATTAATACATTAATGAACAACACCTTATTTCTAATCCACAACATGGTCAAATGCATGTAGGCCTATTGCTAGTGATTTGTGACATAAAGCAAAATAAACCTTACAAGGCACAACTTCACAGCTTTCATTAAGGTATTTTCATCTGCAGTGCATCGTTTCTTTGAGCAATTTAAGAAGTACATGAGAAAATAAATAACTAAATATAATAATTTCAATAAATGCCTCTCAATAAAATAAATATGCATTACTAATAACACAACTAAAATGCCCCGCATTGTTTTCATTAGTTTAGAAAGTGTCTATACTTTGATGAGCCTCTTATGACATGGCTGCCATCTTCCCATCACAGACCTGAGAACAACCTTTAAGTCTGAGGCGCATATCTACAATGCTTGACTTGTTCTACGATTTTACGTTGGCATAATTAACTCTGGGTTCTCTGGGAAAATAAGCTCCCGTTGGCTTCTTTTTCCATTGATTTCAGCAAAGATCTTGGTCGGCACACAACTGCAACAGCACACACACAAGACCAGGCCAGGAGAACCATCGTTAACATGTTAAAACAGTGATCTGGATCTCTGATCCGCACCTTCTCGGTCTCAGTTCATTGACTGAGAGCCACACATGGGAAAACATGTTAAAGCTTGACTGACATTTAGAAAGCAATAGACAGTACAAGACAATACTTCATCTTGGGTCTTGATCTTCCTCATGTCCTCACTCGTGGTGGTCGTGGTGTGGTGGCTGTTGAAGCAGAGTGCCAGCCAGCCGGTCCCAGTGGGTGAAGTAGGGCGCGTAGTTGGACTTGAAGGTGAGGTGGTGCAGGTCATGGTGGGGGGCCCCACCGTATAGTCCCAAGGGCACCCAGTGGTGCGGGGCCCAGGGCAGGTCATAGCCACAGTGGTCATCCACCGACAGCCAGATGTTGAGCACGAAGAAGGCCAGCTCCGTCAAGGGATGGCACCGGAGGAGGTAGGGGTTGATGCCCGCGAACAAGCCCAGGGACAGCATCTCCCAGGCCCCGGAGTGCTCTGTGGTGAGGGCGGAGGTCGCTGTGAAGCTGTGGTGAACCTTAAGGGGAAAGAGAGACAACAAACCGGTTGTAAAGTGGTTGGTTTTCCATTCAGGAAAATGTGACACAATATGACATTTCTGTTACAAAAAACATTTGCATAAATTGGGAACAGATCAGACTGCATCAGCATCACTGTATGGGCTATGTTATATGTGAATCCAAGAAGACAATCAAATTATGTCTAGTACCAATTCTTTCCTTCAGAAGGTCATTTACATGAGTTTATCCAAAGTAAGGCATTGGGAAAAATCTAAATTGAAGTACATACATGTTCATTTAAATCAAAATGCAGTGTAGCTATAGGAATCAGAAAACGTCATGTCACAAGGTGTGGGAAGGGAACCATTGTATAATGTTATAACAACACCAACCTTGTGGAACGTGCGGTACAGCCAGGGTATCTTGTGGTGGAGAATGTGCCACACAAAATACTGGAAGTCAAACAGGAGCAGACAGGCCAGCATGCCTGTGACCAGGCTGGGGACGCTAGGGGCTTCCCTGGGCAGGTTCACTGGTCTCCAATACCAATGCAGAACCGTCACGGGTAGGATGAAGACCACGTGGTTGTAGAGGCAGAGCGCCAGGCATCTCTTGATACTGTCCAAGGTGACAGTGTTGTTTGGCTGGAGCTTGTATCGTCGGATGAGCGCCACCCGCACGGAGAGCCAGTCCAGCAGAACGAAGGGCAGGCAGAAGAAGAGGTAGGTGCTTAAAGAGAACAGCACGGGGAAGAAAGGCGAGCCCAGGAGACCTTCATACCCGAGGACGAAGTCCCAGAGAGTCTGGAGTAGTAGAGCCATCTATTTGTTCTTGCTAATGTTTTCACTTTTTCTTTCCTTGGCTGTTCTTGTCTGACAACAGTGATTCAACGATGAAGTGTATTTGAATGAAACAAGACATGTGCGCTTGTTGTAAGCCGACGAGCACCGCCCCTTTGATGATGACGTTAGGGGGTTACCATTTATCACTTTTACTCTGTCAGCTGATGTCAGATAAGGTCCCTTCATAGAAATGAGTTGTTCGGACAATTAGTTATAATAACTATTAGTTTAGGAGTTCACACATATTAAGGCCTACCCTAATTTCCTAATACATAATCGTGAGTTGAACTTAATGTATTATCTGAAACTTTTTAAGTCAGTCACACAGATATGCACGTAAGAACCAACTATTCGGCGAGCGCATTAAGCTAGAGCCAGTGAGTTTTTGAATGCATTTACAGCGTCACCTTGTGGTCAACAGAAGAACCGAGCTGTCATCTCATTTAGTATTGCGCAAATATATTTTATTTCCGCTCTACATGTCTCAGTTAACAAAAATGTAGTACAGGTAAAATATTAAATTCCATTTGACATCTTATAGTTGCAGACAAGGATTGTTACAAGGCAATGATATGTACAGTCCCACATTAAAACAAACAGTTCTGACATCTCATTACATTTGGCATGACAATGAAACGAGGGCAAAAGAGGTCTACTTCAGTAAACTTGAAGTACTGAGGTAGTAAAGTATAAATATACTTTTACATTTAGGAATCTATGTATTTGGGGGTTTTACCCAAAATGCTATGCTCAGTTTTAGTCATGCTAAGAGACACATGTTTTTATGTTACACATGCATGTTATAGTTTAGTAAGCCCATGTACTATTTCCTGTTAACAATAGCCTTCATAAAAACACATGTCCTAGCAGAACTCTGTTTAACCTTTTTTAAGCCTGTTGGTTGAACTCCTTGTATCGGGTATCAGCGCTCTTCTACATAGATCTAATGACATCCTTCGTTCTAGAATTCAGTACAGTAAATAAACCTTTGCAAATACAAAGGGACAGAGGGACATTGGACCCCAGGACCTTCTGGGCTCAAGGGGCAGGACCGTGGTCTTAGCCACTACACTATCCTGTCACCCATAGCAACACTATCATAGTAACACGCTCAGTTTGGCAGTGGTTCATATTGGATTCAAGCAGCACACCTTAACCAATGATGTGAATTCACACTATACTCTGTTTTCCGTTTATTTCGTCCCCTCTGGGTCTCGGAGTTAGCATAGCTTGGTTAGCAGCAAGCTGGTCTGAATACGACCGTATCGTCGGCGAGAAGCAAGTTTTGTTAGCCTTTGCCGTTGCTTTTCCTCTGTGGCCCGTCTCACGCCGTGTGCAGCGGCTCCGAAGATGGCACGCTGGCCTCCAGTCCGACCCCCGCCTCCGCCAGCCCGGTTCCCTGGCCGCGGGCCGCCGCGGGCAGGGCAGCCAGCAGCACCCGCTCCAGCTTCAGCTCCAGGGCGTCCAGCCGCCGGTCCACGTGCTCCTTCAGCCTCCTCTCCATGTCCTCCAGACGCCGCTCCATCGCCTCGTTTAGCTCCCTACACACACGCACGCACGCACAAACACACACCAAGTTTGACTCCCAGTCGAAAGGTTCAGGGGTTCAAACCCTTATGTCTGCGCCGTAGGCATCACTGCTAAAAACTATATGAATGTTTAAATTATGTTATAAGTATACGTGCAGGGTATTATATTAAACAGTTTTTTTTATGAGCCGTGACCTCTAAACCAGTAAACCGTAAACGTAAGTGTTTATTGTATTGTGGTAGTATCCCATCTCATGAAGACCAACAACATCATCTAGTAAAGACCAGATACAATTACTCTGTTCAGTCCATCCTCCGATCACCACAATCAACAGTGCAATAAAGGTTTTGCAAAAGCCTCAAAACGCTCATCATTAAACAACACTTATTAACAACCACAATGCCTAACATTTCTAGAAGAAAGCCTAATCAATCAGACAGTTAAGTTAATCTGACTAGTTTTCCATCCTAGTATGTTGCATCACCCAGTATGTGTAGAAGAGACCTACCGGCTGAAAGTCACACTGAACGTCTGAAACGGACTGGAAACACAAGTGAGTCTCTAGACTGCCCACTTTCTCTCATTTTCTACCCCTGACAAACGTTTCCATTCATCAGACTAGTGGGACATTGTTATAATGGATACCGCTGAAAAACCAACTGCTAGATATTGACTATCTAGGCAAGAACCAACACTTGGTAGTTTTTGTTTAGGTTTTTCTTTTTAAGTAACTGTATGAGCATTTATTTTATTTATTTATCACACAAACTGCTGACGAACTGAATCCATTGTGAAAGTAGCCCTCTTCAGTGCTCTCTGGCTGCATGGTGATTGATTCATGGCACCTAATATGGAATCCACCAATGACATTTGATTGGTGGCTACATTAGCACAATAATAACGTCATCATCAAGGAAAGTCATCAAGAAATCAAAAAACAGGGCCGCAAATTTAACTGAATGAAAAAGGCGTAGGATTGAAGTTTTTAGCCAACGAGTAAGTTACTAACGCAGTAGCTTATGGCGTTATTGTATTTTTTCCTTGATTTGAGTTGATGACGACTGACAAAAATGTTCGACAATAACAGTCCTACCCTGAAGCCATAACAATCGCTTCGGTTGTCTTATTAGATGAATGGGTCTGTTTGTTCCCTGTATACTCGGTTCGGACAGCAATCTGACCGCCTCTGTGAGAGAACTCAAAAAGCACACACACACACACACACACACCGACCAAATATCTAAAGCTCCCGTCATGATTGTGTCATCGAAAGATTGTTCTATTATATATAATATAGTCATTCTTTGGGATCATAATACTAACTTGAAGAGCATACATACGACTTAACCTGGATGAATGTGGACTTGTAATGTGCCACTAAAACTGTATAGCCATCACCCTTCAGAAACATCTAAACTTCTATTCAATTTAGCCACTAGGATTCCACACAGAATCCTACTTATAGAGTCCTGTCTACTGTAGTTCAACTGGAAGATCATGGCATCACACTGCCTGGTTGAGGGGTCCGAGTCCCATTTCCCAACCATTCTTAATATACAAGATACATACATTCTTGTATGTACTCACGGTATTGCAAGACACTTGGAATAAAAGTGTCCATCAAATGGCAGATATTACAAAACACACATTATGGTGTTACTGGACCCTATTCATAGCAGATCGGTTTTTTGTGTGTTATTGTGTTATGAAAAAGCAGGCGATGTAAAAAAAAGTACCAAAAAAGAACATTTTTTACAGGGTGACGCCCACCCACCAGGTTCCGTTAGCGCTCTTTTCCGCGGCGGCTGCGTCGTCCAGCCTCAGCTGGGTCACCTGACCGCACACGCTCTGCAGCATGGGCAGGAAGTGAGCGGGGTTGGAGCCCAGCTCTAGCCCACCACCCCGCCTTGCCCCGGGGCCTGGCCGTTCAGGAAGTGGGACATCATCTCTGCAAGCTGGGCTCGGTCGATGGGTTTCTGGGCGTCTGGACAAACACAGAGATGGTGCGAACTGCTAGGTTAGGATTGTTTCTTAAAGGCCATTTAGGGAAAGCGGTAAAGTACAGTAAGTCGCTCTAACGGATCTACATAACAGAAGGTAACTGACCGGAAGAAAACCAAATTGAATCTAGCAGACTTGAATAGTACCCGCTTGAATCGAACTGACAGCAATCTTGCCAACTCCAATCTAGCCAACTCGAATGACCCAATTGAAAATCAACATTATAACAACTAGTTCCAAATTATACTACAACTAATGTTGCCTGCCTGGCAGCCAGTCTGAACAATATATTGTAGGAAACCAAAGCAACAACCAGCCCTTACTTGTATCCTTAGAGTCTCCAGCAGATAGCCCGGGCGATGAGGAAGGAGAAACATCCGACCCCAGAGCTCTGTTGTGGGCAGAAGGAGCTGGACCTGCTGGGGACCTGTTGGCTGGAGGCTAGGGGGATGGGAGGGTCAAGAATATCCAATAAAAACCAACATATGTCAACATATGCTGAGATATACGTTACAAACTTAACTTAACAGTTTTTGTGATATTTTAAAAAACGAGCTTTTTAAGGCAAGTTAAATTAACTTTATTTGAATCGCTTAATCGCGGCTACTGTCTCAAAGGGCTTCAAAGGCCCTCCCCCTAGTCCTAGGCCATGTAATGGCAAGGACAAACTTTTACTTGACATGACATGAAAAAATTGCAAATCATTTGGTTTTTAACACAATTTTGTCCAAATAAATGTAGCCTAAGTGACGTTTAAAGGGCAATGTGCAGGTATATTTTTTTATACAAATAAAATGGACTTGCCCTTGCCTTGACATCGAATTGCTTCATACTTTGCCCACACGTTCATTAAATGGGGCTGCCAACCTGCCAGTTGCGTATGAATAATATGGGCAGACAAAATTGAATATTACCATGCTGGTTGGTGGAAGGGGTCCATTCCGGACCATGGCTAGGGGACCGGCGCTGCCTCCAGCCAGGGCCGAGAAGGCCCCGCTCCCCATCAGGAGGGGCAGCAGGCCACTCAGAGCACTGGCCTGATTCTGGACAAAACAACAACAACATTGTTTCGTGATTTCCACAATCAGTTCAGAATTCCACCTACAGCACAGTTGAAAGTGAAAGCCTGGCTCCACCTCACCTTCTGCTGGACGTTCACCATCTCCATGAGGCTCTGGGCTGCCGGAGAGAGGCTTGAGCCAATCTCCTCCACCAGGGTCTGGACCCGCTGCATGTCGATGCTGGGGCCCAGGCCCAAGCCCAGGCCTGGGGTGGAGCTACAGTCTGTATGAGGCAAGGGACTCTGGGATTGTAGTCCAACCAGGATACGAGATACTGCAACATGGCTCCTCCCGCCCAGGGAGAGAAGCTAGAGAGGTGGTGAGAGGGAGGAGGGGGAGAAAAGACGGGAGAGTAGGGATTGGGTGTGAATGGAATTTCAGAATCAGAATTATGACACTAGGCCTCACATTGGTGGACCACTGAGACGAGACTGAACCTAGTTGAGATTACTGTGTCTGTATGTAAATGTGATGTATCGTGAGTTATTTTTAAGAGACCATGGTATTGGCTAAGTGGTTTGATTCCCAGCCGTAAGGTTATGGGTCTGAGATCCTGGGTTTAGAGCATAGAGTACAGGTTATTTATAAAGTAGGGTGGATGGAAGTCTAGGGATATTTGTGCGCGGTTTAATGCCTTTGAAGCTACCAAAAGGCCTACATCTAAATTTCCCCAATAGCTTGTACTCTAGTGTCTGGACTCATACATTCTGGAAAAAGGCATCAAAAAAAAAAAAAAACAAGAGGAGAGAAGGATATCCACTCCTATTTAATAAAGACATGGAAATCTGTTCCGTTATATCAACCAACCTTCACTTCACAGGATACACATGGGGATTCTAGTATCAGGTGCGTCTTATAAAACGGTCCCCTGTCTTCATCACTAGAACAAAATGGAAAGATAAAGAGGTCACATCAGCAGCTTTCTGAAGCACAACACATGTATTCCTATCCATTCATTGTATGTGTACGGAACACTTCTCAAAGCAGAGGTGCTACTATTGGCATGACGATGAGATAAATCCAGAGTACATGAATATTGTTATGTTACATTGATAAATGCTCCCCAACGGCTGAAATGGTATCTCCTTGCTTCAAGGCTTCTTTTTTTTTTTTTTGCATTTATCTTCGGCAAACCACATTTGCCACACTGTTTGATTTTGGTTACCCGTTCGTCTGTATGCCGTTATCCCTTTCCCCTCTACTGGTGCCACAGTAGTCCCCACTCTGGGAGTAGACCTCAATGGTTCGGGCCTCGCTCGTCACCAGCAGGCTGCAGATGAGGGAAGGGGGCTGTGACGCCGAACACATGGAAATGACGCAGGGAGAGTCCTGCTCACCCTGCTCCAACATCACCAGACATGACCCCCTAGGTCGGAGAATATTGAAGATATGGGCCAAGTAGTGTGCGTTGTACATGCTACATCAGTTATCTACGTCTGCAGAGATGTATACTTGGAAAAATCACGTCATTTTGTGATCAGGTTCGGAACCGTTTCTGCTAGTGGCCCATTAACCCATGCCCATATGTCACGCTATGCATACATCATAAGCATCAATCATGTTGTATTCCGTCAGGAAAGTAGCGAGTATTAAAACACGTACCGCTTTGTTGTGGCGCTGTCTAGGTCTGTGAGATGCGTGTCCTGACTGAGATGAATGGGGAGAAACAGCTCAGGCAGTTTCTGTTCACTTCTGCAAGCCCATGTCGAGTGTCCGCTCACCATGGGTCCACCGGTCATCGCAGTGCCTGCGCCGATATTTGCCATTGTCTGTTTTATTGTATTGATTAAAGTCTGGACTAAAATAAGATACAAGTTACATTTGAAGGGGTATCTGATAAGGTTGACTGCAGTCGTTGAATGGGAAGTTTGTAGGTTAGCAAACTAACAGTAAACTAGCTTGCCAACCCCTATAAGAATCACATACTGAGATATTTGTATCGGGTTGTGTCTAAATTATAGTATTATATTAGAAAAAATTGATATCTATGTCTACAAATATGTCTCTATGGCCATAAACCCTTAGCCTTCAGATCACGGTTCGCTCGCACAATGAGCAAACCAAGCTTGGTTGTAGTTGTTATGGGAAGACGTCATTCGGACGCGACCTCCTCAGGACCCAATGTAGTGGACTATCGACATTCCTGTTGTAAATGTTGCTATCATGTTGCAAACAATTATAATCTAAACATAAGTTTGAGACAATAACAAAAGCGCCGATGCTGGTTTTCTAATGAATTAATCGTTTGAGTAAAGGGAATCAAGTGATTTGAGAAAGCATTTATAAAAAGGTAATTAAATTATTCTAATTAATATATTCTTATATATATTTATATTGGAATTACTCATGATTTTGAAAGGATTCCACAAGTAGTGACCTATGGTAATGGCAGTGACACTACTCATATTCTTCTTAAGTACCACAAATAGAGATTGTAGGCTATTCTACGATTGTACATGCTCTCGCAAAACGATATGCACAAACTTATATTTAAGTTCATGGAATCAATTTAAATGTTTATATTATAGTACTATTTCCCAATAGTAGGCATACTAGTATTTGTTTTAAGTAAAGGAATATGTGATTGCATGAGGACAAATAGGATCATGCACTATTTAAATACAATCTTCTGTAAAATAAAAAAAAGTTACCAATGAATCTTGAACCGCAATATTTTGCAGATAATAAAGAAAAATCGCAGCTTTATTGAATACATTTTCAGTACAAAATGTGAACGGTGGAAAAGAACCAGCATAGTGAGGATTAGGCGTAGGCGTATGTTCCTGAAATAGAGGAGGGTGCAGTTTCAGGACCGCAGTCCTAGGGCCACAGTTTCGCATTTCTAAATACAACACGTAGCTAACCAAATACCTAAACGTAGAACATTTCTAACCTAATACCTAAACTAACCCTAACCGAAAAATTCACCATCTCTAACCTAATACCTAAACTTAACCATTTCTAACCTTATACCCAAACTAACCCACACCTCTCTAACACTCTTAACATAACCATCTCTAACCCTATGATAGTCTTGAAGGCAACAAAAATAAAAAATAAACTAGGGTCCTAGAAATACGGTCTTGAAACTGCAGCCCCCTCTATTGCATGAACACAGTATTGGCACAAAGGGACACATATTTTCATAATAAAGTTGAATACAATTGAAGGCACTGTCATAAATGTTCATTCCATCGTCTTCCTCGCATTCTCGGTCGTGAGGGATTGGAGTTCCTGTTGCGCAGTCGACTGAGTTTCAGACGACGACCTCACCGCTGCCCCCTCCCCTTCTCCATCTCCCCCGTCTCCTGCGCTGCCACAGCAGCCGCCACCACCGCGCAGCGCCTTCGGCAGCGCGCTCACCAGGGCGTTGCGGAACATGGAGCTGGAGAAGCAGTAGATGACGGGGTCCAGCGCCGAGTTGAGGAAGTTGAGGCCGAACGACACAATGGTGAGCTGGGTGAAGGCGTAGAAGGAGGCGCAGTCGCCCGGGCGGTATGCGCGGATGACCCACAGCCCCACCGTGGTCACCGTGCCAGGCATGAAGCAGACGGCAAACACGACCACGATCGCCATGCACGCGCGCATGGCCCGCCGCACGCTCTGCGCCTTGTCCATCTGCCGACGCTTCAGGACGCAGAAGATGCGCGCCGAGCAGAAGATCAGCATGGCCAGGGGCACGAGGAACTCCAGCACCGACAGGATGCGGTGCATGCTCACCAGGAAGAGGATGGCCCGCGACGCCTCCCCGTAGGACGTGAAGAAGAAACACTGGGTCCTGTTGCCATCGCCCTTGATATGGCTGAATGCCAGCATGGGAACCCGCGGACCAATGACTAGCAGCCACAGGAAGGCCACCGCGTACCAGGCCCGCCTCTTGGTCATGCGGTTGAAGCGGTGGTGTGGGTGCACCACCTGCGCGGGAAGGGAGAAGCAAATTGTGGTGAGGTCAGGGCTGTACAGTTTTGATCACATATGCCATTAAAGATTATTGTGTGCAAAGATAAGTATTATTATTACCTACCGTCTCCCCGGTCCCTTATGTCCCATTATCTTTTTGTAGCATTATTATTGTCTGTCCCTCCTGTTATTTATTATTTATTTCAATATAAGTATTATTATTAGGATGTATAATTATCATTATTTATTGGCTTTCCTCAACTAAACATTCAAGGCCAAACTATAAGGAGTGGCAACGGTTTGATTCTCAAATTGTGTTTAACGGAAATCTTTAGCTTGTCTAGCCACCTAATAAAGTTAGCGTACAGCCCTGGATGGCTTGTGGTTAGAGAGGTCCTGCAGAGATTAAATGTGTCATGTCAGAGCTGTGAAATGTATCGACAATTACTAATGGTTGTTGCTGACTCGGTACTACATGTAAGAAGTTGTCATCTTCTGGTGTTTGTGTGTAACAGTGTAAAAAAAGTAGAAGGAATCTACTTGCATGCCAACATTTAAGTGATTAGTGTTTTGGCAACCTGACCCCAAACTCTGTATGACTAATATCCTATTCCCGCCCACAACATCGAATATGTCAACGGTCTAAAGTGTAAGCTTACCTTAAAGTAGCGGTAGATCGCCACAACGGTCATGAGGCCGATACTGGCCGAGCGGTTGGTGAACATCAGGAAGAGGTTGATCCTGCACAGGCCGTCACCGAACACCCAGTAACCCCTGAGCAAGGCATCGATCCTCAGCGGCAAGCTGACCAGCACGAAGAAGTCGGCAATGACCAGGTTGAAGAGGAACAGCACATTGGGATTCCAGCTTTTGAGCTTCCAGCAGAAGATCCACATGGCAACTGTGTTTCCCAGAAGCCCCAGTATGACGTCTATAGTGAGGATGGGTGGCAGGATGATGCCTTCCAGGTGTATTCCGATAGGTGGGCACCCACCTCCTGCTCCCACAGGGGTCTGGGTGGTGACAGACATCTTCGTGGTGGGCAGGTATGGATTATCAATAGCGAGGTTGAATGCAGTTTGTCTTTTGTTTATTTTTCTGGTGTGGATTTTAAGATTTGCCCAGTTCCTTTAAAAAAAGAAACAAATAATGTAAAACTAGTTAAAATTGTGAACATACTTCAACACAATCATCACATATAATGAAATACTTTTTTCTCAATGTTGCCAGTAAACCAGGATAAAAATGTATTAAGAGTGAGCGGGAATGTAGGCATTTTTTTCACATGTACTTCTTTTTTCCCGAAGGGATAGAACAACCAATACATAAAAGTCTTCTTGAAAAGCACACTGATTTCACATGTACCACGTTTTCACCTTTTTTTTTCCGGATGCGTAGGCAGCAGGATTTCATCACCTGTTTCCTGTTTTGTTCTTTACTGAACTTCTGCAAAACATTTAACCAGAATAAACAGGATCTTACTGTTCCTGATTCCTGTAGAAACAAGTAATAAGAGGTCACATATACCTGATGGATTAAATAAATATGGATACAGATCTACCTTGTGTATTTCAATGGGATACAAGAAGTGCAATTATTAGTTAGCGCTGTTTCTGTATCTTTTTAAATCTCATTATAAACACAATTATAAACACATAAACCATTATATGGATAGTATAGCAATAACTCACCAGGCAAAGAAGATGGTGAAGATGTTAAAAGGTATTGATTGAAGTACAGCAGAGCATGGATTATATAAAACTGATTCCAAGATTGTTGTTCGGTGAAGATGTTTTGAGAAAATACGAGAAAACGTTTTCTTCGACCCATTTTATGTAAGGAGGACCCATTCAAACCACACCCAACTTTCAACAGCCCAGTGAAGAGAGACTACAGTTCATGTTTGGTTACACAATAATAATTCAATGATAATATAATTATTAATAATTATTATAATTATTATTATAATCATAATCGGAATACAAATCATAAATCATAAATAAAAACAATGCTAATAATAATCATTTTAAATAATACATTTATAAAGAAAATATTTTATAATAATCTTTTTAATATTTTTCCAACATCAGGATTTTGTTAGATTTACTTATTATTATTATGCATTATTATTCATTATTTAACATGGTGGATTTAATACTTATCATACTTATTGTGTACACTTTATTATAAAAAAATTGATTTTTGGTATGCTATAAGAAACCCAAAAATTGTTTCTATATAGAAAAAGGAGTCTTATTTAATATACAAATCATTGTTACACACATTTGTAAAACAACATCACAAAATAACATGGTATGTAGCAATTACAGCTGCAATGAAATAAAATGTCAATAGTAAAACAATAACATGCATGCAGGGGTAGAAGATGTGGCCGTTATATTATGGGGTAAATAGCTTGTATTATGCTTCCCTAACGTTTATCATGGTTTTTCTTAGATGTAAAAAATTCCAAACATTTTCCCCCAAAAGATAGAAAATAAGCCTTCCAAAGAGATTATATTGGTGACGCTGTACTGGACATGATATTTTTGAAATATGACTGGTGTCATTTCCTTCCTCATCCAGAAAGACCAAATGTCAAAAAGTAAATGTTGAAACCAAGTGGAAAAAGCACAGTTGCACCTCTGACTCTAACTCCGATTTATTGGTATTCCCCAAATTAAGACAAAGTTACAGTCTTATGAAATTTTTTCTGGGAAAGTCTTACTCACAGGTTTTTTCATACAATTCGTGACTATATATTTGCATATGTATATAGTCACATACATATGTATACATAAACACAATTATAAAATTATGGAACATTGTGTAATTTATTTTGTGTCATGCTTTGGACTGAAGCATGGAGCTTCAACAGGTATTCTTAAAGTTATTTAGGCTATTTAAACATATTTTCCAAACAGTTAGTCCTAGTGCCACATGGAGATGTAGTTTTATATGGGATGCTGACATTGCCTAGTCGGTCTACATGGGGATTCAAACTGCTTCCCTATGAGCAGTACACTATTCTGTTTACATGGGGATTCAAACTGCTTCCCTATGAGCAGTACACTATTCTGTTTACATGGGGATTCAAACTGCTTCCCTATGAGCAGTACACTATTCTGTTTACATGGGGATTCAAACGTTTTCCCCATGAAAGTTGGCTATTCTCTATACATGGATTCTAAAGCTGTTGATGTTCCCAGACAAATGAAAGTTTTTTTCACGTTACGTTTATTCAGGTTATGTAATTTCATACTAATGAAATTGCAGCAAATAAAATAACTTTGACTGACTTACAATTAGAATAGTCTACAACCAAAACAGCTGTAGATAATGTTATTTGGGGTAGCCCAGCGCTGTTATCCGTGGTCAAAACAATCACACTAAAAATAATTGTATGAGTATTTTGAACGTTGTTGTAGCTTTGTAACATTACCGTAAACATTACAGTGTTTCCTGCAAAATAAGATTATACATGTGGTGGTAGCTGACAGGGGTTTGAACGTTTAAAAAATAAATAAAATGAAGTTAGAAAGATATTGGATAGTCAATTTGTCTACACAATAGGCAAATTACAAAGTAGCCAACCAATACTGAACAATAGCCTAACTAAAACGTCTCAAACGTTTCAAAATGTTCCAAATGGATTAAAACACTGACAGTGCATCCCACTAGCACAGCATAATAGTTTCTCAAACATAAACTACAAAAACATGAACAATGAATGAATGTATAACGGCTTCTGCTGCCTCTATATTACACATGGATCATATAGCTAATATGAGTTACAAACAGTTTTATATATATATTTATAATATCAATGTTTTTACATTATATTTAATATTAATTTAGTTTTATAATAGGCTGTATACCCCTATATATCATAAAACAGTGGTTTTAAAACGTATACAACTAAATACTTGCAGTACACTATTGTTGCCATAAGGTAGTGCTGTGGTACAATGCGAGGAGGGAATGTTAAAATGCCCTTCACGGAGATAATTATAGAGGCTCAGTGAACTTATTGTAATAGAATGTAAAATATTATTAAGGAAATCTAACATTTTAGATGTGTTAGCTTTTAATCCCTTGCATTTCAATACAGTCGGGTGATAATTGTTTCTCAAACATAAACGACAAAAACATTAAGTAGAGATGATGTTTGTGGAATGTGTAATAATGCATCGTGTGTGTGAATAATATTGTATAAAGCAATACATAAAATTGAAAGTATTAATTGGTATGAAGGCACACCTGTTGGTTGTGGTGGTTGCTAAATAATGGTGTTTATTCTAGTAGGCCTAGTCTACCCTGAAAACTGAATTTGCGCCCAAAATCCTGCATGTATAAGCTATGCCTTCAAGATAGACGTCGCCTTATCCGTAAGGACAGATGCAGCCATGGTGTCCTCAAATAACGTGACTGCCACTGTGCTGCTGGGCACGTGCCAGAAACTTATATTCGTTGACTAGTGTCAACGGGCCGGTGGCGTCACTCGCCAACGTCCACTCCCATCCCCGCCGACCGCCGTGCCTCTTCCCTTTGCCCCGTGCGAGTAACGCTAGATTGATGGAGTGTAGGGGCTCTCGCGCTCAGTCTCTTCTGCGGTGCCGAACGGTGACAGTGCGTCGTCATCTCCTCCGCGGGACCAGTGAGTGCCTCGCGCCACCGGATAGTTGGGATTATGAGGTGCGCTAGCCGAATACATTATGCCATGAGCGTTTTTAAACGCGATCATCACAGCGTCGGGATTATCGGGGCGCCTTTCTCCAAAGGACAGGTGAGCTGAGAACCGTGTAAAATATTGTGGACTATAACCGCATTTCTTGCCCGTTTTTTTGTGACATCCTCTGTTAATTATGTTCCTCATTATAATTAAATCAAACCAACTAAAGCAGGCTACGAGAGCTATATCGACCAAGATAGTAAATGAACGATTTATTTCAGCCGAGAGGTGGCGTGGAGAAGGGACCCAACCTGATCCGATCGGCTGGATTGGCGGATAGGCTGAAAGCCCAAGGTAACGTGCACATGTTTCCCGCTCCAACTGAATACACCAACTACGCACAATACATATCAATAATGTGTTGGCTACTCTAGGTTACTAAGTGTTGATAAAATACAATGATTTTAATTGAAGACCAACTGGATGAGCCTAATTGAACAATAGCCTAGTTCAATGCATCCAAGTAAAAAAAAAAATCAAGTTGTTTTTTATTATTAAAATTTCCACAGTTATATAACATGTTACAGGCCTTATGGAAATTCTTTGATCCCCATATTGGGAACCAGAAAACGGTGTGCATTACCCCCCTACACGCAGGCCTAAAAATATATAAATAGGCCATGGGTAGGCAATTTGGTGACACCAGCCGGGCCAAATGAAATAATTTGACAGGCTTATTACAGGCCTGCAAGAGCCACAGATCCCGGATTATTTACCTTTTTTTTGGCAGAGCATGCTATTTATAAATTGCTGTCGAGATGTAAAGAGAATTTCAAAGTAATTGACAAAGACGATTGTAAAATACTCTTACCCTAGCTTTATTATAAAAAAAGGAATATATACAAATATATAAAAGTTGTCAATGAGCCTTAACGGTTGGTCTTGGTGTTCTTAGGGTGTGCCGTGAAGGACTATGGGGACCTGTGTTTCGAAGACGTGCCCAACGATGAGCCGGTGGGCCGGGTGAAGAGGCCCCGGGCGGTGGGCAGTGCCAACCAGAGGCTGGCCCACGCCGTTTACACAGCCAAGACGGAAGGACACACCCCGGTGATGCTTGGGGGAGACCACAGGTGTGTGTGTGTGTTTGTATGTATGTCTAAGTGTGTGTGCACAATAGTGTGATATGCACACAAACGTTGCATGTTCAACGAAACAAAGATTTGCTCTAAGGCAGACCGTGAATTTTTATCTAAACTTTATTTGGCTAAACTCTCCTTTGAAAGTGGATTAAAGCAAGAGATGTAGCATAGTGTTGCAGGTCAAAGGTGAAACGACATACTCCGACTGGGGTTCTGTGTTGTTCATTATCCACAACAAACAAATAAGTAAAGGAGAGGTGTTTGCTTGAAGGAACCGGTGCCAAGTCAAAGAAGATAAATTATTTATAATGTCTGGCTTGGTCCAAGCCAGAAATTATAAATGATTCATCTTCTTTGGCTCTACGCAGTCTGAAAGAAATGCTAATTAACGCTAGTCAATGGTTTGTATAGTCACATGTTTGCATAAACAAACGATGAACGAAACACAACCAGTCACAAAACCAATGATGCAGATCTGAAAAGATCTGGATCATCATCAAATAGAATGGTTTCTGTAATCAACCCAATGGATTAATAAAGTTTGTCTAGCCTGCAAAAGCCCAATTGGCCTACACAATACAGCACATTTTCTGACACAGAAATATAAACTTCGGCCCAAATTCTGCAAACAATCTCAATCATTTTAATCAACCAAACAAATGTAATACATTAGGAATCCTGCTGAGTATTATTTCAGCATGATTGATACTAGAGATTGTGTCGTTTAGCGTGACATTCTGCCATTTAGCTTGTCGCTCCATCACTTAGCTTGTCACTCCATCACATAACTTGTTGCTCTGTCATTTAGCTTGGCGATTGGCTCCATCCACGGGCACGCAGCGGCGATCCCAGGGGACCTGAGTGTCGTGTGGGTGGACGCGCACGCCGACATCAACACGCCCCTCACCACGCCCACTGGCAACGTCCACGGGCAGTCCATGTCCTACCTCATTCGGGAGCTTCACTCAAAGGTACACTCAAGTTGTTATGTTGTTGCTGTTTCGCATGCATACATCTGTGTCTATCAAAATGTCATGTGTTTTGGCCATCCCACAACCCACTTGGCTTCCACCCATCATTTAAAAACCCCTGATTGGCAAGATGCTTTTATCCAAAGTGACATTTCAAAACACAGATAATTAGATAAGTAATGTTATTCCCCCCCAACGCACACCCTTTAGCGCTTCACACAATTCCAATTGTTTATTTTATGAAGAGCAATTTCTTCCCATCATTTTGTGCCAGCTGTGGTTGGTCGAACAACTCTCAAGCTCACAACTCAAACTAAGTATATATACACCAGAACAGGGGCTTTGAATTAAGAAAAGTCAACATGTTAATTATGAACATTTCATTGATCATTGAAGTGTGGTCATGGTTTTTACCTCCAACAGCTCCTCTCATCAGAACTCTATCTTTCTACAAACGCCACTGATAACAAACATTCTAACACCAGAGTGCTTTCATAGAAACACTCTCGTGTTTATTTCAATGGATTTTGCCATCATCAGATCCCCACCCTTCCACACTTCTCCTGGATCAAGCCCTGTGTGTCAGCCAAAGACATTGTCTACATCGGACTGAGAGATGTGGACCCGGAGGAACAGTAGGTTTCTATTTATTTTTGGCTATAGGTTCTCCATCAAGTGACAACAATAGACCCTTTTCAGAGGAGTCGCTGTAGGACAAACACAGGTGACGCTCACGGCACGGGTAGTAGGGCCTACGATGATGCCTCTGTGAATAGGGTCTATTGGGCTTGGTTTTATATAATGGTGGTGTTAGCTGATCGATAGAAGATGAGAGGTAAACGGAGGAGGAATAGGATATTTGTTTGATTTATAGTTGTTAAATCTGATTGTGACCCGTTTGGTGCAATTAATGTTGGTTTATATTTTTTTTATTGAAGGACCTATGTTGGTGTCAACAACAATAATGTAACATTTTACATTATTTTGACAATGCATTCCTTGAAATCTTACTCCCTCCCTATGAGCTCCGCACTGACATCAGGATAGCAGAGACCCTACAAATCTTCGAACGCAGACTGAAAAGTCATCTTTTAAGACTGCATTTTGACTCTTGACTCTTTCCTTTTCTCTTGTTTCTAAAATGTAGCACTTGAAGCAGTTTGCCTATTTGATGAATTTGAAGCACTCAATTTCTGGTTCGTAGCTTCATGGTTGAATGGACTTATTGTAAGTCACTTTGGATAAAAGCGTCAGCCAAATAAATCGACCCTAATGAATGTTATCGTTCATGTTTCAGTCAGAATCCTTCAGCTTCTTGTCGTTGTCCGTCTTTCCACCAGTTACATCCTGAAGTACCTGGGCATCAAGGTGTTCTCCATGACAGAGGTGGACGGCCTGGGCATCGCCAGAGTGATGGAGGAAACCTGTGACTACCTCTTCTCCCAGTAAGATCATGGGCCCACGTTTTACCGAACGGCTGGGGGTCATTTATTTCTTTTGAATCGTTACAGGAGTTACCCATTGCCACTCTGATAGTCTTGTGGTTAGGGTGTGTGACTCCCAGTTCTAAGGTACGGTTTGAACCCCAATTATAAATCACTTTAAGTCACTTTGGCTGAAAGCTAAATTATCAAATAGTTAAACAGTAATAATAATAAGTCATACCATCAGTATTTCCCTGTTGACCACATTCGTCGTTGACATATTAAAACAAAAACAATTGTACATTATAATACAATGCTGGCTGGTTTTGTCCCACCACACAGTGTCAAGAAGCCCATCCACCTGAGCTATGACATCGATGCCATCGATCCCTCGTTGACCCCGGCAACAGGAACACCTGCAGTGGGCGGGCTGACCTACAGGGAAGGAATTTACATCACAGAGCACATCTGCCAAACAGGTAGGGTCTAGCGCTTACTTTGAAAGAAAAACTCATGTGCATAAGAATAGGTATGTGAAATTGATGTATGTTTGGGATGTATAGCTAACTAGTCATTTCATGAGAATTTTTTCTGTTGAAGTTGAGAAGGTGAAAGTTCAGTGTTTGTAAGATTTCTTTAAGGTTATTAGGTATCAACCCAGGCAGCGTTGTTGATTTATTATGCAGGGTCAGGAGATTCCATTCTATGTGTGGGTAAATCGGTAGAGTATTACCTGCTGAAACCTCTTGTAAGAGTCAATGTTTTTTTTTTAATTTTCCGATGAGATTAATCAGTAATGTTGCCCCTACTGAGACTTTTTTGGTTGCTATTTGACTGCTGCACCACATGCAAAAAAGTTATTTGACTATCGTGTCATGCCGTCTGATTGTTTCAATTACAACCGGATCTAAGGGAAACCTCTTTTGTATCATGATGGGAACGCATATAATTCCATCCCTATATATTACCATGCAAAGGGATCAAAGATGTTTCTCCCAAGATGTGCATCGCACTGCACTGCAACCAATCAAATCAGGACATGTAAACTCAAACTAAAAAACCCTGCTAGAAAGGCCTATTATGATCCAATTAAAGGAAGAAAGATTTATGTACTATATCAATGTTCTTTTTGTATTGCTTGAATTGCAGATTTGTTTCTTCATGTTCTTTATAATTTATATAATCACTCATTATAATAAACCTTTATTATGAGATGATTATATTTGAAATATATATTTACAATTTGTTTATCCCATAAATGTTAACCTATGTGTAATGTTATAAAACAGATGCTAAAATCAATCAAGTGTTCATATTTAAATCAAATATAAACGATTGTCGAAGCCTCCGTTCTCGTGTTTTGAGGACCGTGTGTGTGGACCGTCCCTCTCCGCCCAGGCCTGCTGTCTGCGGTGGACCTGGTGGAGGTGAACCCTCAGCAGGGCAAGACCGAGGCCCAGGTCCTGTCCACGGTGGATACCGCCGTGGACGTCCTGCTGGGCTGCTTCGGACGCCTCCGGGGAGGGAACCACCCGGCGGACTACTGCTTGCCTGAACCCTGATCTCAACCCGGCTAGACTAGAGTCACCACCCTCGGAACCACACCTTCACAACTTCACACTGTCCGACTGCAGCAGCACAGCCAATTATTGGGCTGAGATCAGGAATATACTGTTGTTTTATATATACACATACACTTTATTAATACTTATTAAGATTAATTTCAATATTGTTTTTTTTTATTATGTTTCTACCTAGATCTTTCATTAAATCTTTCACAGAATTTAAAGTAATGTTAAAGGGACACCTAATTATTTTCAGTCTTTTGATTGGAACTCAGGTTAGCATACACAATGAATGCTTCATTGCTCTGGGAACTTTTCAATGCAACTTTCCCTGCCTTAGCTTTTCTCTTGTGTGAAAATGTTACAAAACAACTAGCATCCATCTTCCATCATGTTCAACGGATGATGATTCTAATAACAAAACGTGAAAAACGTGTCGGCAACACTTTACAGTACATTAATTCACAACTAATAAACAATAGTTAATGCCGTAATTAGCATTAGCATAGGGGTTAGGGTTTGGGGGTGGTTAGGGTTAACCCTAACCCTATTAAATAATGTATAAATGAATGCCAACATGTTAACAAGAACAAAATAAGAAAACATGAACACCATTAGTAAATGCTTACTTGACCATTAGTTCATTATTAACAAATGATTAACCCTTAATGTAAAGTGTTACCAACGTGTCATAAAAATGCCCAACACTGTAATATTGGATTCTTAAACGGAAATACATTTTATTTAATTAGAAAATAGCGAATTCCTCCCACATAAAATACTTGCACACACGTTCACACACGTCTTTGCATTTTTTTTTTATCGAAACATCGGAGCTGCATGTCTGACTTGACTTGATGGTCAAAATGGAAAATGCTAAATGGACATAGGCTACAGCAAAAACACCACAAGCACTGATTAGACATGTATGCAGTGAAAATATGAACTTCTGAAATATTACAAAAGTATTTTTTATCATGAATACAACACCAGTCATGTCTTACTCCTAATTCAACTGTCAAGCAAGCAGAAGAGGTTAACAGAAAAAGGCAAAGAGACACAGGTAACAGAGAGAGACATAAAATACAGTTTGCCTTTTTTGTTGTCCCGGTAGTGTCATATGTCAATGTTAATCTGTTCGTTGACCTGGAACAGGGGAATGACCTCAAGACTGATATATGCACGCCATTGGTTGAAAAGAGGGGGCATGGTGGAGTTCAAGTACACAAAGTATTGAAGTATTAAAACAATGCGTTATGGCTTGTGGCAGCCAGTATATAGGACTGGAAGACAAAACATGACCATACATATTTATGATCTTGCACTGAGCAATTGTTTTATCATGAGTCTATCCCCTCATCTTCCTGACATCAGGACCAGATATGCTTTCCAAAGAAGGTTGGCAACAGCCCACATGAACACGTGACCTTGACTGGCAGAAAGGAGAAGAGCGGGAGGGAGCGAGAGACAGGGGGGAGATTAAGGGGGGGGGGGGGGGGGGGGAGACAATTGTGTGACGCATGCTGAGAAAGGTTGAAAGGTCATGATCATGACGGTGCAGTAGGAGAGGACTTCCTGTGTCAGACGAGTGGTGTTTGTAGGACTGATCAATGATGAACCAGGAAAATGAAATCACTGATGAAAAATAATACAAATAATTAGAAGAGGGATTTAAAAATAACAGGTAACACTTAACAATAAGGGTGAATAATTAACTTAGTTAACTTATGGTCTAGTAATAATTTACTAATGGTGTTCATGTTAACAAAGGTATTAATTTATTCATTATTTAATAGGGTTAGGGTAAGGGTTAACCCTAACACAGTTTGCTATATAATAATGCAATAATAATTCAAATTAATGTGCCCTTATTGTTAAGTGTTACCAAATAACAAGAGTAAAATATCTGGAAAACCTCAAGTCAGTGATGTTTGACAGTAGATGGCGGCTTCCTAGTGCATCGATTTTTGGATTTATTCTACAGTAACAGTAAGTCGAGATGACACTCTTGTATTGTAGTGGGTGGAGGGGTGAGGGTTTAATGAATGCATAGTGCAAAACTCAACACAAAAAAAGGCACAGATGCGGTCCAAAGATACACCAAACACAAACACACACAAACACAAACACAGGCATTACAAAACGCATATTTACCGTAACTGTCAACCACATGCCAACCACACACACACACACAACCTCACACTTCAGATAAAAATAACTGTCAAATCACATGTGCAGCTTTACACTTAGCTGGCGAGCACTAGGCTGGGTGGGAGGAGGGAGTGATGGAGGGAGGGAGAATGGAAGAAGGTGGTGCTGGGACAAGGGAAGGAGACGAGGAACCAGGAGTCACAGGGAGGAGGTGGAGGAGGGTAGGTGGTGTTAGGCTGCCTCGCTGAGGGTGCAGCGTCTTCTGAACTCCTGTCCTCGTTCATGAATCCACTTGTTGGACACTGCAAGGACAAAGGGAGACAGAGAGAGAGAGGGTGTATTTGAGATGTGTTTAATTCTCCAAACATTTGATTCAAAATGTTAATGCAATTCTCATTGGCTCAAATATACAATAGGTGACACGTAGTTACCCTTGATGGGTTGATTAGCGAGTACCCATTTGAACCAATCAGAAAAAAGTGTGGTTCATGTGTGCTGATTGCTTGATTATTGAGAGTCTAATTAATGCATTTTTAAAATATTTTTAAGGGGTACTCTACTGACTGGATAGGGGCAGGATATTGTATTGGCTTGGGTGTTCGGAGCCAAAAGGTACTGGGTTCAATCCCTAGTATCCACATACTATCTTGAACAAGGATGCCTACGGTTACCCAACCCTTACCTGCTCCATAATTGGCCTTTATCACAACACAGGTGTTTCTCATGACGTTAAATATGTGAACTGGTATTCCTACAGACCCATAATTAACTTATTAACTACACCTGTATTCACCCCTTCTATTACACCTCTGGGATAAAGCCTATGACATGCATCCGATTTTACTGAAAGCACTTTGGATGAAGAGTCTCCTAAATGACTTCATGGTGAATAGTAGTTGACTCAGTGGTTTGAGGAGCACTGCACTACTGGAGGCCCTGGGCGAGGCAGGCACTCACCCCACTTGTTGCCCACCAGAACGGGGCAGGCAGCATGTCGCGTCCTGTAGTCTCCCTCTCCGCTGGGGAAGAGGTTATACCAGAACACAGCCGAGCCCTGCCAATGAACAAATACACAGACGCATTTGTCTTCAAAAGAAATCCCTTTTGTTCACAGCAATCACAAAAAACAAGTTCTCGTGATTATTTTACCTGACCTTTTTCAGAATGATAGTGATGCTAATGATAGCGAGTTGGCAATGACCCTCTTTTAACGGGTTGTGTTTACATTGACTGTCAATAGGATTGGGGACGGTGCACCACTTACCTTTTTGGGCAAAACAGCTGCTCCTACATCTGTGAAGACAGTGGCACCTCCTGAGGAGACGTTACTCATCTGGGAGGAGGGGGAGAAGGGACGGTGAGTACTGCTACTGGCTGGGGAAATCAGTAACTACAAAGTATAAATCTCCTAACCCGGACCTTCTCAACCGTGGTACACCACAATCAAAAAACTTTTCAATAGGAGGAGCAGATCAGAAGTTACTTTTCTCTGCATATCACGAGTCGTTCTTTAATTTTGAGAGATGAAAGTTTTAGACCTATCGTGATCATTATTTAGAATACTATAAAAGTTTAAATGTTTCCAAAACTTTTGTTTTATCATCATTTCTGGGGGTTTAAGCTAGCTTGTACTAAAGATAAACAGTTCTGGCGCAAATTGACTTTTCATGTTTACCGTGGTCGAACAAGGAGTCCTGGAGAGAAATAGATGTTTAAAAGGATCATTTGAATCAAAAGGAGGGAAAGCACCACAGATAAGACAATCGAGTGGCTTTCTAAGGGAGGATTTGCTTTAACGAGAATACATTGAGTGATCTGCTGATTGCCATGTTTGTAGTGTACTGCCAGTATAGTTCTAGAACTCTCTTCTAGAACCATACTGGCAGAATGGTTCTAGAAGAGGTAAGGAACGTACATAGAGGAGCCAGGTGGCAATGCGGTTTCCCGTGCCCAGCTCCTTGAAGGCATCTGGCTCATCTTTCTGTCAAAGCACAACAAACATCACGGGACTTTCTCAAATAAAGGCAAGAATCAATCACTACTAAAGAAAGCTGTTTAGATAGCATGGAATATCATAAGATGTGATAGTGCTTATTGTCATTTGCCTATCTTCAGATAAGAGTTAATTCCAGAAACCACAAATTATGATGGATCAGATTGATAGACACATGTAACAAAAACACCGCATATATAGAAATAGCACTGCGACTAAAATCCCGCAGTGGACTTTTGTGTAACAAAAATAAACAGAAGCGTCTTGTTTACTCGTCCAAAGTCGAAGTGAGGCTCATACTGTCCTCCCACGCCATAGTTTGCCACCTGCACGCACGCACACACACACACACACACACACACACACACACACACACACACAAACACACACGTTAAAGACCACAGTAATGCACACATTTTTATGACGTTTAAGTATTTCTTTGCTAAGAAATGTTTAGCATTTCTGTTCTTACAAACAGGAAGTATTCATTTTCTTCAAAATAATGAAAAGGTTTCGATTCACTTGTCCTTTTCCAAATTCAAAATCAGTGACAGATCCAACAACTCAGTTCAAAGATCAGTATCTGGACAAAGCCAATGTCAAATTAATTTGAAACAATCTAACAAACAATCAAACAATTGTTTTGATTAAATGTTGGAACTGCGGATTTCCGAGTTCCTAGTCGGAAAGTTGGGCTAGGTTTCTCGACTCCGGTTCATGATTTGACCTAATCACCTGAAGCTCCTCTGCAGTGGTGACGTCCAGGCCTGTGATGTCTTCGATCCTCTGGTTGATCTTGTCCACCACTTGGTGCTCGTAGGAGGTCAGCCAGGCACTGGAGGTCAAGGGAAACATATTTTCAGGCCACATACTCTTATATGCAGCGCCCACATAGTATTCTACTCCTACTACTTACTAACTCTTCTTGTGCATACAGTACTAACACTTACCTATGGTGTTGCACTATATCTCCATTTAGAAAAAGTTCATCGTCCCCCCACTATCATCACCTTACAGTATAATTTATGTATAATGTCGTCTAAATATGTATAGCTAATGGGCAACTCCATCAAAATAAAAGCCTCTCCTGGGATTTGGTAAAAAGGAAAAACATGGTAAACATGCCCAGCAAGCAGATTCAAGTGCTTCAAGAAAGGAACTGTATTGATTAGTACATGTATAAGTAGGGGAGAGTTTAGAAGAGGCCTGATCCCAGTGTATCAGTGCATGGAAGTAATAATCCATAGAAAACTATGATGGTTCCTTTAACATTCGGACATAACTTTACTAAACTCACTGAAAAGTACAAAAAAGGTAAAGGGAGGACATTCTTTTGGTTCCCCCTTCATATGTGCCCTCTTTGACTTTTCTTTTTTTTAATTCCCATAAATTATTTTCTCAAACACAAAATTACACTGAGATAGAACCACACAAAAAAGTTATGTTTCCCAAAGAGTGCATTCCAAGGATGAGGCAAGCAAAACAGGGTCAGGTCGAACAGAAATAGAGGATTAAAAGCTCTGGAAAATACACACACCGACACCAGACAGGACAATATTTGAGAGAGGGAGAGTGAGAAATTCTACATTCAAATTTGCAGCACCGACTCACATTTATTCAGCGTTATTTTTTAGACGTTATTTGCAGAGGAACCGGGTCCACTTCAAGTAATCGCCCGAGAAAGGAGGTGCGTACTCGGACATAAAAACTAAAATAAAACACTGTAGTAAACCACTATATGACCTTTTTAAAGGGCACCTATTTTAGGCGCCCTTTACTATCGATCTATCAATCATCGACATAATCTACGTTTGGATGGACACGCCCACGTCTGATGTCACTATAGGGTAGATTTTGTAATGGCTTGTCAAAAAAAACAAAAACACAACTGGTGGTATAATAAGGGTGGTTTAAGTGCACATGGTGGTCTGACTAGGTCTAACAAATATTCAGATCTCTCTGGGAACCCCCGGAATCGACAGATTTGTAAGCTGCTCTGTTCCCAGGTGAGAACAATGTTTGGTTTTTCCTGTTTCTTTTGGCCTAGAAGGTACAGTTGTTGGTTCTAGGCCAAAAGGAACAGCAACAACCCCCAACATTTCAAGGCAAGTTATCTTAAAACCACACTGGTAAGAAGGGTAAACCAGAAGATCAAAAAAAGGGATTGAAACAAGTTTCTATCAAACTTGTGAAAAAAAACCTCCCCCTCCCCCTGTTCTTGGAGAGGGGTTTCTCATAGTTTTTTTTTATCCAGAGGGAAAAGGGAAAACAAAAAGGGAGTTGTTCCCCGAGGTCTTAGGAAACCCCTTACCTCTTGGAGACTCTGTACTGTGCCGTGGTCAGTTTGCCGGTCAGAGGGTCATGGACCGTTGCACGCCTTAGCTAGCCCACCATTCACAATACAGACCACACATACACAGAGAGAGAGAGAGAGAGAGAGAGAGAGAGAGAGAGAGAGAGAGAGAGAGAGAGAGAGAGAGAGAGAGAGAGAGAGAGAGAGAGAGAGAGAGAGAGAGAGATATAGTCACTTGTGGACCGAGCCGTCTCCTGACTAAGCGTTTAAATGTCATCAATGCGAGAAAGCGATAAGAGACACAATGTTAGCGAGAGAAGGACACAGAAATGACCTTGAACCTTGAACCCTCGACTTCTCCTTGTCCTCATAGGCAAATTATCTAAATGTATATTTCGCAAATCTGAAGCAGAGCTCAAAAGGTAAGGTAATAAATCGAAGTTTTGGTTTGGAGCACAAGAAGAGCTTACCGAGCGGGAAAAACCCGCAAATATGTCAGATTCTCGTTCCTCCCTCCTCGTGTGTTAAAAGAAGCAGCTCAGCATGCTGGGCAAGAGCAAGAACTCAAAGGACAACTGAGACACACAGCATTGTGTCACTTTTTCATCACCTTTGTGAAAAATGAGATTCCACTCTATCTACTTCTGTAGCTAAAGGAGGATGAGTTATATATTTATTTTAACAAAAGTTATGGCTGCAGTGCAAAAGGTTAAACAGGGCCGTTTTTAATCTTCCAATTAGGGAAGTACTTATCCGTAATCGCTACTTTATCTAAAAAAACAGTTGCTACGGGATGAAAGCTATTGTCCTACCAATCTCCCAAATGGCGGCCAGTGTCTTTGCTCTTGCCAAGACTGTCTTCTTGAACAAAAGACGTTGGATGCAGAGAACAGGAGGAATACTGGGGGGTTGAAGGGTGGAGAGTAGAGAAGGGGGGGCGGTCGGTTTTTGTTAAAGCAGACCCCTACTGTGGCTCTTACCTCTTGCTGATACGATAGTGGGCGGTCTCTAGAACACCAGTTATGGGGTTGGAGATGGTGGCGCGACGCAGCTGTGGAGCCAACCGCCCGACAGTTACAGGGAGATACACGCAGCGACACCGCAACGACCTTTTCCCTCAATTTAATTTAAAAAAAGGATTGGTTTTTTTTGTGTGTTTTTGGTCCCTGCCGAGGGTGTCATCAATAGGGCAAGAGTGGTCATTGGTCAAGGTGGTTCATTTTCATACCGTATTTCTGCTATTTGCCCAATTCAAATGCATCATCTTTTTAACCCTTTACTTTAAAAACTAACAATATGGCGCCATCTAGAGTAGAGACACTTCATAACGGATCAATATGCTGTAAGCATATGCTGAACTTCATTTATATACAATATATTCAATGAACTCTTCCTTTTGTGAATGAGTTGGCCATACTAAGCATAAACGTAACCACTGGAATATGTTGATTCTTAGTGAATGTTAAGTGAATACAGAGCGTTACACACAAAGATATCTAGAGGCCAAAACCTATCAACCGTCACATCAACATCAAGCATAAATCATTTAAATTATGCTTTTGAGGGGTTACAGATACCCCACACAAGGCGACATTACTTTTCTGTGGGGATCGCAGAGATAAAAACCCGTTTTTATGTTTCAAAACAGTTTAAAACTCTCCTCCGTTGTAATTTCCCTTTCTTTGATCCATTTGTGGTACATTTTGTATCATGTGAGCAAACTCCCACTTTAAAAAGGTACTCTGCTGGTGCAGATATAACGTTCGGTATCATGGGAATATAGATACGTAGTAAGATGTGCGCTCACTCTTGGTTTGGCCAGCTGCTTGACCAACTCGATCTCCGTGTCCGACACGATGTCGTGGTAGCGCAGGATGTGTGGGCGGTCCCACTCGTCTTCCTCCTTAACCGGACCAATCACGTACTTCGGGTGGCGGTTGTTGTCAAAGTAACGGCAAAACATGCGGCTTTGCCTCCGAGGAGTCTGAGAAAGAGAGTGAGTGAGTGAGTGAGTAAGAGAAACAGAGAATGGGTAGGAGAGAGAGACACAGGGAACCATACAGGGAAAAGAGAGATAAAGAGAGCTAACAATGAGCTGAAGATCAAGATTTTTTTTTCATTCAACAGCAAATAATTGGCAAACAATAATATTAATAAAAAATGCATGTATTTTTGTTTGCTAGTAAGTGAGTGAGCGTGCATGTGTATGTGCATGCATGCACGCGTATGTGTGTGAATGTTTGTGTGTGTTTGCCCACCATCTTGATGCCCTCGCCCCGACACAGCTGCTCGTACTTCCTCCTCTCAGGCAGATAGTCAGCCGTGCCTCGCTCCCCCTTGGTCGTCTCCTCCCTCTTCTCCCTCACTTTCCCCTCTTCCTCATCCTCCGTCTCCTTCTCGTCATCCTCCACCTTCCTCTGCTTGGCCAGCTGGTACTCAAAGTACTTGAGGTTCCCGTTGGCTCGCTGGTGTGTGGAGTCTGCAGAGACAAGAGGCCGGGGTTTAGGGAATGGGAACCATCAGCGGTGGGGAACCCGGGTTTGCAGATTCACGCAGTTCATAGGTCTAAAAAAAAAATTTAATCTGGAATTTTCTACCATTCAAATTTCATGTTTTTATTTTCACCTCACCTTAGAAACTACACTACACTATCCTGCCACTAATTCCAAATCAATCCTTTTTGGGGGGGAAACACATTAGGTACCAAGGTGTTCCAAAAGGTAGCTACAAAGTTGTAAGTGTTGGGGGGAGTAAGCAGGATACCACGTATAACTTCCCAGCATGCATCTGGTCCAACCACCCACCCAGTTCGAGCAGCTGCTTGGTGAAGTCCAGCGCCCTCTCCAGCTCCCCCTGCTGGTAGATGGAGTAGCTGAGGTAGTCCAGGATGGTGACAGCGTCGACGTCGGCCGGCTCCTGGCCCTCCTCCAGCTGCCGGAGGGCCTGGCTCATCCACAGCTCCGTGTGGAAGTAATCGGCCTCCGAGTACGCCACCTTGCCCAGGTCATAGCAGTCACCCACGGTCAGTGCGCTCTTCAACGCCCCCATGAAGGACGTGCCTGGCCGAGAGAGATATAAAGAGAATGAGAGCGTGATCTCCCTAAGTGATGAATAAAGTAGAGAGAGTGGTGCTCTTTGTTAACAACGCCCACTCGGATTCACTTAGAATGGGATTAAAATGGCCATGGTCAACATGTCGTTGGGCAAACACGTGTTTTTGTGTTTTGTAACCAATAGTTTGTAGGCAATACACATAACAAGCAGTTCATGATATTTTCTCTCCCTCCATCTCAAAAGAATACAGGACTTAACTTAAATTTGAGCTGTGCTGGAGAAAGATTTGTACCTATCCATTTTCACTACGACTGTATTCTTCCAACTATGCTTTTTACCTACCATTATATACGCAACAACTTTGTTTGTGACCAGGAAACAAACCTTTCACTTTCACTTTGCCAATCATGAGAGAACGTCCTAGTAGCAAGTGATCCCACATGACCAGCAGTGCAGAACAAAGGTATTAAAGACACACACACACACAGCACCAAGTAAGGCCATTCAAATCCATGTTCAGACAGGTCAATATCAACAGCCAACCAACCCTGGAACCCAGGTGGGAGGATAACACCAGGCATCTCACCTGGCAGATCTCCGCTGGCGATGACGCTGGTGTCCAGCTTGTAGGTGTCCTGCAGCCTCATCAAAGCTTTGGCCGCGCCCACCTGGTCGTCGTCATTGGGGAAGTACTGTCTCTGGATGGTCAGGTTGGAGATGAACCCTGCAACACAAACAAACAAACAGTGAAAACACATGACATTAACCAGAAAACACAACAGCAACGGCTGTGAGATCTGCTTATATGTGGTATTAGCATCGGTTAAGCACTTGATAGGTGCGTGTGTGTGTGCATGTGTGATGCAATTATATTACATTTTATTATGACAGAGAGAATACAACAACAAGAACAAAAAAAATTGAGGGAAAGAGAAAGTAAAAGCAAGAGTATGACAGAGTGACAGTGACAGTGAGAGAGAGAGACAGTGAGAGAGACAGTGACAGTGAGAGGAGCGAGAGCAAGAGAGAGACAGAGACAGAGTGAGAGAGAGTGAAAAAGAGAGAGAGACAGTGAGAGAGAGTGAGACAGTGAGGGCGAGAGAGAGAGCCTACCTTCAGACATGTCTGATAGCACCAGGCTCTCCAGCTCTCCCCACTCCGTGTTGAGTCTCTTCATCAGTTTGAAGGCGTTGACCGGGTGGCCCAGGAAGCCCTCTGGGTCTTGGGTGGCGGTGACCGACAGTGCGTCCATCTTCTCCGCCCATCTGGAGACCCACACACACACAAAGACACACACACACACACACACACACACAAAGACACACACACACAGTTTAGCTTTTGGTTATGACTCAGGCAAGTTCAACAATCATTCCTCAAGTTTCAAACATTGACAAGAGACAAACTCATCACGCACGTTCACACAATCAACACATTAACCACACACAGACTCGTCCACACCACCGATAAACGGATCAACAATGTTGTACATTGACAAGAAGCGTAAATCAACAATACTGTGCGCACACACACGGTATCAAATATGTGCACGGTATGTCCTACATAGACCAGAAGCTAAAATAAAGATGCATGTGTTCACACACACACAACTCACACAACCAACCATTTGTTCACACCACATACACACGTGCTAGTTGGAGATCTGATGACAATAGGCAGAGTTCCTTTCCTATCAGCTTCAGACCATCTTCACCACAATGAAACTGCATCGCACGAGTTCAAGAGGAAACCAGGCCATTCCCTCAGGCCCGTTCTGAAGACCGGGAGATATGAGATCCCATGGCAAATACCTTATTTTCTTGACTTCAATCCATTTATGTTTATAGTATGACTAGCTAACAATATATTTTAATGGTTTATTATATTATTTTGTGGGACAGGTTAAAAAATGTATTCACGGCTAGCCATCCTAAATACAGTCTACCTAAAGAAAACATGTGCCTCTTCCAGCCTGACACAAAATTCTCAAGTCAACAATAGAACAGAACAGAATAGCTTTACATAGAAGGGAATAAAAGCACATCCACTTCCAATACTAGAAATCTCCTCCGAAGGTGATCTAAATGTGTAACTTTGAAGAAGTAAAGCAACTGTAAAATGTGTCACGTTCCCCAGAACATTCCAGAAGGCTTCCAGAGGAAGCAGTAGCTTACTTCTTGACCTTCTCCAGTTTGCTCTCCTCGGCTGTGATGTAGTCCTTCAGCGAGGTAATCAGGTCCTTCTCCGTGAACAACAGGTCTGTCATCTGGCCTGGGGATGAGCATACATTATGTCACACAAAGCAAGGGGATTTAGGATGTCCCTTTTTTATGTATGGGGGTTCAATCACTTGCAATGAACATTAGTGAATATTTACTGCATAATTTTTTCTTTATAATCCAATGATCAAAAACCAACAATATAAATATTGCTAGCTTAGTGTTTTTCAGTTCCTAGCATTTTGTAAGTATTTTCAGTTTTGAGTACATACTGCCAACAAACCTTGACAAAAATAACCAACTACCTACCTGTTCCTAATTCAATTCACAAAATCATAATCATGCACCTTCACAGACACTGGTGTCTGTCCGGTATCAGTGAGGGTATCGGAAAATGAAAATGAGGAACCAAAGCTGGTACGGATGTTTGGATGTAGCGATCTAGTTATTAGTTATTTGTTCTAGTTATTTCGATTAATGCTTATGGTGGATAAGATCCGGTAGCTTGTTTATTTTGTTTTTTTCGACGGCCCATTGCGAGGCCCAGCCGGTGCTCCTGTCTTCATTTATTTCTGGACAGTCTTTGCTCCGTTTGGGTAGACCCTTCACAATATGATATTTGGTTGTGGTTCCAAATAAACTTGAGTATGAATATATACCTGGGTTGGGTGTCTATTACATGTTGCGGTTCTTTACCGAGCTGCATGAAGGAGAGGCCTCAACATCACACATCACACGATGTCTAGATAGTTCAGACAGCTGAAATCCGTAATGTAATGTTATTACGGGTTATAAAGGTGTGCAGCAAGCATCGGAAAACGATGTTTAATTAAATCAACTGCAATCTCACGTAACTGCAGTCTATCGATTTCTTTCTAATCCTTCAATCCAATTTAATAGTATTTTTTTCCCTCCTGGCTATGTAGCCAAGCGGGTGACCAATAACCATAAACTCACATGGCCAAGGCAGTAACCAATCACTGTACACTCACAGTACGGCGGCTGAATGAAGCGACGGTGTTTCGGACTTTGAGGAAGTATAAACTACACATCCCTCTGGCACATGTTATGGTTATTTTAGGTTTGGATATCCTGTTGCCCATCACTTTAAAAATAGACATGAAGATGAAACAAGGGAAGATGATACAACATATAAGTAAGAAAAAGAAAAGGCATGTGACTCACCGATGGAGGTGAAGAAGTCATTGTTGGCCGAGGTGGGGGATGAGCAGAGGAAACAGAGGATCAAGACCCACCAGCAGTCCACCACTCGCTGCTTCATGGTGTTGAGGTGCTGTACCACAAACTGGACAGGCTAGTGAGATGTAGAGAGAGAGAGAGTGAGAGAGAGATGTAGAAAGAGAGAGAGATGTAGAGAGGTACAGAGAGAAAGAGAGAGGTAGACAGAGAGGTAGAGAGAGAGGGGAGTATATGTAAGGGATAGGGTTGAAGAGAGAACAAGTGGAGAAGGTGAACGGGATGAAGTGACGAGGCATAGCAGTAGATGACATGTTGGCAGTGTTGTTGGTGAAATAATAGCAAGGAGGAATTTAGAGTGACCAGTATAAACATCATGTCCTTCTCAATTCCACTCCTTCAGATGCACATTTATATTTAGTACGAGTGTGCAGAGGAGCGGTCTGGACGAATTCAAGTTTATTTACACAAGCAGCAGGTCTGGACGTTCTCCTGCAGGCTACATTGTTTGCCTTGATTACATTTTTAAAGAATGTAGCAGCCACAGAATATCTGGGATTTGAAATACATTTGCTTTATTTTATGAATAATTCTAAAAGGTACATGCGGGCCTCACATAAAACAGCTGCAGCTGGTATCCACGCCTTGTTATACGATAATAAAACAAGCGCAAAACAAAGCCTTACATCAGTATGACATAGTTATGGTTTGCTCCCCTGGATTTCCTATTTTACAGTTGAAGCTCCTGGAAGCATTGAAGTCAATCTGATAACTATGAAACAGCAGTTTTGTTGCTGAGGAACAGCCTACTATTATAAATGAAAAGAAAGTACCTAACCACACACACACACACACACACACACACACACATTTATCTCGGATGACACAGCAAACAATCAATTAAAAAAATTAAGCTCGCTTTTGTACACAAACTTCCACCATTAATATCCGACTACAGCAGAACATTCCGATGAGATGGGTTTGCTGAACCACTATGACATATGCAAATCCCGGATTACAACTACTTCAACTAACTACCCCCCCCACCCCCCACCCCCCGTTGGCTTAACCCAACATGTCTTCTTAGAAAATGTAGACTGCAGCTAACCTGTCCTAACATAGCCTACTGACAAGGAATGTCTAGGCAGGAACTCCAGCAAACGGCTGGGGCGTTTAGGAGGAGAAATGTGAGAGAGACCATAAGACTGCCACGTCCTTCCCCCACCCCCTTAACAGAACCGGGGTTATTTAGCGGTGGGACGCATGGAACCTCATCATCATCTCCCTCCTCCTGCTGCTGCTGCTGCTGCTGAATACGTATTGGGCTACGACGAAGGCGGTGAATGCGACTATCAAGCAAACGTACCACACTCTTTTAACATACAGTTCAGCATTGTATGTGATCGATATACACAATCATTATATGCCACAAAAAAAAAATATACGAAATGTGTTGCATGTCTGCAAGAAATACAAATATTCACAGATCCTCTCACTGGTATGACTTTGGCCATCAGTATAATTAAAAGGGATTTTCACACTTGTTGGTGAACCTTAAAGTTCCGATTGGTGGATTTCCGACAAAAATATAAAGTTTGGATGTTTGAAAACAATATCAAGTTTTACATTAAGACCTACGCTTTGGAAAACAACGTCAAGCGATAAACCAACGCATATAAAGTCAATCACATATCTAAGTAAATCGATTTACTTTCCGTTCTTGATAAAACACCGATATCGAACTGTAGTCACTAGCAACGGTCATGTAAGAACACGCAAGAATGAAGAAGTCCCCCAAAATCAAAAAATCACAGCAGATTCTTCTGGATGTCTGACTCCACGCAACCCCCACTTGCACTTCCCGTCCTGGTTTTATAACGTCTGAGCATGTCATTCCGTATCAAGATAAATTATATAAGGTTCAGAAAACATATTTACCGTGTTCTGAACGCTCCTTTTGGGGAGGTGGCTGATGCGTGAATTCCCACGTCGTTATAAAGCCTACAGGCTACAAATCCCTGAACCGTAGAAACAGTAATAACGACGCTTCCTGCTTGGAATTGTCCCTTTCTTTTTCAAAATAAAAGCATACCGAGGTGACCATTGCATAGCAGTGTTTACACTAAATTGTATCAAATAGACATAATAGAATATAATAGAATAGATACACATAATTTTCCCTTACAACTTTAATAACGTGATGTTTTGTCCCTTTAGATGACTAATTGAGCGGCAATAAATAAGTTATATTAATAACTATACCAAATGGTGTACCAAATACACCATCAATTCAAACAATAGAATAAAAACATAGATCGAAAAACAATTCACTGAGATAATTTAGTCCATTAGGACTTTTGTTTGTGGCTTCACAATGTGGCTTCACAACAGAAATAAACTACATCTCTCAAACAATCACTCACCACATTTCCTCAAGAAGAAACACTACAAGTGCCTTGGTTAAAATTTATTGGAAATGTGGATCTTATTAAACATTGATAAATTGTTGAAAAAACTGGTTTTCTGTTGAGTGACATCCTCAAAATCCGGTATGTCTTTGGTGGCTGTGTCATTTTGCAATAAACTCACTGTACATCGAAAATAACTGATACAAACCAAATCGATTTACGACAATATTATATCAAACAACAATATGTTATAACAATAATAATAATATATCATACATATCGTACAAATATCATACAGAAATTGGAACTTTTCATTTGAAAATCTGTAAACTGAAAATCCAGATTTGATCAGATCAGAGGGCACAATGACCCCTAGATTGTGTATTTGTGGCAGGTTATTTAGAAAAGCATTGCCATACAATACATTTTAATTCCAAAAGATGGACATCGTTCGTAAAGTGTCTTCATGCATACGGGCAAGTGTTTACAATAACATACAATGGACACCTGTGCGTTGTATGCTGGGGTAGTGAACGTGTGCGAGTTATGTGTCAAGTGTTGACATACATACAACACCTGTATGTGTTTATATGTATATAATTATACAAAACATCCTGAGATAGAGGTTGCTTTTTCTGTTGAAAAAAACAATAAAGTCACTCTTGATTGTTGACAAACAAATATCATAGATTCAAAACCAGTTTTTCCTCATTCTTTGCACCTGCTAGGGGCCAAGGGTTTTGGTGGGTTCAGAGTCTTTGAGAAACACATGCTATCACATATTATGACATGTTATCACGTGTTATCACACCGTTATCAGGACACATACACTTGAGGCTGTGTGCTGCAGTGATCCGTTATGTGTCTCCCATGCGACCGAATGACCAGGTCTCGTTCCAAATGCTCAATATCGAACACTGAGCACTACAAATGTTCTCGCCGTCTGCCGGGATAAGTGTGGCTTAGTCATAGCGCTCGGAGGTGACAACGACAATATAATTCAGACCGTGGAACCGCTGTACAAATGGCTTGCATGAACATATCACGCGACAATGACAATGACTAGCAACATCAGGCCGCCCTTTACACCACAGCGCTACGCCACCCACACCACCCGCACCACCTCCGTCACCTCAGGATATCTTACAGCTGTTCCTTGCGCAGCTCTGGGCGGAGGGGCTCAGCGGAGGCGGGAGTATGAGTTTGGGCTTTTTGAGCAGCGTGCCTCCCGTCCTCTTGGTAGCGCCGTTCGGGCCACTGCCGCCGGTCGCGGCGTTGTTGGCGGCGTTGGAGGGGGCAGTGACGGAGTAAGAGCGGCCGTGCATCATGCGGGCATTGAGGCCGTTGGCCATGGAGAAGGACTTGAGGTGGGACTGCAGGGCGGGGGGCAGGGGCAGTTTCTCCACCAGGTGGACGGGGGTGCAGGACACGATGGAGCGGCAGCACAGCTCCTGGAGGCTCAGCACTGGAGAGGAAACACAGGAGATGGTGTTGAGGTTAAGTGGAGACCGGGTTCAGCACTAGATGTCAACCAAGCAGTCTGGTTTGTAATGTAGAGACCAGGTTCAGCACTGTAAACCAAGCAGTCTGGTTTGTAATGTAGAGACCAGGTTCAGCACTGTAAACCAAGCAGTCTGGTTTGTAATGTAGAGACCAGGTTCAGCACTGTATGTTAACCAAGCAGTCTGGTTTGTAATGTAGAGACCAGGTTCAGCACTGTAAACCAAGCAGTCTGGTTTGTAATGTAGAGACCAGGTTCAGCACTGTATGTTAACCAAGCAGTCTGGTTTGTAATGTAGAGACCAGGTTCAGCACTGTAAACCAAGCAGTCTGGTTTGTAATGTAGAGACCAGGTTCAGCACTGTAAACCAAGCAGTCTGGTTTGTAATGTAGAGACCAGGTTCAGCACTGTATGTTAACCAAGCAGTCTGGTTTGTAATGTAGAGACCAGGTTCAGCACTGTATGTTAACCAAGCAGTCTGGTTTGTAATGTAGAGGCCAGGTTCAGCACTGTATGCTAGCCAAGCAGTCTGGTTTGTAATGTAGAGACCAGGTTCAGCACTGTATGTTAACCAAGCAGTCTGGTTTGTAATGTAGAGACCAGGTTCAGCACTGTACGTTAACCAAGCAGTCTGGTTTGTAATGTAGAGGCCAGGTTCAGCACTGTATGTTAACCAAGCAGTCTGGTTTGTAATGTAGAGGCCAGGTTCAGCACTGTATGCTAGCCAAGCAGTCTGGTTTGTAATGTAGAGACTAGGTTTAACACTGAATGTCAAACAAGCATCTGGTTCCAATATGTAGAGACGGGGTACAACACTAGATGTCAATCAAGCAGTCTGGTTCTAAAATGTAGAAACTAGGTTCACCATTAGAAGATCAACCAAGCAATCTGGCTCTAAAATGGTAACATGCATTAATTAGGATGTAACAAATGAGAGCGATGATAATAATGATAGTTATCATGATGATTGACAACGGAATATTCAAAGGGAATAACCAAAGAAATGTATTGTATTATGAAGGATGGATAGACTACTCTGTATGTATTCTTCTACATCACTAGGGGGCAACCTAACGTAAATGTCCATTGACAAAAAACTATTATCATAGTAATAGTAGATATGTCCAAATTCTACTGTAACATCTCACATCTCTCGTCCATGTAACAGGCCTTTATCACAGAGGTGTACTAGTAGGGATGAAAACAGGTGTAGCTCATTAAGTTGATGACGGCCCTGTAGCCATGCCAGGGCCCATAATTAATGAATAAATTAATTGAATGTAATGTAATGAGATACACCTGTGTTCGCCCCTACTATTACACCTCTGTGATAAAGGCCTAAATAATATATATGCTTAGTAATACATACTTTAGAATATAGACATAAGTAATACAGGGGCCTATCTGCAGGTACTGGTGCAAATACTGCAATTTAAGAGTGTCTATCTTTACTATTATCTTATTTTTGTGGTTCAAACAAAACAGTTAAATCACAAAGTGCATCTTGTGCCCCCCCCCCCCCCCCCCCTGACTCTACCCTCACCCTCTCCCACCCCTTACCCTCTCCCCCCTCACTCCCCCCCCCCCGCCTCTCACCCTTGTTGGGTCTCCACAGGCGGTCCATGCCGTGCCTCATCAGAACGATTCGGGCGAGCTCAGTGAAGGACTCAGTGATGTTGAAGTTGCACAGAGGGCTGACCTCGAAGAAGGTCACGCCCAGCTTTTCTGCGTACACCTGGGCCTGCTCCGTGGTCACCTGGCGCTTGTAGGCCAGGTGGAGCCGGTTGCCCACCAGGATCTTAGGCACCCCCGGTGCATGCTGGGTAATGGCAATAACAACAAAAAAGAATTAGTTTCAAGCGGGGATTTATGGGTTTCTGTCCCGAGATTAATTTGAATCCAATTGGATCTTGTATAATGCTACGGTCATACATATGGAAATTTATATACTTTTATACTTATATTTAATGATTAAAGAATACTGAAATGTACTAATATACATATAAAATACTCATATTAGAGTTAGATTAATGCAGTGTTTATGTGTAGGCTACTTCTATCTACACACATGCTATAATGTCATTTGGATGTTAAATATCTTGTGGTCATCAGATTAAAGACAGAATAAATCCATTGTTAGGGTGATTATGCAAGATTTCTTTATGTGATTAAAATCAGCCCATCGTTGAGTGCTCGGGGGGGTTACTGAGGGCTACCCTGGGCTTATAATATTCTCACAATTAAGTTTGAACAAAGAAACATCTTGCCATTAAGATGTCAATATATCATTATGAAAATAAAGCTTTGGTACACCGCCTTATATCCCAATAATGCCTCTTAAATAATTGTGGATACAAACCAGAGTCTGAATGCCCCAATGGAAATTTTTACAAAAGGCCTTTCAATGTCTATCAACAATCTAGATATGGGCTTTTGTTTTGTATCAACTTAAAGAGCTGATGCAATCTGTAAGTCCCCTCCGCAGTGGGTTTTGGAGTGAGCGTGGAGAGGAGAATGTGTGGGATGGTGCTGTGATGGTGGCTTACTCATTTCGAGAGGGGTGCAAATGAGCAGCAGGGATTACATCACAAATCTCCAAATCTAAATCAAAACCCTCTAAAACCTAATCGCACTGTGCATGGTACAAATGGCGTTGTCAAAAGGACATTTTGGCTTTGTCTTTCACAATGTGTTTGTAGTTCACAACCATATGCAACATGCTGTAGGTATACACACTCAGACACACGTGCACTCTCAGCGTACACACACACACACACACACACACACACACACACACACACACACACCTGGACCGATGCACATAGACACACAAACACACAGACACACACACACCTGGACCGATGCACATAGTACACACAAACATACAGCAGGGGATCGATAGGATCAATAGCCAGACTGACAGACAGAGAGAGGGAGAGAGAAAAATGGACTCAGAGATAAACAGGAGCAGGAAAGTCAGATTGATTGAATACGATTCCGCCTTACTTCGTCGATCTCTTTGATCCATCTGTCGATGCCATCGAAGGACCATCGGTTGGTGATGTCATAGACTAGAATAACTCCCTGTTAGAAGGAGGAGGCAGGTGACAGTGAGACCACCATGGGTAAACAGAGAGCAGCAGAAATACATGGTATCGGTCTCATCATGGTCACCATGCATTCAGATCTAAAGCAACTGCCAGTAGTCAAACAAATACATGAGAACCATGAGACTCAATCAAATACACAATTGAATCCAAATACAGTCTGAAAAAATGGCTGATTGAGCAGGTAGGGGTTTTGGTGTCTAGCTAAAGGGTGCCTACATGAAGACTACATGCCTACAGGTAGGCTTCAGACTTTGGTGTTTGAACCGAGACCCTTTAGACTGGGGTTCCAACACCCTAACCACTAAACTATCTTGGTCCGCATGAGGTTAGTTAAGTTACCGTGAATGTATGTGTGATTACACACACACACACACACACACACACACACACACACGCACACACACACACACACACACACACACACACACACACACACACACACACACACACACACACACTGGCATTGAAGACGAGACACCACCACGTATCATTATGGGTTAGGAATTGCTAAAAAAAACAGGCAGTTCGACTCAACTAGTGGCATCAACACGTGCACCGTGGAACTCCAATGAGGATAATCCCTGTGTGTGTGTGAATGCGATCATCTACTGTGTCTGTCTATTCGCATTGTTTTATGTCAAAATAAATACAGCCTACAACAGTCACTGCCTGTGCAGTGATCGGTTCTGCCTGCGTGGAGTGCTTTTGTTGAAACGTTGAACAATTACAGAAGCATGGGATTTGTCTCATGCATATCATAGGATTTCCTTTTAAGGGTGCATTTTCTTGGACCTCTGCTGTAAGACTCTTGGTTATTGTTCTGTAAGGAGTGGACTGTGTATCATAGTACATGAGTACACACACACACATGCATGCAATGCTCACAAACACATGCACCCACACACACACGCAGGCTCACACCACAATTGTAATATTATATTAATATTATATAGTGCACAGTGCACGTAAGAAACCGAAGAATAGCCCAGTGTATTGCTCCTGTGGCGATGGTGTCACAGTTGCCATGGTAACAAGTATCTCTCTCTCTCTCTCTCTCTCTCTCTCCTCTCTCTCTCTCTCTCTCTCTCTCTGCCTCCCTCCCTCCCTCTGAATCTCCCCAAGCACTGGACCACTGAGTGATGACCACAACAACATATCACTAATTAAAGTTTTTTAACAACCCCTATGGTGACCATCAAGTGGTCTAGAGTGCAGCACACTCAGCCTCTTTTACAGCTCTGTGTCAATAAACATGTAAACAAAATGGATGGAAAATGCTGCAATGATACTGAGATGGAGAGAATACCATGTACTGTAGTATAGACCCTTTCTCTTAACCACCTACCCCGTTTTAAAGTGTTCATGTTTTGATATTTGCAGTTTGTGCATGCATAGTGTGTGTGTCTGTCTGTCTGTGTACGTGTTTGGGTGCCCCTTGTGCTTTCCACAGAAAGTGGTCATAGCATGGGTGGTGGTGTTTGTATTAAACTGTCAACAGTTTTAAAAACTCATGTTCAGTAGCCACTTTTGACTTCTGCGTAGTTGGTAGTATTTGAATAATTAGTGGTACAACTATTTGTAAACGTATGACTAGTAAGTTATTAGCTCTACAACTGTAAATCGCAATGCTAGTGATTTCTAAGTACCTATGTTAGTAGGTAAGGGATTTATAATTGATAATGGATTGACAAAGGGTATTTCAACCTGATTTGGAGATACTCAAATGGAATGTTTGACATACAGTGACAACATACAATACACACAAACACAGAGCATTTACCTGGGCTCCCCTCGAGTAGGATCTGAAGATGGTGCAGAATCGCCCCTGACCAGACGTGTCCCTTTTAAAGAGAACACACATACACAACAATACAGATTAGGATAGGACAGGACAGGAAAAGAAATATAACAATGAATTCCCAAAACCTTTTTCCCAACAAACATGTAGGAACTCAGGAACTACCTCTCTCTAACTATAACTATAACTATAACTATAACTATAACTATAACTATAACTATAACTATAACTATAACTATGGTCATCATCACTCACCAGTATTGGACAGTGTGGTGGATGGAAAAGAGTTGTAATTATTTTAGGGTGAACAAGAACATGCCTCTACCATGACACTGTCCAGAGCTGCATACCAACACAGTGTTTGGGTTGGCAAGCAGAGCAGACCTCTCTGGCCTCCAGCCCACCACTACCTCTAACTCACTAGCCTGCAATGAACCCAGCTGCGTTCTGGAATTCGGCTGCTTTCCACATAGTAAACAAAACATTTGATGATGAGGTTTTTGGTATTGATATTAACACCTTTTTTTTTGCTTCAGGTCTTTATACTACACATTACCATAAGTAGGTTGAATAAGAGTACTTTTTCTTTTAACTGGTTTTAGCTATGGCTAACCTTGTTTTCTTTTGGGGCATTTTGCAATGGGCAGGTAGGCCAACAAAGTAGCCTATCTTGTGTTTCTAAAGTTGCTATGAATATTCGCTAAGAATAGTCATGCTATTTAGCCACTGAGGCTAGCTAAATTGTTAAACTAATAAATTAACAAATAAATGCAAATCCTAGAAGCCTACATATTAGCCAGGTCACATTA
>JACYXH010000292.1:1545000-1680000 GCA_026745465.1 Lota lota | reverse complement strand
ATTACATAAACATGTAAGGTTATCCTCAAAGGCAGATGAAAAGGACCCTTCTATAGATAGCGTTGCTGAGATCTGTGTGTCTTCAGAAATTTACAACAGATTCCGATCCTTTCAAGTATTATTAAGAAGTATCTGTTGTACTCAATCAGAAGTATCACCTGAAGCACTGGGTTATTTTCCTGTTACCTGGGACTATACACATGACGTGGAACCACAGGCAAGCAATCCATCCAATTACCTCTCCATGATGTAAAATATTTCATACTTCAATGTGGGAAGATGAAAAAATGGAGTGAAAAACTGTCAGCTGAAGTCGACTTCAGTTGACAGTTTTGTATTTTCATTGTTAGAGGCATGAATAAATAAATACATCAATCTGAATACTAGAGGGGTACAGAGTGGTTCCTTCATAAGACATATTTCAGCCCTACAGGTGACGGTTAGAGGTGTTGTTGTGGTGATGATGGTGGTGGCGGTGATTGTGGTGGGTGGGGGTGGGGGGTGGGGGAGGAGGGTACTACAGTTTTATGTTTATGTGCGAAGGAGCGGATTTATTTTTAGAAGGAAGAAGCAGGCCAATTCAACCTCCACACTGACTTGCACAGCCAACTTGTGTGTGTGTGTGTGTGCACGTGTGTGTGTGTGTGCACGTGTGTGTGTGTGTGTGTGTGTGTGTGTGTTCATGTGTAAGTGCTTGAGAGAGAAGGGGAGTAGCTGGATAAAAACAAACAGAAGTCGTTAAGTGCACACACACACACACACACACACACACACATACACACACAAACGTGTATGAATGATAGATGAATCTTGGGAAATAGCCGTTACATAAGAGGCAGGGGCTGTAAATGCTCTCTCCGAGGGGCGGCCATGGTGCAGCCTTCATGGCTGCTCTCTGAAGGCCGATGGGGAAGTGACTTTAGAAGTGGAGATGCAGATCTTATGGTATTAATGCTGTATGGATGCCAGCGGGCAGGAGAGGAATCTCCATATTTCACATCAGGCAACATGCAAGTCAATATTGAGTTATTTAGATAAGGCTTGCCATAGATACTTTCACTTTCTCTAATGTAAACTGTGTGTGGTCAACTAGAAGAAATCAGATTTGGTTCAATCCTTCGGCCCATCCAAAGTGACTTCCTGATCAGTCACTTTGTATATCTAGAACAAACTCTCATGTCAGTGTGTATACTGATCTGTATTAATCGTCCATTGAATATATTACCACCAGTCCATGAAATAAGGAAAATAAACATGGTGGCCCCGTGGTGGTTTGTCTGTGCCATGGTCCATGGATGCATTCTTTCATGCTTGAGTCTATGTTGGCCCAGCGTGCCTGTTTCTGTGTCTGTCCTCCAAACTATAATCAAGGCCTTTTCCATGTGGGGTTTGGGCCCTGTCCTCATCCCTTCACCACAGCCTGAAATAACAGCCTCTCGCATGGCCGTATTCGGTCGGAGGAGAGCCCCCCCACCCCATTCACCCTATACCACCAGGGTAGCCTGTGGAAGGCATGCTGGTCTCTGACATTGTTCCAGAAGCTGAGATCATGTAGCTAAAGACCCTGTGGTTGACTCTGTTGAAGAAGAAAAACCCCACACACACATTATTGTGATTGGTTTTACTATACTTGTGACTACCCTTCCCTGTCAAGAGTTACATCCTCACAAGTATCGTAAACCAACCAACAAACACACACACACACACACACACACACACACACACACACACACACACACACACACAGTGGCCCTGGATCAGTCACTTGACTCTCATAAAGAGGATTTTCCTTGGCACCAGTTTTTGGGGAAGTGACTGCAGCTATGTCCCGTATTCCCAAGGAAACCAACTGATTAGCAAAGATGAGCCAGAAAAGAATGAGGGGCTAGACATCAAGGCTGCGCTACTCGTTTCGTTCTTTCCATCTCCATCATGATCGGGGCCCAAATAAAGCCAGAGTGTGGTGGTGGTGGTGACGGGGTTGGTCGTCATGGTGATGGTTGGGGAAAGGACTACACTGCACTCACTAAGGCCTTGTCCGCACTACGCCAGATAGTAGTGTAAACATTTATCTCTTGTTTTCGTCATTTGCCTCCGTTCACACTAAGTCAGAGTTTTCCACCACCGAAAACAGAGCTTTTAGAAAACGGTCTCCCAAGCGCACACTTCTGAACACTGCAGGCTTGTGTTGCTGTATGGACAGGTGAAACATATATCTTTTCTGAAAACGATGACGTCTAATTGTCATGTGATATTTTACAGTGGTCGAACAGCAAGCTGATGAAGACCCAAATACAAGCTTTAAGACCCCTTCCAAACTCCAAATCCAGCTTTTACTAATCTTATATTAAATAATCAAATCTCTAAAATTGGCAGTGGAACGTGAATTCAATAGAGTTTTCCTTCCTAATTCTCATCTGACTTTAATGACCTTGAATACCTTGAGTCACATGACTAACTTGTGACCAAATCGACTATCTGAGTCATGTTGTCAGTTGTATCGTGTAATGTGCATGTGTGCGTGTGTGTGTGTGTGTGTGTGTGTGTGTGTGTGTGTGTGTGTGTGTGTGTGTGTGTGTGTATGTGTATGTGTGTGTGTGTGCGTGCGATGGGTGAGATGATGGGTGGATTTAAGGATTTTTCTGCAGACCTATATTAGCATGGAGAGAGGGATTAGACTATGTGTCTCCTAATCTCTCTTAATCACTGCTTGTGGGAAATAAGGAATTGAATGACTAAGGAATTTTACTATACTTGTGATGATGTAACACAAGCACACACACATACACATGGAGACAAATGACACACAAACACACACACACTCCAACTTCAACAAAGAAGAAGGCAGACACACTATCCTTTATAGCTCATTGGGGGATAGAGAATAGGCTAAATAAGCCAGATTGCTCATACACACCCTGCTGCACCGACAAGTACACAGACAACCACCGGGTTTCGAATCCAAATCCAGACAGGGGCTGGGGCTTTAGGTTTTTATTTCAGAGTGTTGCATTTTGACACTAAAGCCCAAGACAGAGACAAGGACTGACAGAAGATCACTGGAAGCATTTAGCAAGACGCCCGCTACCGCGCCAACAACCCGTCTTACTTCCCATTCCCGTTTGCAGTCAACGTGTCAAAGCTGCTTATATGACGTTCAGTTTAATTTGACAAGAGGAATCGGCTCTACCCCCTCCTGCAACAGGGACTGGCAAAGATGCTGCCTTTAATGACGAGTAAAGTGTATTTTTATTTCGTGTCTTTTTCTTTTGCCTGAACCAGCATGACAACTTTCATGCCGATTCTTGTCTATTGAGCGCGTCTACAGTCCCCTGGCAGTCCGCTCTCTTGCCCGCCTGATATTGGCTGAACCACGTGACTACAGTGTGTGTGTGTGTGTGTGTGTGTGTGTGTGTGTGTGTGTGTGTGTGTGTGTGTGTGTGTGTGTGTGTGTGTGTGTGTGTGTGTGTGTGTGTGTGTGTGTGTGTGTGTGTGTGTGTGTGTGTGTGTGTGTGTGTGCGGCGTGCGTGCGTGCGTGCGTGTATGCGTTAATATTTAACATCTTACTTTCAGCAGTTCAATTGCTCCTAACGAATGCCCATTACAACATCTTAGCTTGGATCTCATGAGGGTCAAATGCCTTTCTCAAGGATTTAAAGCCACTATACTCCAAAGTTTGGAGTGAAAAGTGGTGTGTCTTCTCAGACTGCATTCGCCCTGACAAAGAGTTCCTTTGATTCTAGGTTTAGGTGCCTATGTCAGTTTTGAAAACAGAAATAACCGTGCTTGGGAAGAAAACATCAGTTTTGCTAAGTTTATGTCATTGTGGCTTTTGTGGTCTGTGTGTAAAATGATTGAATGATTGATTGATGATTGATTTAGCAAGGGAATCTTATAGAGGGAAACATTTTGGGAAATGGAATCATAACATGATAATTTCTACAGTTTCTTTCTTTCTACAGTGAGATATATGGAAATAGAGATTTGCCTGATTCTGGCTGGTAAATACGGGCAAACTTTACTTTTAACTGCACTACTAACTACAAACTATTTTGGATGTGCTACTCCAATGTGTGTGTGTGCGGGGGGGGTGGGGGGGTGGGGGGGAGAGAGGATCGAGAGAAAGCAATGCCCCCCCGCCCCATTGCTTACTCTCGAGCAGGGCAGGGGGTGTGGAGGTTGCCTAAATAAATCATCTGAGCTGAGTTGAGGCTGTCATCATTGGAGGAACAATGTGCAAACTTTCATTTTAGAGGTAAGCATGAAATGTAGTCACATTACAGCATTTGATTTCACTTTGGAGTCGAGAACTATTTAGCACTTCTACTTCTACTACACACACACACACACACACACACACACACACACACAGTGTGTTTGTGATGATCAGTATGTTGGCCCTCTCTAGGACTGTGATTTCAGGTCCCAGGTGAGTAATTTGACTTCCCAAAACAAGAAATGAAAAGAGGAACGGTGAAGGAACCTGGCTTTGTATAAACAGCATGTAACACAGAACTACACCTTAACGGCACCGTGTGTTTTACCACCAGGTGAGCTGTTAATTAGCCGTTGGAAAACATTCCAAAATGTTTAACATCACCAGTGGGCGTGTCCACCCAGATAGTCTAATAGAGGCCCTTTGACTCTCAATGACTTTTGGTTAACAACTGGAACTGGAACCATAAGGCATGAGCCAATTTAATGGTGTTTTAATTAATTTGCTTCACTCAAACACATTCTAGTTTAATGTGAACATTCGTGTCCATTTATGAATTAATCAACCTTCCATCTGCTAGAGCTACCAATAATGCAACACATCTGACCTAAATTTGGAAGTCAGTACGCAACAGTCTGAGATATAGTGGTGAGATGAATCCACCCAGACAGTCACGCACATACAGTATGTGTGTGTGTGTGTGTGTGTGTGTGTAGGTGTGTGTGTGTGTGTGTGTGTGTGTGTGTGTGTGTGTGTGTGTGTGTGTGTGTGTGTGTGTGTGTGTGTGTGTGTGTGTGTGTGTGTGTGTGTGTGTGTGTGTGTGTGTGTGTCTGTCAGGACAACTGCCAACAATACCATTGGCATCCTTGAGCAAGATGCCTAACTCCCTATCTGCACATTAACGACATTTATCAAAACATATGAAGTCCACTAAGTCTCTTAAATGTCTGCTAAATGACAAAATAGTAAATTAGGTACACAATTGTCGACAGTTTCACAAATAGCAGTTCCAAACTCAAAGCAAAACAGGGTGAGCAAGCCAACAAGCAGGACGTGATCATAAACCATGCAACATCAGATAGATGTTTTATGTGAGTAATGGGTCGTAAAGACATGGAGAGGCAGACACTGTTCCACAAGGTAGGGCTTTTTTTTTTTTCATGGCAGTGCCGGTCCCAGAGACAAGCATGGACATGTCTATGAAATCAACCTCTATCATGATTATTTTTCGCTCTTCACACCCATGAAGGGTGGATCATTAAAAAAACACATTTGAATGAACTAAGATTGAGCATGTTTTCTTGCATATATTCTTGAATTCGTTTTCTTGAAATGTAGCCTAATGTTTAACAGAGATTATATTGGAACACAAAACTCACCAAACACTCAATATCTCCACATCTACTCAATGAGTTAGCACTCTACTGCTGCAGGTGTAGGCCTATATGAAATAGCCTCGTGATTCGGTTAGGTATTCTGTGATTTTTGCAGAGCAGGTGAACAGGCCATAACACCTGACCATGTCGTCACCGTCCTTTAGTTGACATCATGCATTACAAAGAAACTAGAATGAACTCAAGCTCTCGTTCATTCACTTGAGACAAGTATGCGTGTTAACATTTATAATAAGACTTTCTTATACGTAATAATGAACTTCTGCTAGATTTAGATCATATAATGTTTAATAAATATTTAATGTTAATGAATTCACCGTGACGTGCTCTGAAATGACGTCCAACTAGCCTTTTCTGGCTGAAGAAAGTGCGCGCGTCTGGACCAAGCAATGCGTAAAACTGCTCCATGGGTTTTTGGGATTTGTGTTCAAGAAAGAAAAGTCCCGAGTATAAGTTGACCATGTATAGGCCTACATCTAAACGTCTCTATTTTAATACCAGTGCAACTGACGTATTATGATGTTTACGGTGCTCTCACCCATGTTGTAGCCGTACGGCGACTCCGTGGCCCCATCCTGAAGGCTGGCCAGGATCTCCCCCTTCCCCACATCGCTGTCTCCCACCAGGAGAAACTTGAGCAGAAAATCGTATGCCTTGACGGGACTGGTTCTGTGGTTCATCCTCAACGCCGATTGTCGCCGTGTTCCATTGTGGAACAGCGTTAACAAAATATATACGCAGTTATACAACTTCAGTGGCGCGTAATTCTGATGACGGAAAAAGAATCGGGCCGATCGGGCAAAGTAATCAAATATTACGCAACAGATGTAAACCCATACAGAGGGTTTTTAAAACCACTCAATCGTTTGATGTCTTCATGACTAAAGTTCGCTTCATGCGCCGTGTTAACGCAAATCTATTTAATGGTAATTAAAAATTTGCCATCTTGAAGGATGTCAACAATTACTGTGCGATCCTCAGTCAGAGCCACAAGTGTCCAAAGTGCCACCCGCCGAGCGATGACATAATGCAACGTTAAAACGATGCGATCACGGGAAGAATGTTTGGACTATACCCTCGGTGTGTCCCAATAGATGCGGTGCACTGCGTCCTTGCATCGCATAAACGTACCCCCAATGTGGACCAGTGCTATCAGTGAAAAGCCGTTAAACTGACAAATCAATTCGTCTTTGTAAATCCTTCCTGTTGGCTTGCACGTACAGAGGCACGAGCACCCTGTGTATCTCACACACAGCTCGGTTTCCTTCCTTCCATCCTTCTGTTTTTCTACGCCTCAAAAAAAGTGGGGTAAAATCCAAGTATCCGAGCGTACAAATTTCTCAATCGTCAACCAATCAGTGAGCGCCCCACTGTACGTTCGGATCGGTGATTGGTTGTATACGGGCAAGGATCCGCCCACTGTACCTTTGGACCCTTGTGTCTATAGTCAACCACTCAAGTGGTGGTGGTGGGCGATATCTGTGCTTGGATGTGGTTGGTCGGTCCAATGGGTTGCTAGGGCAGCCTCTAAATCGTAGTCGACGCTCAAGATGTCCATCAAACATCATAAAGACAGTCCATTTGCTGGGAAGTATTGCTAAAACCGCCCCTTTCGAATTGAAACGCTGATATCCATAAAGGCAGATTCCAGGTCGGTAGGAGACTATGTTCTGAAATAGCAGAGCATCACCAACAACCGATATAAAACTGACCCTGACTCCGTGATATTATAGTCTATATGGGTGGTCTGCGCAGTGTGCGTGCACCTTGGCAGGGGGACAGCGTGGCTCGGTTTGTTGTCGTTTTCCCCTCCTGACAAATGGACAGTGGTGTGACGTAGCCCAGCAGCAGCCACACTAAAGACTGCATTGATTCAAGACGACGATAAACAAATGTAATCTTATAAAGACAAGTAAACTCTTTCTCTTGGCCTTACTTTAGTTTGAGTTATACATGAAGGCATAATTATGACACAATCCATAGAGCAGGGTCTATTGAGTGGTGTTCACACGCATACATTTTTCTTTGTAAACAGTGGGTAGTGATGTTTATGAGGATGGATGGGGTCCAATTGAAATAGTTTTACAACTGCGGGAGTCCACTCGAATGACTATTATTAACACATAACCGCCAGAATTTTGGATTGTTTCCAAATCCCAATGCATTGAACTGTGCTCATGCAGCCTTCACACATAAATATGTATTAGGGTCACTTTAATATTTATGAAATTGATTCTGATACTGATTAAGCCACTGACAATGGACAGTTAGTAATAAGGGGTAATTGGGAAACCGATGCTTTTTATCCTCAGGGTTAAAATGTCATTATATAGCCTAGTAAGTATCAACAATCTGTCTTCTATTTTCCCAGGATGTTTGTGATTTTAAACATATTTTGCTATGTGTCATATAAACCTTGAGAATATGTAATTGTACGATATAACTTCCGTGTAGCCTAAATAGAGACACGACTGCTACTTCAATAACACAGGCAAGGTCCTGCATTATGTAAGACTTCCACCTTTATGTCCTCTGCTGGTTAATCAGGGTAATACACATTTAAAACAATGTTATCCTAAACATACGGCACTCATTTTACAGCTGTTAACACACAAAACTTTCATCATTGTGGCATACCACAAGTATTCCCTTTACATTTACTCTCAGGACACAGCATAAAACAAAGTTTTACTGGTAGTTTCCACGATCTCTCGCCTACAATTCAAACTGTGAAAATAAATAAACACAGTGATTCCATTTCTATTGGATGATTGAAGAATGCAAAATCTTGTAATCTCATAAATAAAATTGTATATGTATTTTCTCACAACACAATCGCAAATAAAAAATTTTTTGCCAGAGAGACAGTTCGTCCGAACAAATGTAAGTTTGAGTCTCTCAGCGGACCTAGCGGTCAGCCGGGGGATCATTTGTAGCTGTACCCGGGCAGGGGCAGCGACTGGCCCTCCTTGGCCTCGAAGAAGGTGTAGGAGAGGGTGATGGTGTCGACGCGCGCCATCCGCGGGTCCTCGTCGAATTCAGGGTCAATGTAGAAGAACACAGGCATGTCCACCTCCTCCTTAGGGTTCAGGCGCTGCTCCTCGAAGCAGAAACACTGGGGGAGGAAGGAGGTGGAGGGGGGAGGAGGAAAGAGGTCGAGTGGGGGAAGAAGGATAACTATTAAAAAAATGTATTCTGCTTGGTAGATCTCCCTTATCTTAAAACGTATAATATATGTTAATAAATAGTGTGGGTCACGTATCGATGTGTGTGTATTAGACACGTGTTTGTATTGAATCCTGACCTGGATTTTGTTGAAGTACTGTCCGGCATCGAAGGGCACTACATTGTAGGTGGAGATGCCGATGACGGGTTTGTCAGTGGGGTTCTTGGCCCTGTAAAAGGCGAGAGCCGTCTCTCCTGGTACTACCTGGAGAAGCAGTGTACACAGATATTGGATGTGTTGTCAAGTGTGATATCAGTTACGCTTGTTTATAGTGCCCCCAAATGATATGTTTGGTATTACATGAGCACTGGTAATAATATTCAGTGCAAGAGATAATTTTAGATTTTATTTTAAACACTCAGGAAGAACATTCAAACGACAAACTCACAAAGATCTCGGACTGCTGTGGGCGGAAGTTCCACTGCATGCTGGCATGCGTGTCGGCGTTGAAGGTGATCTTGATGACGCGGTCCTTCACTGCCGTCATCGTCTCCACTTGGTCTGCATCGTGGCCCGCCACAGCCGTGCCGCCAAGCCCCGAGGCCTGCCGAAGGTAAATAGAACTTTACATTCTTATCCTACCGTCTCTAGCACAGCCAGCTCTCAACAAAAACATGGCAGAGAAATTAGATGGGTTTGTTACAACTACTTGTTGTCAAGTATTGATCTATGTTTACTTTTGATTAGATTGTCAGTCCAATTATAAATTCTTTATTATATTATTAATGTAGACCTTGTGTAGATGTGTTCTTAGGGACCGAAATCAGCTATGCATTGATAATTGCTGATAGACAGTGGCCTGACTTGGGAACTTTTGCTAGCCTTCAGAGCCGTCACCTATAATCATTGTTAAATGGGGGCAGGATAGTGGAGTGGTGAGGGTTGGTTGATGCCCAGCCAAATGGCTCCGATGTTCGAAGAACCAATATCCACAGTCTAGCTGTAGTCTTCACTGAGAAGATGCCTTGAATTCAGAAAAAATGTAATTTCCCCAAGGTAAAACCCTAAGGTAAACCTCCTAGGATAAGTGAGTGAATTGTCCAAATCGGTTCCCCTGCAAAACACCCATTACAACTATGATTTGTTTAGCAAGAGTTCTCATCTGAGTGTTCTGGTGGGTTTGCAGGTTTATCCTTACCTGGCAGTACAGCCTGTAGAGCGGCACTGATGCATACGAGAGTCCGATCATCCCCACACCGGCCGCCGCGATGTACGTCAGCACTGTCTTGTTCTTGCTCTTCCACTCATCCTCCTGGCTCTGTGTGCGTTTATTATGCCTATTCTTGATGCCCCTGGTTTGCGGCTTCCATCGTAGACCAATGTGCCGCGATATGAACTGTTGGGCCTGAGTGTGGAGACCCCTCTCGCTTGGCTGTAGTTGTTGTAGTCTTAGCGTGTGGGTGCAGCGCATCGACAGCGTAGACCACCGAAAGAACTCGCGGAGAACGCAGGGGAGAAGCATGCCGGTATGACGTCACCACTGATGGTCCTAAAGGTAGTTCACCTGAGAGACAAAAACATTATAATGAACTCAGGCTATTAGCTATGCAAAACTAGTATAAAATACATGTTATAACAAAGTTAAACTAAAACACGTTCAATAAATTGGTTACATATCAGTTAGGGTACTATTACTATTACACTGCTAGAGGAGCATTTATTTAGTATACAGTCGTTAGCAGACGCTTTATCCAAGCGTCTTACAGTGAACTTTGATACATGTTATTAAGGAGCTGGTATGGTGTTAGGGCCGTAGGACACCTACAGGTTAGTCTGCAGACATTGGGGATCGAATATAGTACCTTTGGCCAAGGAGTTGAAGACACATAGCGACTACATGATCCTGCCCAACACAAAGCATACAGCTAACTATATTTCAACAATATAAAAGAGGCTTCATGTTGACCTTCCTCTCTACATTTGCTACATTATATAATACAAAAACGCACACCGTTTTTACTCTAGTGCCATGTCCAAATATTGAACGTACTGTAACGTCAAGCTTTCAAACAAACCAGAGTGTGTTACATTAAAAAACTTTACTTGGACTGCTTTCCCACAGAACGACTTGCATTAGCAACATGCTACATTATTGTGATTCTTAAACTTGTCAAGGGCAAGAAGAAAATAAGTAATTGTGTTGACAACATCAGTGCACGAATTGATGCGATTTAGTACACGAAAAAGCACGGTACCTGTTCAAAAATGATTCGGATACCAAGTAGATTACGAAGACATGACATTACCAAACATGAACTACTGCAGACAACACTCATACACGTTGCATTCCAATAACTTGTCCCCCCTTGAGCCCAGACTTCACTGCAAAGGTTCCGTCACAGTTGGTTCCCACAAATGTATTCGCTGACTAATTATTATGTCATATTTTTATAATCCAATAAAGAAGAATGCAAATCGTCGTTTAACAAAGTAAATCAATATTAAATATTAAACACGGTAAATACTTTACACTTGTCCAACTCCCCCTTCCATTGGAGCCCCGGCCCCAGTTTCTATAAATATTGTAGCCTACACAAAAAGGCCAGTGTCTTTTTACTAGATACACACACAATAACATAATACTAATTTAGTGTATTGATTAGCGTACTCTCTCTCTCTCTTTCTCTCTCTCTCTCTCGCTCGCTCTCTCTCTCTCTCTCTCTCTCTCTCTCTCTCTCGCTCTCTCTCTCTCTCTCTCTCTCTCTAAAATCAAGTCCTACAGAACAAACAAATAAATCCTAATTATTATGACTAAATTGTAGATATTTTGTGTCAGTTCTACTGCTGTACCGTGTGTGTGTGTGTGTGTGTGTGTGTGTGTGTGTGTGTGTGTGTGTGTGTGTGTGTGGGGGGGGGGGGGGGTTATATTGTTGTGTTGTGTTCGTCTATTAAGGTATTTATTGATTCATTGTTCTTATCGATAAATACATAATTTAATATTTTTTAATTATTTTAGGTACCAGTGGAGGGCAAGGTACAAGCTGGCATGCAGCCCAACCGATGATACTCGGGAATCAGCACGGATTAGCGCTGTAAAGGTAAGCGTGTCTCTCACGGTCTCTGCAGATTTCCACTTTTCTCTCTTTCTCCAACCAGTCCCACACACCGACCTCGTTTGAACGGGTGTTGGCGTCTCATCGCATCCCCATCTACCCCAAAACAACTGACTCGTATCATGTCTGTGTGTCACTTGCACGCGTAGATGTGTGTTTAATGACGGTGAGTGTGGGTGTGCGTTTGAGCGCATGTGTGTGCGTGGTGGTGGTGGTTTCGCGGCGGAGGGGCTGGGAGAGTACTTTATGTTTCTGACTGAGTGTGCGATGCCATTTCTATCCCAGGCAGCTGAGCGGTTCGATGGACTTTCTCTACTTTACTGGTAAGTTAAAACAAATTAATATCTTCCTGTTATTTTTTCTGTCCCTCTCTTTCTCTCTGGCTCATGGTGTTTTCCTCTTTCTGGTTTTAGCACTGGCTGAGCAAACAGCTGTCTAGTTGTTCGTGCACACTTTGATTTCTGAAGCTCTGGCTTTTACAAGAGAGCACCAACACTGGGGACGTACAAACCGGTTGCACATTTTCTGCTCAGGGTTCAACCACCTGCACGTGCAACTTGTCAAAGGTTATATGTGACACCTATGCTAACGCCAACGACATCAACAATTACATGTAGATATGTTATGTTTTTATTCAACAACGGAGTACAAACGCCACACTTTTCCCATGACGTCAACGACTGGAGTTCTAGAGGACAGAAATGATTGTAAAGTGTTTATAAAAATGAGACGACACTAGCTAAAAGTAGCTAGTGTCAGTTTTAGCGTCTTCCCGCTCAAAAAGGGCTTTAACAGCTGGTGGTTCAGTTGGAGCGCTAAGACCTTGACCGTGCTGCTGCGGGGCAAGGCACTAGCATAGCAGCTAATACAGATTACCAGGTATTAAGTGATCAGTTTAATTGCTTTCTTGTGTCCCAGCTACGTCAGTTTTTGTCAGCTGTTTTGCGCGCTGGGAGATATCTGTTGCCGGGGAGAAGCCAGAACCAAAAGAGTGAACTTTCGTTTACTCACAAAACAGTAAGAATATAGCCTATGAATGACATATTTACTGTTAATGAATCATGTGTTTATGGGAGTATATAAGGGGTGTCCTTCTTTGAAGAGTGCGGAGAAAGATGTAGCTTTTATGAATCCCAGACGGGAACTTCGAGATCTAGGCCTACTCTGATGCGTTTTTGTTATTGTTATTGTCTTTTCCCATTTCCATTTGCCATGTTCAGTCCTTTTGGGGGCATTTAGAACTATCCAATGTGAATTCTAGTGAATTCAGACATCAGGAATCAAACCTAGGACCTTTCGGCTGGTTGTCCAACACCTAAAACACTACAAGACTATCCTTCATTTTCTTTAATCAATTCTGCTCTTCATTGTTAAGTCTCTCAATTAATAACTCTTACATAGTGGAGGAGTGAATGTCATAACCCCATGAGAGCATATGCAGAAGGACAACAGAAGAGCATATGTGATTTTTTAGAGGGCAGGGATGTGGCCACTTTAAACTAAAGTCAAATTATTTTAAAGATTTGAGTTGTTTGTAGCCTACCAGTGATTGACAACAATTCTGTTCATATGAGTTGAGGGGAGAGTGGGTTAGAGGACGAAAATGAGGAGACAGAAAAGTAACTCAATTAAGGAGAAGCAAATTGGAACATTTTGAGGCCACTAGGTTTTAAGAATTTGAATCCCATTTAGTTTAAACTGCTTTTCACATGCTATTAACAGCAGTTGCTATTGTTAAACTTCCCCCTAAAAATGATTTCATATAAAACACCTTTTTCCCCCCCATAAAACAACGAAGAAACACACCAGAACACATTCACTCCTTTACTCAAATTATGACATATGTCTGACGTCTCTGGCCACTTAAATTACCATACCACATTGTTGTTATTTTTCGGATTATACAACAATACATTATTTAGGAAATCAAATGCAGATTTACTGCTGCATTCTTTCTAAAATTGTTGTAATTAAAGCATCATAACTTTTCCTCAAAGGTTATTTAAATACTAAAAAGTAGGTAATGGTTCCAAAGCTGTAAACTGGATCTCTATTAAATTCTTATTTGGGAAAAAAGAAAAATCTTGGTTATTCTAGCAATTGTTTGAAAACCCATCATCGTGTATTATCATTGTATTGCATTTTTTGGTAAAGATTTCCAGGGTAATTACACAATGTTTCTTGGTAATATTCCAAGGCCAGGGTTTATGCAGCCAGATTAGGATTACAGTTACCAGTCTATTATATTATTCATGAATTCCCAAGGAGAAAAGTAAAGAGTGTTTGATCTGTCTGCCTGACTTTTACACACACAGGCATGCACCAGATACAGACAAACACACATGCAGGCACGCACACACACACACATGCAGACACACACACACATACACACACACACACACACACAGCCTTTTGTGGTCCACAGCATATAGTCCTCACAAGCATGTCAGCTGAGTCACAGGACACATTGATATGATGGACCTGACAACATCGCTTGCTGTATCAGCTAATCTCTAACCACCAACTGATAGAAATGCTCTTCTGCTTTGTCCCTTTCCCACCTGGCATAGGTGTGTTTTTAAAGAAGGGCATCACTCTTTTAGTAATTTATGTTTAAGCCCATGATCAGGGTGCTCTGAACGCTAGGAATGAGGGACCTCTGCATACTGTTGAATTGAAGGTGTTGTGTGTTTGTGTGTGTGTGTGTGTGTGAGCGCTATTGCTACTAAATGCAATCATGCCTGCTGTTTATTGCCGCTGTTAGTATGCGTTCCCTTTCACTACAAGAGCGGATTAAATAGAGGAGGATATTATTGTAATTGTTCAGCAAAGTGAAGTGTTGTTGTTGCTGTTGCTGCTTCCCAGGACGATCATGGGACCACATGGCATCAACAGAGCTGTGCAGAGACTGGAGTTCTGTGACTGCAAGAAGGGACTCGGTCAGTGTGAACATCTCCATCCTGGTCTCTGAGCTCGTACGCCTGGTCTCTAGACTCTAACCGACATTGCAATTATGCACTTGACTACCACTAATACAAAATAATGTTACATTTTTCAACTAATCTCCTGTTTCTGTTTCTGATGCCAAAAGCCTAAATCCCTAAATCCTTTTAACTTTCTCATGCAGCACTTGCATGCTTTGATTTGTTTTCAGCCTCACCTGTAGTATACTTTGTATAACAGCCTCTACCAAAATGCTGTGTCTCTAACCAGCAGTACTCTGTTTGAATCAGAGTCGTGTTGTATGTGTTGATGTTTGTATGTCGTCTCCCCGCCCAGGGGTGAAAATAACTGGAGGGTACCGTGAGATTACGGGAGAGGACTTTGGGATCTACATCAAGCGGGTGGTGGCTGGGGGCCTGGCTGCCCAGGATGGTACGTACTTCATGCCATTGGAACCGGCATAATGCTCGACTAAGGGTTAGCGCCGTTTTCAGAGTGCATGCGCCTTTCTCCAATTGTTTCCGATGAGGTGTGTCACAGTGCAGTATGCGACCACATGCGGACGCCTAGACAAAAAGCTCAGCACCACGCATATTTTTCTGTGATAAGAAAAGCCGATATTTTCACTTTTCTGTGCGGCCGCTCCGGGCGATCAGGGTTGAAAATCTCAGAATGTTTTTTGAAAAATGTTGCCGTCGTCGCTGTTGCTCTTTCCCGATCACCCAATAACAGATTAGGTAAACTCACAAATTAATACAACATTTCGGAAAAGAGTATGTTGTTACATTATATAAAAATTATATATTATAAATTATATAATTTATTTTTGACCAATGCCCTCATATCATGTAATATCAGATAATATCGGATATATCTTATATATAATATACTGTATCATATCATGTCATGTTTTATCCCTTTTTATTAATCTCCAATTGCCTGTTCCTCTTCCACCAGCTGCCTCTCCACCTGTCCCATCTCTGTCTCTCTTATCTATTTGGTGTTGTCTCCATCTTTCTGTTTTGCTTTTGTCTTTCAATGTCAATGCCTTGCTCTATCACTCTTTTCTCGTGTTCCCCCTCCATACCTGTCTGTTTATCTATCTGTCGCTCACACTCTCTCGCTCTCCCCCCCCCACAATCTCTGTTGCAGGTCGCCTTAGGTCAGGTGACCTCATTTTGGATGTGAACAATAACAGTCTGATAGGTGTGACCAATGAGAGGTTTGTAGACCCAAGTAAATGTACCATTCATAACGCCAATTAACTAACTGCTGTAGTAAAAGATTAGCTAAGTATTTCTCATGATAAAGTCAAATTGCCACTGTTAACACTGATCAGTTTTTATAACGTTGAGTTGTGATGTATTTGCAGACCATTAGGAAATACAACAAATAAAGCACATTTCATGTTTCTTCCCTGTTTCCTGATAGGGCGGTTGAAATCTTACGGACGGCCGCCTACTCCAATCACATGTCTCTGTTGGTTGCCAGAGACAATGGATCCAGGTAACATAGAATACATAGTGATTGTTGTCATGGCAACTATTTTTTATTTATTTTTTACTAATCTCAGAGAGGTGACTTTACCATAACACTGTTTAGCTCTATGGCCGACGTTTGCTGACTGCTTCACTCTCTTCAAGGGGGATAATCTGGTCGTCTAAGGGGAAGCAGAATAGAAGGTGGACCCTGCTTGATTTGGTTTATGGCAGTGTTAAGTACATTAAGGTGCTTTGGCAGCCCCTCTGGGAGAGCTCCTGGTTGTGTGCTGTTGGCCCTGATGGTGGGGGTCGCGTTAAGTTAGTTAAGAGTTGGAATGAGCTGAATCTTCGCTTGTTAACGTATTGTTAGCTGTAACCACACGAGAGAGAGAGAGAGAGAGAGAGAGAGAGAGAGAGAGAGAGAGAGAGAGAGAGAGAGAGAGAGAGAGAGAGAGAGAGAGAGAGAGAGAGAGAGAGAGAGAGAGAGAGAGAGAGAGAGAGAGAGAGAGAGAGAGAGAGAGAGAGAGAGAGAGAGAATATGTGTGTCTGCATAAGCTGCTTATCACTCATGGATGATAAGAAGAAGATGCTAGCGCATTCCTGCAAGAAAAAACATGCTATGTGGACACAGGCCCTTTATATGTAATCATTGTTGCTGTTTATCTGATTGTACAGCCTTTTGAGTCCATGAAATACGCTAAAATATACATAATATTATTAGAGAGAGCGGGAGACAAGCGAAGCTTAAGCGACCTGACACAGTACGCTGTCCTCCAAGCTTTTTAAACCGCTGCAGCAAGTCGGACGGACTGACAAGACAGAACCTGACACAATAGGGACAGAACCTACCTTCCATCTGTCTGTCTGTTTGTCTTTCTGTCTGTCTGTCCATAGTCTCCTATTTCATCATAAGGACAGTTCTGTGTCGTTCAAGTGGTAAAAAATGTAACATGCAACTAAAATTGCGGGAAATAATCAAGGTCAGGAAAAACTGTTTGTGCATCTGTAGGATTCTAGGATGAGTCAGAGGATGTCAATTCTAGCAGCCATGTTGAAGTTTTGTTTGCATATGCTCATGCTTGAATTGTCCGGTGGATTGACAATTTACTTGGTGAATCATCTGATTGTTTTTGGATTGAATCCAAGGAACTAGCAATCCAATTTTACTTTGATTGGATTAAAACTAATGCCCATTCGTTTGGTGAGCAAGCTAATTTACCAGTAAGCCTGTTAGTCCACACAATGAATAGATTAGCCTGCAAATAATTTATCAAGTACAAATAACTTCTCAAATAAGTACATAAACACAAATAGGGGCAGGATAGTCTGGTGGTTAGGGTGATTAACTCCCAACTAAAATGTTCTTGGTTTGAATCCCAATGCTCACACTCTACCTGTACAGAGCATCCCTGAGCAAGATGCCTAACCCCTACCTGCTCCTTAACAACATCTCGGTTAAAGTCGGTTAAAGTATCTGCTAATGATTAAAGATGCTACCTCTGAGAAAATCTGTTCCTGCCTCTGAATTGGATGTTTAGATTTGGACCACGCCCATCTAATTTCTGACCAATCAGGGCTTCTCTTCCCTCATTGGTCAGGGTAATCCATCTTGCCTGTCAATTACATGTATGCACACAGTGCTATCATAATTCCAGGTGCCTGAATGCAACATTCTCAATGGCAGAGAAACATAGCACGTGAAGGGGGATGAGGCTTTCTTTTGGGTTTATTTAGAAAATCTGCTCTGTTCTGCTCTCTCTCTTTACAACTCTCAAATCGTACCTACAGCAGCTTTCAATAGAAAATCATTACATACTTCCGCTACCACCAGTAAACATTGAATACTCATATTTGATTCATATATTGATTTAAGATTTCATTGCATCGTTCATCGTCCGGTTGTCTGCGGTGATCTCATATGTTCCTGTTCTTGTAGTTCAGGGTTCAATGCGGGGACACAACAGGAACTGTGATGGAACAGTTTTGGTCCAGGGCGTGCTAACAGGATTATGCTAAATGTAACCCTACCTATCCTCGCACCGCTGAGTTCCATTGAGAATGAATTCGCAATTTATCTGTGGTCCTACCTTGGCTTCATTCATCATTCAGCCTTTAGAGCATCCATTCAGTTAAACAGGGAAGGATTATGTGAGCAATTGTTCTGTGATCAATCAATTTGTTCTGTGACCAATCAATAGTTCTGTGATCAACAGCAAACAAATTGATCCTGATTCAGAGGTCTTTTTTTTATAAACCATGTAATGTTAAAACCATGACTTAAAAAAACATTACTAGAGAGTAGATTTTGCAACAGATGCAACTTAAACTTGTGGACTCACCTTCCGAGTCAGACAAAACAGATCAGAGATTTGCATACCGTGCGGTTTTAAACCCTGACAACAGCTCAGTTGTCCATCAACAGCAGCGGATGTGTCAACAACCTCTGTCTGTCCTCTCCCTGCAAAAACAATCGCACACCAGATTAAACGCCCAAATCCTAAAACAATAACGCACGCCATACGGCTCTGAATGTTGCTACTGCTTCAAACCCAATGCAATTTTGCAGGATAGTCCAGTGGTTAGGGTTTTCACTAAGTGTGCTCCGATCAGGATTTTTGGGGCCGATCACCGATAACTGGATGCAGTATCGCCCCCATAACGATCATCACCGATCACGGTGTCTATTTAAAGCCTTCTCTTAAAATCAACAGATGATAAAGTATCATGAATTTACATCTTTTGTTATTGGCAGGCAACATGTGCAACATATTCAACAGACCGGTTAAGTCATTTCTGCGGCGCATAGAGAAATTGTCTCACACATTTTGCTTCATCTGATTGGCTCTTCTGATCTGCCTTTGTATAGACCACCAATCAAACTATTTAGAAAGAATATCGGCTTTCATCTCCTAGCTGAAAGGCAACCTGACTTGCACTGTAAGTCGCTTAGGATGAAAGCATCTGTTAGATAGTACATAGTAGAATCACTCACTTTCCCTGAGACAACTTTGCCTGTGGGATGCCAGTTCAAAGGCTCTAGTCCGAGGTGTGTAATTATAGTCCACAGGTCAGAGGAAGCCTCTTTAATGTCTTACCTCAGGACTTAGATAACAGGCGGAGCCTATTTACTAGGACTGTTAACCAACCAATTTAATCAAATACAGATCAGCTGAAGCCAATGTTGAAAGCTGGCTTTCCAAAGTAGGCTACTCTTGCTGCTGTGGTGTTGCCAGCAGTTGGCAGTGATGCATGAATTTGATATAAATTACATTTATTGGACACTTCTATCTATACCCTCTTACTATGTATATAATGAGTGAATACATTTCTGAGCATGGGTGGCCACAGTGGAAAACAAACCCATACATTGACAGTGTGATGCAATGCCCTATATGGTTGTTTGTTTGTTATGGTAAACGTCCATGAGAGGGAGACAAATACCTTCTGTCGATTTTTGGATCATCAAACTCAAACTATTGTACCAACGTGTGTGTGTGTGTGTGTGTGTGTGTGTGTGTGTGTGTGTGTGTGTGTGTGTGTGTGTGTGTGTGTGTGTGTGTGTGTGTGTGTGTGTGTGTGTGTGTGTGTGTGTGTGTGTGTGTGTGTGTGTGTGTGTGTGTGTGTGTGTGTGTGTGTGTGTGTGTGTGTGTGTGTGTGAGAGACTGTCTGGGTCTGCATGTGTGTGTGTGCATGCATGTGTTTATGTGTGTCTGTCTGCATGTGTGTGTATATATATGTGTTTGTGTGTACACTTGTGTGTGTGTGTGTGTACACACACACGCATGCATTCATGCGTGCATGCATTCATGCACGCATGCATTCATGCATGCATACATGCATGAATGCATGTTTGTTTGTGTGTGCGTATGTGTTTGCATGTGTGTGTGTGCTTGTATCCTCCAGGAGAGAGTTTGCAGAGCTCATGGAAAAGTACGGGTCCAGCACCGTCAGCAGACATTCCGGAAGGATCTCTCTTACCCAGCTCTCTACAGGTGACACGCTAATCCTTCCTGCTAACTTCAGCTCTCACATAGTCATCAACATCATTACCATCATCATCATCACAATCACCTTCATCATCATCATCATCATCATTCATCCCTGGCAGAGACCCCCCTCCACCCATCTCTTCACCCACACACTTTTTAATATTCTGTTTTGATTCTTCAGTATGGCATTATTGTTACCGGTAAATAAGAAATACATAATATAACATTTTGAATATTTAATATAAATCTTGGTGATGGGGGCCAGCACCATGTTATAAGTGATCACATCTCTCTCAGACACCACATAGGATGCAGTGGAGAATGTGGATCATTTGGTTTCAATATGTGACTTGCATGCTTTCCCTGCATGTATTTTCTCTTCCACTAACCTCCCACTCTCGCTCTCGTTCCTCTATCCCGCTGTCTCTCTCTTACTGTCTCTTTCCCTCTCTCTGTCACTCTCCTCGTCTTTTCCTTTTTATCCACCTCGCCCTCCTACACTCTTGTCTATGGCTCTGTGTTTGTTATCCTGCCATCGTCATCACCACCTATTGTTCACCCACCTCTCTCTCTCTCCCTATCCGTCTCCCACTCTCTCACTCTCCATCTGTGTCTCTCTCTCGCTCTCCATCTGTGTCTATCTTTCTCTCGATCCTCCTGCAGGGAAGCTTACGGACACGGCGTCCTCATCCTCTTCCTCTCGCTCCGAGAGCCCCCTGCTTCTCAGCCCCAAAGAGGGGGTGGGCACCACCTCTGCCTCCACCCATGGACCACCGTACACCCCGCTGCCCGCCTACCACTCCAACCCCTACTCTGTGCAAACGCCACTCCCACAGGTCTTCAGGTGAGCACCCTGAACTCTGACCCCTGAACTGATATCACAGAGGGGTCCAGGTTGAGTTGGGAGCATGGGATTAATAAGGAGATGTCCCTCTGCAATATGTTCAGATTTTGTGGTCAATTTGTGGATTGTTTCTGTGTAATTGTTTTGAGAATCACAATATAATTTAAGAATATTGGGTAACACTTTTCAATAAGGGTACATAAATTAACAATCTCTCTCTTTCTCCCTCCGTTCCCTCTTCCTAGTGACAGTCTCATTCGGTTGATATGCGTCTCCAAGGGAACAGGGTTAGGGCTCGTCGTTAAAGGCGGGACTAACAGCGCTGAAGGACCAATGGTTTTCATTCAGGAAATGGTGCCAGGAGGAGACTGTCAGAAGGTGAATACATACCTTCACTTTCAATCTTCAGATGGCTTGGTATGATTCTAATATATGTTATGTAGCAACATACATACATTAACATTTTAATGTAAATAAATACATATACGATTCTTATAATTCTGTTAAATAAACAGAAAGTCCAAGCTCCTCAAAAGGTATTTACAGCACGTACTGCCGACCCCAGCGACCACCCTTTTCCGGTGATATGTGGGGGCATGTCACTCGGGGGCGATGATATAAGTCTCCCCAAATGATTTGGAGTGAATCCAAGTTATGGTTTGACAGTAAATACTGTTTATGTGTGATTTTGTGCCCCCTGTGGGTCCTGGCACTTATCTGAGCACATACTGAAATTGACACTGTGATGTCATTGATTAAGTTATTGAAACTAAACTTGGCACACTTCTTAAGTGGGATGTGCTCTATGTGCCTACCTAGTTCCAAGGGCCTTGGACCTTCTGAAGTTGACTTAGTTGACTATCGATTGGTTATTGATGGAAAATTGTCGATCCTTTCAATATAAGGGTAAATATCTGAAGAGGATTTTGAATCAGGCACGTCCATAGTGCATGTGTAGCAAATTTGGTGTAATTTGGACTTGTGGTTTCTGAGATTTTTGTCGTTTTTTAAATGATACCGCGTTTGTCGCAGACGTCTATTGACGCCCCGCAAACATAATTGGACTAATCAGTGTAATTTTGATTTATTTGAATCAAATAAATCATGATTTTTGATACTTGATCTAATTGGGTATACACTCTTAGTACAACTGATTATATCTATACATAAAGTCTATATACACAGTGTTGGTAGACTGTTGTTCATCTATATGTACTGTGCTTTACAGATAAACCCGATGTTTGGTGTAAACGTTCATCAAGAGTGATAAAAGATCATTTTCTGGCTGTGCTCATATTTACTATTTTAATGAGCCCTGCCATTTTCCATTATTGTTGATGGACAATAAAGTTATATGAATTTGAATGTTGTGGGCCTTTCTTCAGGACGGCAGACTACAGGTAGGGGACCAGCTTGTGTCAATCAACAAGGAGTCTCTGATCGGAGCGACCAATGAGGAAGCTCAGAGCATCCTGACAAGCACAAAACTCAGGTCAGGAATAACTTTAGAGTTCTTATGTGATTGGATGCATTTCCAAATAAAAATGTATATTGGGCGGGACTAAACATAAGATGGGGGAGGAAGTGTATTGATTTGATTTGTAATAATCAGAATACTTGGAGGTCGCCACCCACGGGGTTGTTAAGATGACTATTTTTACTTTTTTCTGTTCTATTCAATTCTTTCTGCTTGGACTTAATAATACAATCTCCAAAGCTAACAAGGTTTAAAAGTCAATTTCCATTTCAAGTTGTGCTTTAAAATACCCTCCCGCCCTCCCTTTCACCCCCAGACCAGACCCCACGGTGGAGATAGCCTTCATCAGGCGGAGGTCTTCTTCCGGCTCCAGCAGTGAAACCCAGAGCCCCACCATCTCCCTGCAGGGGCCTGTAGGGGGCACTGTGTCCCAGGGCTCGACTCCAGGGCTGGGACCGCTGCACTCCCAGGCTGACCTCTTGACCAAACTCAACCCCGCCGTACGCCGCCCGGCCAGCGTAACGCTGCCCACGGTGAACGTCAGCCAGGTGCGTGGCCTGCTCGTTTAAACGTAGGGTTTTTCACCAAAAATTGGATTTTATTTGCTATTGGAATTTTCCCTAGAATCTAAATAGTAATTGGAATTTCCACTATGATTTGAATAATTGGCATTTTTACTTTAATTGAAATTGTGATCATAACGTTCACTATAACTTCACTAAACCTTTAGTTGTAATGTTTGCTATTGTTTGAATAAGTAATGTGAATTGTGTCTAGAGTAGTAGTGAAAGTGACAAACCACTTTTTAATATTGAATCAAAAAGTGCCTGCATTTTACATAAATTCAAAGACCAGTCTATAAAAGAGGACTTGTGTTGCTCGATGGTGTTGATGCTCCGGGTCTTAGCTCTCAGTATACCCATGCCCTATAGGTGGAGAACACAGTGTGGGTGATGGGAATCATTACACCACCCACACACACACGCACACATCAATATGCACACGGACGAACACATCATTTTAATACATACTTGTTCTACTCTTAACAATTGTAGGTGCATGTGGCTCCCGTCAGAACAGAACAAAAGTGTGTTTCCTCTGACAGAGCTAATGACACCTGGCCAGGTACAACATCAACCTATCTGTTTTCCATCTGTCTATCTGACTCTCTGTCTCTCTCTGTCTCTGTATCTCTCTCTCTCTCTTTCTGTTTGTCATCCTTCTGTCTATTTTTGTTGTCATATTGGCCAGTTCACTGACTTTGGGCTGTGAACTGCATTTTTCCATTTATTTTCAACATCACATATAACTGAGGGCAAGAGAAAGAGACTAAGAGACAGAATAGAGGGAGAGATACAGAGAGAGAGACAGATGGCGCGTGGTGTGTCACCTGAAGGAAGAGGAAGTGAGGCGTGCAGGAGGTCTGCCATTTGATTGGCTGAAGAGAGGGGACAACAAAACGGAGCCTGGACCTGCTGTGTCAACCTGGGGAACCAGCCCATTCACGTCATTGAATTCGGTGATGTCACTTCCTCCCAGAGTCTTATCTATTGCTCATGAAAGGGACTCGTGGTGGATTCATTTTCTGGAACCTCTCGTAATCAAAGCATAGAGCAAGGGAAGGAAATCTACTTGCAAAGAATACACTCAAAAGGTAAATATTGAAAATATTCACCAGTGACCTGGTCAGAGCATGGCCATTAGTCCTTCTACATTTGAGTGGGTTAGAAAGTGCGTATTTGTTGTCACTACAGGGTTGTTTTTCTGAAATGACCGCTCAACATTACACCTGCTGGTGAAGCAGGGCCCGTTTAATACCAAACACTACACTCCCTGTGGTTCCAGACCCCCCCTCCAGCGGCCATACTGCAGGCATGCCAACCCCACCCAGGAAGAGCTCCCTCAGCCCCCACCATCGCCTCAAACTGGAGAAGCTGGACCAGGTCTGTGTGTGTGTGTGTGTGTGTGTGTGTGGGGGGGGAGAGTGTGCATGTCTGTGTGTGTGTGTGTGTGTGTGTGTGTGTGTGTGTGTGTGTGTGTGTGTGTGTAAGAGTGAGTGGGCTATGAAAAAAAGGCCAATGAAATCAATGTTTTTTTCAGCTGTTCAATTGTTTAATTAGCCATCAGTCCCAAATGGCCTACTCAGACAATCAATTTCAGATGTGTGTGAGAGAGAGAGAGAGAGAGAGAGAGAGAGAGAGAGAGAGAGAGAGAGAGAGAGAGAGAGAGAGCGAGAGCGAGAGAGAGAGAGAGAGAGAGAGAGAGAGAGGCAAGCAAGCAGCATGGACAATATCAATGGATTGTATTCAATCTAGTCACGCCATTGCTGTGATCCTGTGTGCGTGCGCGTGCTTGCACGTGTGTGATGTGTGTTTGTGTAAAAGCAACTTATACAGTGTATAAGTTAGTACTTTGTGTTATGTTAAGTTTGTGTGTTGTATATATATTCTCTGCAGCTATGTGTGTGTTTGTGTGTCTATGCATGTTGGGTAATTGTGTAATTTTGTAGGTTATTGATATATGTGCATGTCTGTGTAATTCCCTTCATTGCTGTGTGATCACGGGTCGTGTTTACACGTGTGTGTGTGTGTGTGTGTGTGTGTGTGTGTGTGTGTGTGTGTGTGTGTGTGTGTGTGTGCGTGTGTTGTGTGTGTGTGTTTGTGTTCCCAGGCTCTGGATGTGCTTGGCTTGAAGCCCACAGAGGTACAGAGGCAGGCGCTGAGGTCTCGACTCCGGGCAGACCCAGCTGGGACTGTGGCCTACGCGGGTAAGACCTGGCAGCCCCTAACCTTACTTTGACCCCCACATTAACCTCCACCTCAATCTCCACCTTAACTTCACTGTTACCCATGGCCTCGCTATGTGGGTGAGCCATGTGCAAACCCACATGGCTGTGTTCTTCTCGGGTTAGGGTTTACATGCTAAGCTGACAGCCTAGTGTGCTACTCTGCTCTGTGTGTACTGATGTGTGTTTGTAGTAGTAATTGTTGCACAGTAAACCATGTTTACATTGTGCTAGGTCTGTTTTTTGGGGGGATTCTTGTCAATGTTTTTTTGCATCTATTTGCTCAATATCTATTTGTGTATGTGTTTGCATGTGCGTGTGCACGTGTGTGGGGGTAGAGTTTGAGAGCCTAACCAAGGAGCTGTTCAAGCCCCAGCTTCAGGATGGTGTGCCAGTGTCCCAGGCGGGGTCAAAGTTCACCTCTGATGACCTGTCCAGTCTTCTAGAGTCTCCCACAAACCCACTGGTACAAAAATCTCCATATTTCTTATTTATTTACATCCACATATAGGGCCTGTATCTACAGCAGCTACCAAGACATTAGTTAAATAGCATTACTCAGGTCTACATTGACATTTAGGCATTTAGCAAACGCTTTTATTCAAACTTAAAAGTCAAGCCAGGGTCCAAAATCAAAACCTGCCACCAGCCGATGGTGGATAGATTTGACCATTTGGCAGGTAAAATAATTAAAAACATTGTGTGGGGCAAGAGATTCTACTACTGTGGCAGGTAAAAAGACCAAAGACTGAGAACAATGACGGCATACGATCACAATTGGAGTAAGTGCAAAGAAACTAAAAGGGCTGCATGAATACGTTTAAAAAAAATGACCGGATAAAGGTATATATACACAAGTATAGTAGAAAGACCACTCGTAAGAATGATACAATTTTCTCAGTGAGGTGAAAAGCTGTGTCTAAAGCTGGATCATGTGCTTCTTGACGCAAATCACTTAAACATGTTAGAATGTGAATGTACATTAGAAAATGTACCATCTATCATCTATCATCTATATATATATATATATATATATACAATGCATAGATATCAGTAATAATAATATAAATATAATATAATTCATCATTTTTCTCTGAATCTTCAGCAAAATGCCTTTGAATGAAGCGTTGTCTCTTGCATTTGAGCCTGTTTAGCATAAGTCATTGACTTAATGTGTGTTATCAACATTTTTCTACACTGTTTTGTTGACTGCACCCTCCATTGCTTCCTCGCTGTTTATATTTCCACTCCAAAGTATTGATCAGGGTATTGGTTGACCTTTATTAACAGTGTCAGCAGATCAGAACATGCGTGCTGAGTATCTAGTTGTATTTTCCGTTGTGCTTGTGTTGGCTTCCATGCTTTGGGAGAGAATAATGATAGTACCATAAGGTCAGTAAAGTAACATGTAGTGACGAACCTTCTAAACATTTTATTCCATTGTAAGAAATATGGACTAATACAGAAAGGTTACATCCGTTAAATAGTTTTGGTACGAATATCATAATGATGTTACATGTTTTGTGCTTTTTTGTATAGTGCTATTTCTTCATCTGAGATTCTAGTCACTCGAGGCATCCTCATCTCAAAATAAAATCATATTAAGTTCATATCAGCCAGCCCGTTACATAATGCAAATCGTGGTTAACGATATTTCAGGGTGTTCTGCTAGAGACTGACCCAACAGAAACAGCATGCTTTACTGATATCTTCTTCTGTGTGTGTGTGTGTGTGTGTGTGTGTGCAGCTGTCGCTGTCAGACTCTGACGATCTGGAGGAGATGGAGCGACTGAGGAAGGACCACATCGAGGCGCTGAGAGAGATCCAGAAGCTACAGGTATTTTCTCCTTTCACTCCTTCTGAAAAAAGTTCTAACATCAACATCTAAATCCTTGAATCCTTTAACCTCACTAAACTCCCACACATTTAAATAACAAGCTTATTGTCCTGACAAAACTCTTAGAAATACGGATGCTTTTAAATGTAGGTGCTGTGGGTAAGATTTGAGATTTGGAAAGATTGGAAGAGCCATTGCATTCACACACCTTGCATTGACAGGCAAGATAGATTCCCTGAACCAATTAGGGAAGACATGCCCTGATTGGTTAGAACCCGGCAATTCAATCTCTTATAGCTGACGGATAGCTAGGACATTTCTTTCAAATTACACTCAAATTATAGTTCTTAAGGCTTCCTACAGCACCTTTAACTGTCAAAAGTGCTTTTCCATTAACTATCCAAAATGCATCAGTTAATGTTAAACATTAACATCATGGCCAGCCCCCTAGTGACAATAGCAGACTGTACCACTTCCAATGTTAGTTAGTCTATGGACAAGGTTTAAAATCAGTATTAAAAAAATATTTATCTATGTCTACTTACAGATGGCCATGTAACCGTGAGGTAAAATGAATTGAACTTTGATCTAAATGAAGCATTCATTGCACCTTATTCTCCTCCCCAGGGTCAACTGGCTGAGTCTCAGAGACTGCATCTCCAGACAGAGGAGGAGCTTAACAAGGTCAAGCAGGTCAGAGGCATCCTATTGGCCGGCTACTTTACCCTGTGTTTGGTTGGTCAGTTGAATCTGCATCGGTTTTTAAATGGAAAAAGGGCTGCAAGCATACCATGTGAGGCTAAGGCACCATATCTTTCTTTATGATGATGCTAACCGATTTATTAATGGTAACAACAACAATGACAACTTGGATTAATATCCCTGTCTAGATGCTAAATGCACTTTTTGCAGTTTACAAGCTGAAAGCTCAAAGGTTAAACTGGATTAATAATAATAATAATAATAATAATAATAATAATAATATTTATTTAAATATAATAAATTTATTTAAGAAATCTGAGTGCATTAAATCTCACATTTCACCCTGCACCCTTTGAATGTCAAACCAGAATACAAGAAACAAGTAATGTGGCTCATAACATAGCAGATATGACTTGTGTTCATAGCAGTGTTTCCTTTCAAATATCCAGGATACCAGGGTCGATAAAACTATTGAGGCGGCCGAATATTGCCCATATTGCTCAGCCACGTGTCAACGGAACAGAGCAGCCAATAATAACTCATGGAGGAAAATATGGGTTATTATGACCACAAAAGATTTTCTATTGTGAGGACAATTTCAATTCAACTGAATATGTAAGCTTTTACAGTGGTAAAGGCTCCAGTGTCTACACACACACACACACACACACACACACGACGTGGACACACAAATAGTGTTTCACACAATTAAGTTTCATACATAGAAAAGAAGCCCAGACACTCATCCTCAGCGTCTCTGTTCACTCTGACGAGGCGTGTGTAGGAGGGCAAGGCGCTCAGAGAGAGCGAGAGAGAAAGCGAGAGAGAGAGTGAGAGAGAAAGAGAGAGAGAGAAAGAGAGAGAGAGCTGTGTAGGGCCCACACAGGGTTGGAAGGAAGGCCACGGTTGAAGATGAGGCTTCTGGGGCCCTAAATAGTTGTGAATCAGAGCCCTGCGAGAGTCCCACTCCCGCACTCCTGTCCTTCTCTTCGCCTACCTCCCTTTTTTGCTCCCTCTTTTGCATTTGACTTTGGTCATTACGTAAGCCAATCAATATCCAGATATAGAGACAGCGCTATGGGCTGCAGTGCAGTATATCTATGTCTCGTCACAAATGGCCCTTGTCCATTGTGTGTATATATATATATATATATAAATAATGAATGTAACCATAGGCTATCGCCGACTTGGTTGACTGCTTAAAATCATGACAAACGAGACCCGCAGCCTTTAAAGTGATAGCCTATGGGCAACGTGGTTGTATATCTGCTTAATAGGCTTGCGCCACATCACAGGAAACAAACCCATGTAACGTTAGCCTACACGCGAACGTTGCCGATCGCACCATCTTCATAAACAATCCAGACACACGCAGACAAATCAGTTTGACTATTTATTCTGTATACACATCCAATACAATAATGACCAATGAAATGTCAAAGCTTAGTATCAACACCCGCTTCTCTCCGGTGGCCGTCCTTTTCTCTGCCTGTGAATGTTGATACGTGCAGGGCGTATCACAGGTGATACTGTTACATTCGATTATATGTTGGATTAAATTGGTGTTGGGTGTGTATTATCTATACAGTCTATGGTGTTATCCGTTATAGCTCCTTTCCTTAGTGCGCAAGTGAGAGTGTGTTGGCCTGACTCATTCCATTAATGAGAGACTAGAGACCCCTGAGATTCAGAGGTCATGCAAGCCATACAGGGGCGCCATTGTTTACACACTTGGATGGAAACACACTGCTGCACACATGCCCACATCCGCCGTTTTTTTCTGTACCCAAAGGTGCGCACCTGTACACATCACTCACACACACGGACATTTGCAGAAACTGCTGCACAAACACACATGAGTAAGAGCAAGGCATTATGGGAGGGAAGGAGACGTGAGTGGTTTTAAGTGAAACCAAGAACACCCCATGCGGTGATGTCATATGTTTTAAGATCCCAGAGAAACACAGGAAATAGGTCACACAGTGTGGGGGTCTTATTTTGAAATAACAGTCGGGGATCACACAGCATTACTGCTTTGCATTTGACAAGCGCGCACACACACATAGCGAGTGAGAGTAGTCCATCTGTTGCAATTGCTATTCTCAGCAGGGGGAACAGTGATTTGAATTCTGTGAACCAGTGTTCCATGAAAAAAGAGAGAGGGACAGAGAGCGTGCACGAGTACGGAAGAGACAACATGGCAGTGAAAGAGAAAGAAAGAGGGATGAATAGAGATAGAAGGAGATGATAGACTTCAATATGGGGGACCCAAATGAGAAGAAAAATCGATTGAGACATCAGTGTTTCCAACAAAATGTTATTATTTTTGTCGTGGTAGATGACGGGGGGGGGAGGGAGGGGGTAAACCCACACTTTTTTAAATGACTTACTTCATAATACAATACATAAGATGCTCCACTGCAAATATTTGTGTACAAAATACTTTGTGACTGGATATTAACTAGAAGCTATGTATAGCGTGCTGACTTCGTCAACCCAGCTGTATTCTTACATTAACTTATAGCTATCCTTAGCTAGCTAGGCTTCTCAAATGCTTGCTGAGAAGTTATTTGAAGAGTCTTCAAGATGGGCAGCGTTGTGTTAAGAACATAGTTAGACTAGCTAATCAGAGTTCACTTGAATCAGTTTTGAACAAATTTGGGCAGAGGTGTTCATGACACTAACCATCGTGAACTCCTATCAAGGAATTTGGCCAGTCGTCTTCTCTGCGGGAAAAGCCAACAACAATCGTTCCTCTCGCGCATGATCATGTTTTGATTTAGAGTGCACATGGAGAGGAGGGGCTATTCATAGACGGTCCGTTGTCACTGTGTTGGTGAGAGAAAAAGAAGCAATGCCCTGTGTGCAGCTCCATAATGGAATACGATTTAAACCATTTTAAATAGGAAAGAAAAATGGAAAATCAATATGTGGTGGTCAATGATGATATTGTGGCAGGCCGCCACAAATAAATCAATGTATGGGAAACACTGGACATTTTTCATGATATCAATAGAGGTTATTTAAACTAAGAACACAGTATAGATAAAATGGAGTCAGACATGCTTTGGATTCATTCATCTCCGCCAATCAGAGCAGATGGTCAGAATCTACAAAATATTAAACAACACCTTCTAAGTCATGAGTGAGCTCTGAATATTTGTGTGTGTGTGTGTGTGTTTGTGTGTGTGTGTGTGAATGTGTCATCTTTAAACTGAGGGTGAAGGTGTGTGTTGTGAGATTAAGCAGATTTCATCTAGGATGTGAATAACGAGAGCAGGTGGAGGTGTGTGTGGGTGGTGTGTTTGAAGATCTCTCTGCAGATAGGAATGTGTGCATGTGTGTGTGTTTGATATCATATGAATGTTCTCTGTCCTCCTCTGCTAAATTTAGCTACAGGTGCAGTAAAGCTCAATTTCGACTGATTCCCACGCAAGCTCTCAACCGTATCCTGAGTGTGATGTTTCAAGTTCTGCTCTTGGTCTCCACCACAGATGTTTAAAACTCAACAATATTTTACCTGATACATAGTAAAATGCTAATAACACACTGCTAGTTAAATGCAAGGTTTGTTCCATAGAAGGCAACCATAAAAAAGGATGGTATGTTAATAATATTGTGATGCCCATTTTGACTGTATTAAATAAGTGGCATCCCAAGTATCGCAAAATAAAAGATTTGCACCCATGGATCATTCATTAATATACTACGCTATCTTTTATTTAGCTGATCCTTAGTTAAGAGTCCCTTCTTTCTCTGTGCAAATTGTATGTAGCAAATGGTTAGGATGCTAACTTCAGACTGCTCAACAGAGCATCTCAGAAAAATCCAAGACCCTCTGAGACAATTTGATGGACAAGAATTCTGTAGCTATTCTGACACCACTGGGACCTACAGCAAATAATAGATGTTAACCGAATATATTCTTGCTCTCGAGATGCGGTTCATGTTAGTGCTTTCTAATTTCACTAGTTTTAGATGTACGGGTTGCTTACACCGCAACACTATTTACTACAGTGCATGGCTCATATAATTGAGTGTTGAATTGAACTGCCGTTCACGCCAAAAGAATATCACGTTCCATACAGTAGCCTGATAGAAATGCTACGTCGTCAAAGGCATATATGACTTCATTATCTTTTGGCTAGCATTTCAGTCACTTTACGTGCATCCTATCCATTAGCCATCACTCACAATGCTAGTGAACTACACTAGCCTTCCTTTAAAAGCACTGTGGGAGCCATAGTGTTAATTGCAGTGGGGTTGTTACCTGCAGCCAGTGTGGCCATGAATCTGGGAACGCTGGTTCCCAGTATCTTGTAGGTGATTGTAGGTGTCATTTCCATATTTATTTTACCAACCTTGCGGTTATGCAACTTCCAACTTGGGAGCTGTTACCCTGACCTTGTCACTGGTGTTGCGTAATGTTTCATTGTTTGTTTTCATTTAAAAAAAGATGTTATTGTACTTGATTGAGCCAGTAACCGACAATGGCCTGGATTACACGATGAAAACAAAAACAAATTCATATTTGTGGGTTGAGTAACATTTTTTCATTGAGTCATGAAAATCTTGTCTGTCACCGCTTGAGTGATTGCATAATTTAATGGATTCTGAATTCTAAGAATACAATGACGCGGTCGTTTTTCTGAAGGCTTTTTGTAAAGCCTAGCAGAGGTAAATCGTTAGTCCATCTATCACTCTCTCTCCTCCTGTAACCAGCAGCTGTCCAGCGACCAGGTTGTCGTTACAGTAAGAGAAGAAAGGGCTAAGCTAAGGGCTTTGAGGCCCATGCGCTGGGTGTCTGGTTCAGTACAGTCTGGTGCTAGTAGCCCCCGGGGAGCCAGGACAGAAGTCACGTGGTGCCCTGTGGATGAGAAGATAAACAGACTCAGTGGGGCCTCTGCATTAGTCAGGAGCGCAAAGAGTATTGGTGTAAAGTGGTTGGAAAGATTGTAACGGTTTTTAGTGTTAAAAGGATACGTGTGTAAATTATATTTACACACATAGGTATTGTATCACACCTTTGTATTTGGTGTAAGAAGTTCGATTATTGTATATAATGAGATGGATTATTATAATAGTTAGATACAGATTTTGGTTGTTAAAAAGTTGTTGGTGTAAAGAGGTTGTAAATTGTGTGTTGTTAAAAGTTTGTAAAAGAGACTGGTTATAGATTACAAATGATACAGATTTTGGTGTGAAATGGTTAAGAGTTGTGAAGATCTTTGGTATACTGAGTGCAAAATGTTGGGTGTAAAAAGGCTGTCAAGATTATTGGTTAATAGATAGATAAACAGTGGTTGTACCTTTTACTACCTATTTCTTCCATGCTCTTATATGACAGATTACTCTCTTATATGATGATAATACCAAGAAAGACTTATTAATATAAATTATTAATTTGCAGGTAAATTTTTTGGCCCATATACAAAATTAAATTTTTTGAGTTAGTTGCTAAGTAGGAACTATTTATAGATAAAACAGCTTCAGCATTATATCTCAGAGCATGCTGAAGTTTTCTTTGCACAGAATAGGTATTCAGCAGAACCCACCGTAGGCAGGAACAAGAACGTAATCTTCTGACATTAATGCGTCCTGGCGTGCAAGAATGCTAAATCCTGACTTGAGCACCTCATTTCAGGAAGAGGGAAATAGTGAAAATACAAAATACACCCATATCCCCTATCACCATGACACAGTGTGTGTCATTGCTATTCAACTTCTAAGTCAGCCCGGTCCTTAAGGAGGTTCTGTTAATGCTATTTTCAACATGTTCAGTTTGAAGAGTTGCTTCAATCTTTTTGTATTAGTGTGTGTGTGTGTGTGTGTGTGTGTGTGTGTGTGTGTGTGTGTGTGTGTGTGTGTGTGTGTGTGTGTGTGGTTGACATGTGTTGTATGTTGGTAGATTAAAAGACTGTGTGTGCCTCTGTAAGAGACTGAGACTGCCTTCACTGCATTATGCATGTGTGACTATGTTCCAGCCCTACTGTAACAATCATTTCTATTAAATCAACTTCCTTCATATTTTTACCACCAATTATATATCTGTACTAGAGGTAAACCGATAGTGGATTTTTAAAGGCAGATATAATAATGATCGTTTGGAGCAGGAAAAATCAGATTGCCGATTAATCGGCTGATAACTCCCCCCCCCCCGGGAAAAAAAACGTTGACCTCTAATCTGTACCCTCTCTAATTTCATTTCCAGTTTATCTCTCACTTTAGTGTCCAGAATTAGCCTAGAGTCCTACATACAGCGCTACATTCATGCTCTGTGTGCTTTGATCTATTAAAACAATATGATTCCAGTTCTTGTTTGTGTGGCATAGAGTGGAACTGAGGCCTCTGCGTGTGTGTATGTGTGTGTTTGGCAGGAGGTCAAATCTGGTGCAGTGGAGAGCAGGGCCCTGCGGAGCCGGGTGCAGCTGGCGGAGGTGGCCCAGAAGCAGGCGCGCGGTATGGAGATGGACTACGAGGAGGTCATCCACCTGCTGGAGACCGAGATCACAGAGCTGAAGACGCAGAGGGCTGGACCGCCCTTCCACCCCAAGGTATGGCCTCCAACCTCCCTCTGAACTCTTGTCAAGAACTCTTCTCAACACCAAAATTCTCCTTCCCCCCCATTCATATATTCACATAGACTGTACGACACGTAGGAAAGTTAATCGGAAAGTATGAAGGGGAATTTAAGGGAATGATTTTAATGAAAAAAGGAATGGGGCAGGAAAGTGGCTTTTTGCCAAATGTTTTCATCTGGATTCAATGTGAACTGGATCCATGTCTGTTTAGGGAACTGCATGGTTCATGAACACACATAGTGATTTTGTATTAGTGCAGTGTTTCCCAACATTGAGGTCGGGAAACACTGATATGCAATTGCAAAATGCAATTCTAAAGGTTTTAAAGATGCTTTATGTAAAAGAGACATATATACAGACTGCCTATTGTTAACAACCATACTGATGGTTGTGATTGGCAAACAAAGAGCTTATCGTCAACTTACTTTGCATAAGTAAAGCTTTTGAATGGCCAAACAGTACAACCGGGGCCCTCTATTAAGCAACTGCTAACAAAGTGCATTCAGAGCCCGGATAGCTCAGTCGGTAGAGCATCAGACTTTTAATCTGAGGGTCCAGGGTTCAAGTCCCTGTTCGGGCGGTGCTTATTTTCGTTAATTTGCCTTCAGCGACTGAAGAACTTAACCACTCCTTATTGATCTGGTACCTGCCATGCTCAAGGACTTAATAAAAAAATAGAAAATGTAGTATTCCGTTAAAGCAATTATCCTCTTTTGGTTTATCTGGTTCTCATATACCCACACACAGGAGGGCTTCAATCTAGATTTCTGGACATTCCCTCTCTTTCCTCCCTCCCTCTAGTCAAGCGGTCAAAAGCCTCCCCCTACCCCGTCGTTGGGGTAAATCTATAGTGTCGGCTGCTACCGTTTTGTCTCTGTCTGGCGTTGTTCTTCCTTCGCTTCTCTCTAATGCGAGGGGGAAACTGGGTCAGCACTAGCCTTGTTTTACTCAGCAACAGAGGCTCGCGTCACCCTATCAGCACTGTGTTATTCTTTTGTCCAAATATAAATCTGCCTCGCAAATCAGAGGTCAGCTAGGGTCATCGGATGACTATTGAAAAATCAGCCAAGCATATTTGCATGATGGTTTTACATAAGTTTACATATGCATTCACTGTTCTTCTGTTGTGTGAAGCTTGTTCATTATAAGTCTGTGGGACTCATTTAGTTCTACATAATCACTGTATTGGAAGTCCTCATTATGTATAAATCATCTATTTATACGTACTTAAACTTTATTTGACATGGCGGCTGGATATCTATGTTTTTTTTTATTCACTTGTTATCAAGTGCTCAGAATCAATATTTTCGATTTATCAGAACCAAATATGACGCCTGATTCTTAGATTTCTACACCAGCAAGGTTTAGCGTTTATTCTCCGCAAGAGAAACACTTTGCCGCTTTTAATCCTTTCATCTGAGCTGTCAAGCCTTTACACCAGCCTTATCTCACTTTATGAATATTTCAAATCTCACTCCTGCTGGGAATCTCTTTCTGACTCAGTGGATTGTTTCCTGTCTCGGTCATTATCATTCTCTCGTCTTCTCCTTCCTCTTCTCTTCTCATGCAGGAGGATGCTGAGGAGCTGAAGAAGAGGGTTGCAGTTCTGGAGTGCCAGCTACGGAAGAGCGAAGGGGCCAAAAAGAGCTTTGAGTTGTCCACGGGCAAACTCCTTAACTTTGTAGAGGTATGAGTTCAAGAGAAGCTCACATATGGAAGAGAGGGTTAGGGTTAAAACATTTAGTATCTTATTTTATTTCTTACATGCTTTGGCAATTGAATATAAATTTCAATACAATTCAAATACTACTATTCAAATACTACGTGTCTCTCTCTCACAACACTTATGTTTACTTACCTGTGTTAACTTCTAATGCTTTTTCTTTTTTAACTAAATATGATCAAATACATTTTAGTCTGGTGGCATCATGTAGGATGTGGAGTTTAACATCAATATTTGTTGACAGTGTTAAGATTAGACTTAATAGTTTTTCAGGTCAATGTAGTTAAATGCAAAGCACAGTTATTAACAAGTAGGTGAGTAATTGTATTATCTAATAAGCAGTTTAAAGTTCAAATATAGTAAGGCAACTTACTGGCAACTAAAAAATAATGGGTACAAACGTACTGTGAAAATGAGCTGTATTTGCTTCCTAATGTCCACCACAGATTTAATGGTCATTATTTTGCCAGATTCCAGACAGAACATTATCATTAAGAAAAAAAGAAACACATCTTACAATTTTTTTGGTAATGCCTGGCATGACCGCTGATGCTGAGGTGTGCAAGTGCAATCATAGCACTCTTTCTAAACATCAACATTAGATGAAGGAAGGATGTAAGAAAGATGCTGGAAGTGAAAACTAGCAACCCTCCCATTGAGAGGCGACTGTTTGGAGGTTTTATGTGCTGGATGCAATCCCATGCATCGAGTATATATCGCAATTTAACAGGCGGACCTTAGTACATTAAAGGAATAATTTATGACATTGTTACAAAACGTCTTACAACGATCTACTATTCATTCAAGGGTTTATTATTCCGATATGTGTAATACTGTAGTTTATCGTGTGTTGTTATTGCAATTTGTCACTGGCTGTCGTGTCAGGCTTACCATGATCTGCTCCAGTGTGCTCTTTTTTTTACTTTCGTTACTCCCTCTCAACATCAGGAGGCAACATTTAACATTCAACATGTATAAATTGAATAAATGAAGTGCATTCTAGATTTAAGTGGCCCGGTAAAAATGGGTGCTTCCTCTTACTAAATGATTTCTCGCCATAGGAAAATTGCAAAAATGCAATATGCCGTTATTCTAAGACAGAACCCCTGAGTTGTTTTATGGGAATCAAGCAAATATCTGATACTTATGGTTGATGCTACAATCATAAATTGTAGATCATATTGTTAGGTCATACAACCATAAGTTGTGCATCAACAAGTTGTAGAACCGCATTCGGACAAAGACAGAGGAAAGCACTTGATGCTTAATAGCGATTTGCAAGAATCATTGCTAACGCTAACATCTGCACGATCGTCAATTGATTTGTTTATTTTTAATTTCACAGACAGTTCAAGACTTCCTCCAGGATACCAGTAAGAGCAACAGGTAAAGTCTTGGCTCAGACCAGAGACAACATATACTGGATTTTCTTTCGTTTATTTATTTACAATTAATCTGAATTTGCTGTCAGACAGACAGGGGGGGGGGGGGGGGGGGGGGGGGGGGGGGACAGAGATAGAGGGGAAGTGAGTCTCAACACTATTTAGAGAGAATACTGGCCAGGTAATGAGTTCGGATTGACGTCCGAATGACAAGCGTTAGCCCTGTTGCTATGAGCAACCAGCTGCCTTGTTGCTAACAAAGGAGCAGAGTGATTCTTACAACATGACTCCCTAAAAACATCTCTCTCTCTCATGTCACTGGAAGGGGCTCAATAATTAAATAGTAAATAATAGTAAAAAAGACAATATATACGTTGAATAAGTGTTATGTATATTCCTAACGAGTGGAAATGCACATTCCTAACGAGCATGTATGTACATTCCTAACAAGTGTGGATGTACATTCCTAACAAGTGTGGATGTACATTCCTAACAAGTGTCTGCATCCTTAACGAATGTATGCGTGAAGCCAACGCCTGTGTGCCATGTGAGTGTTCATACAAGAATAGTAGGGGGGGTCTTATTAGGCTGCGTTCCATTTACCTCGGAAGTCTGAGGAATGACAGGAATGACAAGTCGACCGCGTTCCAGTACAACAAGTTGGAAAACCAAGATGCCATTTATTATTAGCGATACTGTCAGGAAGGTGTGTGAAATACAAGCCCAAAAGCAGAATAAGTCCAAAAGATTTATTTGAGGCAAGGCAAGGCTTCAGCTCAATTAATAACAAAAAGTAACTCCTGTTTCTCAGGAGGAATGCAAAAACACAAAAAAATCCAAACAAAGATAAGAGCAAGGTCACCGTCAGTAGAGCAATCCAGGGGCAGGCAATGGTCAAAACCGTAGGCAAATCCCAAAAACTGGCTGGCTGGCTGGCTGGCTGGCTGGCTGGCTGGCTGGCTGGCTGGCTGGCTGGCTGGCTGGCTGGCTGGCTGGCTGGCTGGCTGGCTTGGCTGGCTGGCTGGCTGGCTGGCTGGCTGGCTGGCTGGGTGGGTGGGTGGGTGGGTGGGTGGGTGGGTGGGTAAGCTAAGAGCAAACATAAGAACCATTGGACAACATGGCACTGAAAGCACAGGACATAAATAGGCTGAGTAATTAGCACAATGACGAACAGGTGAGCGGGAAGAAGGTCGGGAAACAGACAATGGCAGGGTGAACAGGTGAGGGGCGGAGACAGGGCCACAACAGAAGTAGGCACATGGTGGACAAAAACACAAAATAACCAGCAGGAGGCCGCAGAATCACTGAGTCCCAAAATGGAGGAGCTGACACGATACCAGTTGTAGCCAGGTTAGCCATTGTCAGCAATACCAGTTTATAACTCATTAAGTGGTATTTTTGCGAATACATAGACCGTAGCAACATATCCACAGATGGAAGTTGGACAGTACTGTGGGTATATGATTAATAAGACACAAATAAGACAGAATTGCTAATGAACAGTATATTATTACAGCTTCCCCAACTGCTGATGTGCGGAGAAGCCATCTTGTATCCTTAGGTCGGGTTGTGAGGTTTTTCCTACTTTCCGAGTCAGAAATCCGATTTAAGGGGGGCATTCGAGTTGAATTTCCGACTGGGAATTCAACAATTCAGACTTCCCAGTTCAACTGGAACGCACCATTAGTCTGAGCACACTCTGTACACACCCCACCATCATGCCCCCTCCCCACATGCCCTAGAAGGCCTTTTCCAAGAACTGGTGGTGGTAGTGGTGATTATAAAACCAACAGTGGTAATCCTGGCCCTCATTACCGCACGCAGGAACAATGCGTTTGTTTTGATGACACGCATCGGTTCCTGCGGTATCTGACACGAGGGATCCTTATCTATGTGGATCAGTTGAACGCCACCATGATGGAACAACACCTATTTTGCGGAACGGTGTGTAAAAAAGCTTGGAATGTGTTTAAACTGTTGCATGTGGGGCATGCTACGTTGGCAGATTAGAAAGAGCAGCAAGATTCTGTTTTGTCTCCTGGTGCGTGACAGTTTCTATGAAAACCGCTGAATTGTCATCGCGGCAAGGCAACGACCGCCACTGAAATTAAATCTGCCATCGGGGCTGTAATATGGCCTCCAAGTAATTGTTAGGTCACCTGTGTTGAATAACCCCCCCCCCCCCCCCACACACACACATCAGCATCCCCCTCTACTTAGCCTCTATGGGTCAGTGGGACATCTGTATGCTGCTCACGTAACATCCACCATCGAGTGGCCCCTTCCCTCTCTCACCTGTCGACCTCACCATGTTTCTAGGGCACTCGGGGGAAAAACACAGAAATGTAGGCTATCACTGCCTTTGTCAATGGATATATTCCCTTCTTATGCCCAATTCACTTGCATGTAATGATTTTGATTATTGGGTAGAGCTGTAGAGTGTGTGTTCGTGTGTGCGTTAGGCATGCCACGAGTATAGATTTCGATGGTACGATTAAAGTCTTGGGATTCAAGATTATTATGCATTAATTTATTTCACAATACTACGGCTGTAGAAAATCACATGAGCAGTCTTTAATTACAAGTTTAATTGTATTTTCCCCCCACAACCTTTCTTTGTTAACTTTTGTTTTTAACAGTTGCTTTCTTTTGAAACAGAAATAACACAGTAACCAAATAATGCCTGGCACACACTAGACGATTCTTGAAATTTATAAAAAGTGAGAGACCACACACCTGACAATAGATCATACACATCAATACATTTAAATGTTTTGGTCATTTAGTGTGTGGAAGGAAACTCAACACAGCACACTACACACTAACGCATTCCATTCCCCAACAACCCAGTCCCGTTTCTCTAAAACAAAACTCGCAGATAGTAATTGCAATCTTGCAAACGTTTCTTTAACGTAAACAAACATGGCGGACATCCGAACTAACTATGGATGTAGTCATGGAGACTTCGTGAAAATGGACGGTACATGTTGCAGCGGGAGTTGTACTCCGCTACTTCCCAAATCAAGCACACTTTTGCTTTTTTCCACCATGGCTTCTGTTGTGATAACCGGTCAGCGTGGCTCACGATTGGCTATCGTCTTTACCACATGACAATGCATACACTGCGTACAACTGTGTTCGACTATCCTCCGGGTTCCCCCCACACAGTTCCCCCCGCACGATATCGGAGCGTAAATATTGAACATCGGCGCGGCCCTGATCAGGTTTGGGGAAGTAAAATTCAATCTTAAAGAGCCAGTGAACCCAAAACCACTTGTTTATTGTTTTAGACATGGTCATTTGTCTTATATGATTGTCAACATAGTAATCTTTGCCATTTTATCACTGTTACTGAAATAAGTCCCCAATTTAGAGAAAAAAGGGGTAAAATCCTATGTTTTTGCCATTCTCCCCAAAACACTACGTGAACGCAGATGGCGTTCTTTTCGTGACGTCAGACTACCTTTTCCGAGGTAGTCTGACGTCATGACCAAGGGGCACCGGCGGCGCGGATTGTGTGGACAGAGAACCGAGGGGACGATAAAGTTAGGCTATTCTGACATTTATTGTATAACGCTGCTACGGTGTGTGTGGATGGTGAAGCTCCGTGTGAGCAGCTATTTATTTAATACCCGCGTCCGAGAGTTAGGCTTCCCGGACACATATACTAGCCTATAATGCTGCTACTGTGTGTGTGGATGGTGAAACTCCGTCTGAGCAGCGATGTATTTAATGTCCGCGTCCGAGTGAGGGTTAGGTTTCCCGGTCACCTATAGTAAAACGCTACGGTGTGTGGCGCATTTCATATACAACATCGCTTATTATAATGCACATAACAGATACACAACGACTGTACTAAAAAAGTATCTTAAAGTTGGCGTGGGTCGTTACCATGGGGATAACACGCCCCCCTCTTTCCTCAAACTCGGCTCAAAACGAAAATGCGTTTTTTTTTTTATCACAGTGTTCGAATTCCAGCTGAAACAGTGGGTTCGATGGCTCTTTAACATAACCCACACCACAAGATAATATTGCAAAAAAATCATGAGCCGTAAACTAGTGCTTTAAATTCTTATGCATAAGATGTTTTAAAATACTGGCACCTGTAGAAAAAACAATTCTCCAACATTATTATAAACATAAACGTCTGTATTTTGTTCTTCTGCTCAATGCTATACTCAGACTCAATTCACAACTGAGGATAATATAATCATATTTTCATGTTCTTTTGTCGTTTGGCACGGTTCTCCCCAGTTGCACAATGAAATCCCTGCCAGAGGTATGCCAGTTAACTGCCAGGACCCCAATCTAGCGCTGCATTTGTTTTTCCTTATCCCCCTGAGCAATCTTATTTATCCCCTTTTCAGACATTTCATAATTTGGGGATTTTAACAGATTTCTACTCGGAAAGGAGGGGTCAGGAATCGGTCGAACAACAACTTACCTGAGACACAGCGGAAGTCTGTGTTACAGCAATAACAGTTTTGTGGGAATTGCCGGCAGTTCTATAGCAGAAAATAGGTTTTTGCAATGCAATTTTCACAAGTGGTTGAGGAAGTACTTTGTTATAGAAAATCCACTCAGACACCAGTCATTGGTTTGCCTTCTACAGCGAGGCACATGCAGCAACAGACGAATGGCTAATGGGAATGTCAATCACAGTTTGCACACAGCACATATAAACCATTACCATCACACCAAAGTCATCCCTCAACCAAAATGCCTCATCCGCCCTTATCTCTTGTCCCCTAGCTCTGGAGAGGTGAAGGTGGGCACCGTGCCCCAGGGCCTCACCCCTCGTTACAAGAAGGGTTCCTGGACTGTGGCCACGCTCTCTCAAGAAGCCAAGGACCTCACCAGGACCGTCAGAGCCATTCTGGAGGTCGACTGTAAGTGACCCCTCATTCCCCCTCAGTCACCGGTCTCCACGCCTGCATGTGTTCAAGAACCACCCCTGACCGCCCGCCCCCCTATCTTCGTCCTCCACGGTCCACGTCTCCTCCCCGCAGCCTTCTCCTCCTCCTCGCCTGCATGTTTGTGTCCGGTGGAGTTCTTGAAAAAGCAGAGCAGAAGAATCAAAAGTCTGGAGATCCTTCTTGTTCTGCTCACTGGTTGCTTTGAGCTTCTCTCGGTTCTCTCTCCTCGTTTCCAGCTCTCACCTTCTAGAGGAGACCATTGCCAACGATGACGAGAATCTAGATATCCCAAGACGCCGGCGCCTTTAGCAGGATTCATGCAACTGCCAAAAAAAGTCAATCAGTTGGCCAAATTGTTCCCGGGTTGTAACACAAAATTAACCTCCTTTTCCGCACCTATTTTTCACCTGCCATTGACCAAATGCCTCGTGATGACGGATCCGCAAAGGCACGATGTCTGCATTCAAACCTCAACCCTCCCTGTTCTCCCTGTGTTATCGCCTGAAACTGTCTACGTCGTCCTCCACCAATACCATCTTGGTAACACTTGGTTTTACCCTTACCGGTTCATGACAATCGGACACGCGCAATCGCTAGAGATGTTGATGTTAATGTGTTGTTATGTTTTGGATTCAAACAGTAGTGGTACATTCAATGTGCTGTTGTTGTTTTATATTTTACTTCGGAAAATATTTTCTTCTACGCAAAACGTTTGCTGTCTTAGTATGAGTTAATGCCATTCTACGAGTTAATGCTGACTAGGCTAAATGGTGGGCAACCTAGTTAGCAAGGATTGCACACATTCATCAAATTGAAACACAGTACATACAACAGGTAACATCGTTTTAATACATTACACTTCAAAAAGTAATTATAACTCATTTGAATCAATTCAAAGATTATCTCAATGCATTAATATGTGTATGACTTTTTGCAAAGGTAACGTAAGCAACAGTGACACAAATGTTAAAGACAATGTAAAATTACATCTGACCTTGTAATAGTCATTATTACAAATATATTATTATATATTTATTACATTAATATATTATATATTTCATGTAGTAGTAACTACATTAAATTGAATGACCAATTACCACTTCATTACCAATTCCAGGTAAAACTATTTGATAATTACACAGCACCTGGTCACACGTCATCATCAAATTGATTTGTTTTTCTATTTCTGTGTGTGTGTATGTGTAAGAGAGAGTAACACGAAAGCCTGTATCTGTGCCGTTAGCCTAGTTAGCTAAATCATGCTATTAAAAGCAGCATGCATAATTCAACACACCGCACCTAATAACAATCATGTTTACATGTTTTCGTCCGAGAATGTGAGAAAATGATTCAAATCTAAAGACTGTTTATAGGATGGTGTAGTACACACATGTATGTGGTAATTCAGCCATGATGTCTTGGCCCTTATGAGACAATCAGTCAATTGAAAGCCATATGCAGCTGGGCTTTGATGAAGTGTGTGTTGTGATGCGTTGAAATGTGTGACGTTGAGTGAAAAAAACATCTGTATAATTACAAACAATATATTATCTGTTATTAGCTTGTCTGTGAAATGTCTGATTTGTACTGTTGATATTATGAACACAATGCAACTTCTAGGCTTACTGAAATGTACCTGAAATACCACGTTTTTTAAATGATCCATTATAACATGTAAATATGGGGAGGGTATAGCGTAGAGGTTAGGGTGTTGTTCAACTGTCAGCCGAAAGGTTCTGGGTTCGATCCCCCAATGTCCACAGTCTTCCTGTAGTAATTCATGAGCAATATGTCTTAATATTGACCTACCTTATCCTTAATGACCTTCATCTGTATTCATTGTACATCAGTCTGGATAAAAGCATTTCCTTCTTGACTAAATAGCAAATCGATTTATTGGTGTTCATGGTCGGGATTTCAAAACATGCTTCATGGACGATTTCAGGTCTTCTTCGTTAGTCGTGTTTCTTTGTTGTCATTTCCTGAGCATAACGAGAGTAAATAACTCCCTAGTGAGCCTCTGGTCTTATTTCTTCATAATAAGCAGAGTCACGGTGAACTCTGACTCAGGGTCACAACCCCCCCAGAGGGTAATGTGACCGCCATGTTGAACTTTTGAACCCTCTGACACAGGTTTAAAAAAGACTCACTTAGTGATTTGTCAGGACCTAATGGTAAAGGTAGCATCGCACATGCATCGCATTGGTTAGCAGCAGGCTAAGGATAGTGCCAGGCTGACAAGAGTCTTGTACGAAGCGAGGGAAATAATATACAGCCTTGCTACATTCGTGTGTTTTTCTCTGTTAAAACAACATGATTCTATGGATTGTTTGTTACAAATATGAAGTGAAATTGTGTGTTTTGGGGGATTTTGTGCTCTAGACCCCCAAACAAGATTCTTCCAGTTGTGTCATGTCTGTGATCGCTATTGACTGCACACATAACACATTTAGAATAGAAGTAGAACAAATATATAGATTAATCAAAGTTTTGACTTTCTTATTTACTGAGCCTTCTTTCGACGTGCACTGCAGCACAGAGATCTGAGAAATAAAAGAGAAAATGGCAGTATAAATGGCAAATGGCAGTGACTCATGGTAGGTGTACGTGATGAGGAACAGACTGATATTCTGTCATCTGTTCGGATTGGGAGGGAGAGCGAGAGCATGGGGACAATGAGCAGGCAGGAGAGTGACGTGAAAGAAGAAGTAGGTCAATCAAATTCTGAATTAAAGCCCTCGTGTCAGTGTGTGTGTGCGGCACCGCAGTGTTGCTTGGATACGCCCTTCACTCTTAACCATATAGCTTACAAAGACGCTCTTTCATGCTATTTAATTCACACACACAGTAATACACAGATTACTGTCAAAAGAAGCGTAAGAAAAAAAACGGCTACTCTAAAGGTGGTGGATTTATTACAACCATTGTCTTTTGTTGACATAAAAAGCACAAATGTAAAATATTCATTCTAATCTAACAAAAATCGAATAAAACCCTTTAAAACTGTGGTTCAGACAACAAACATCATTATCCACAGAATAATAATGCATTATGCAAATTTAAATAACGTATCTGAAAATGCACATTATTTTATTATCAAAAGGACTGAAGTTTATTCTTAACAAGGCTTGTATTTTTTAAGAAAATTATTTTGATATCAGTGGCTACTGAGACAGCTGCATTTTTACTGGTTGTGCATGTAAGGTGATCCCAGTGTGGACTCTTTCCCTGTGGCGAGTTGTATAACAAGTGACCCAATCCGCTAGTTGTAAATGTCGCAAATAAAGATTTTCCTCTGAAGTCTTTTGTAAGAGTTTGATGTCCCACCCTGATAGACTCCAATAGAAACAAGTGGGCATGTTACACAACTCAGGTAATCCTGGTTTGTTTAAGTGGCTCTTATGCAGCATCAGTTTCAGTATGTTGAGCATCCTTCTCTAGTTCTTCTGTTAGTGTAGCTTTAACGAGTCAACAACAATGTGGCTCACACTCAATTACAAACTGATGGTGAAGAATACACAAGGGTGCCAAAATAAATACAGTTTGGTATATAATTGTATGCTGCATAAGAATACGTTAGTCACCGAAACAGTTGTGTAATGGCTTAACCAAAAGGTTTTGTTAAAACAAGCATAGTGTTTGGTTAAACAACTATTCTTCCAGCTAGTTGAATGACATATAATCAAGGTAGGTGGCAACACAGCTTTGATAGAGGCCCCAATTGTGAAGAAAGAGTTCCTTAGCAATGCTCCCTTAGAGAAGACACATACACAGGTGAAACACAACCACAAGTACACAAACACTCACAAATACATGCACAGAGCCACACATACATACATATAACATACATACTGTATATACATGCATACACACACAGCAGGTACATAGAGACACTTGTGTACACTTACACACACATGACACTAGGGCTGCAACTATCGGTAGCAGGGTGAAATAAAGTTAAAGTGAAGCGATGGTGAGTGTGTGTGTGTGTGTGTGTGTGTGTGTGTGTGTGTATTAATAAGCTGAGATTGTGTATGTTTTATTGATTTATTAGTTAATGGTGTAAGGAAGAACAAGAGGCTGCTTAGTCATTCTGCTGCAGAAATATGTATGAAATGAAACTTTTTCACAGACCTTGGATACTGTTGCCAAGGCAACAGCCAGGGATCAGTTAGGGATATATTCTATATAGGTGTTACCTGCACAATTTATTTTCAATTTGGATATGACAATAATTTAAAATATAAGATTAGTTAACTTCATTGATGCCAGATGGGAAATTCGGGTAAGGTAATAAGTTATGAAGTGATAATAATTGTAATTAATTAAAATATAAATTATACTCATATTAATATCATTATTATTAATTCATATTTTAAAAGAAAGAGATGGTTAGTAGTCACACAGACACACAATGTATTATTTGTGTGTATTATTTGTATGTATTATTTTTGTGTATTATTTGTATGTATGTGTTTATATTACACGTATGTATTATCTGTATGTATATCTATTATTTGTATGTGTGTGTATTATTTGTATGTATTATTTTTGTGTATTATTTGTATGTATCATTATTGTTATTATTATTCCTCGTTCCATCATCAGCTGAGTTTCTTCTGAGGTCTAGGGAGGTCCTCATATACCCTCACATCCCACACACTGTCTGAACACAGCAAGCTTTTGGTCATCTTAATGATAATGACGTGGTCTCATCACTTTTTGATGATAAAGAGATGTATTGCATGCTTAGTATTTGTGTAAAAGGTACACAAGTTAATATCTACCGAATAAAGATCCAGGCAATCTAGTACAGAAAAAGTATGTGTGTGTGTGTGTTTGTGTCTGTGTTTGTACATCTGTGTGTGGTGCGTGTGTGTGTATCTATAGATCTGTGTGTGTGTGTGTGTGGGTGGGGGGGGGGGTTGTGTGTGTGTGTGATGTCAGTAAACATGAGACGAGGACAGACGCACTCCCTCAAGTTTTCAACATGCGTATATGACTGTACCTCTCAAGTGTGTGTGTGTGCGTGGGTATCAGTGTATTTGTATGTGTGTGTGTGTGTGTGCATGCCCTCCCTGCCATGAGATCAGGGTGAGTGTGTGTGTATCAATGTGTGTGTGTGTGTGTGTGTGTGTGTGGTGTATGTCCTGCCTGCCATGTGAGGTCGTTGTGTGTGTGTGTGTGCTCAGGATCAGTTGGCCAAGGAAGTGCATGTGAGGAGCAGAAGGGGGAAACCAAGATGTCTGAATGGTGATGGTTAGTAGGTTATACACACATACAGACACACTCGGCTTGAGGCTGGTACGTGCACACACATGAAACAAACACATGCACATGCACATGCAAACACATATCTATCTCTCTCCCTCTCTCCATGTATATATGTGTGTGTTTGTGTGCACCTCTGTTTGCGTGTGTGTGTGTGCATGTGATGACTGCAGGAACAAAGCCCTGATTGAGTCCCACTGGGTCACGTGGCCAAATCACTCATCCCCCCGCTCCCCCCCTCTCCCCATCGCTTCACTTCAACTTTATTTCACCCTGCTACCGATAGCTCATTCACGTCTCCTTCCAACTAAAACCCTACTGACAGAGCTGTTCCATTTTTATTTCAACCCTCGTGTTCACACACCACGTCCACGTGATTGATCTTCGACCTTTCGGCTGTCCCGTGGGAGCGGAAGATCCCATCCCATGTTTTTAGAATATCCCATTCCTGTTGCTAGAGCGGGGACCCCTCCCCCTCTGCTGTCAGTCACCTGTCTGGGTGGACGTGCAGATGAAACCCAGTCCAAATTCAATCCCCCTGTGTGTATATAGACTCACATCTGACACTCAGGGACATACCAAGTCCTTTAGTGGGGGATATCCAGTGTCCTAATGGGATGGTGTGAAGGTGCCTTGTCTGGTTGTTGCACAGAGATCATGGGTATTGCACGGTAAACCCCCGGCTACCTGCCCTGAGTATGAATGACAAGGTCAAAGTTCCTTTGTTGTCGGGGGGGAAAAACCATCTCAGAAATGAAAGAAACAGTCTGGCTGTTCCAGTGAATTATCACACATCCAGACACAAAAGTGGATCATAATAATCAAGGCTAGAATGACATCAGCTCATATAAACGTTCTCTCCTTTGCCTTCTACCATTATTTCATGTTTAAGTATTATCTCATAGCATTTTGTTCACACTACTGGTATTAGTTTTCTTTTCTTTTACACGGTGCAAAATAAGTAGCACTTTTCTCGACCCCATTAGGATGGTTATGTATAATGGGGTCATGGAGAAAATGTGTCTCAGTCTATTGTATCAACTACTTCAGCTGTATGTCCTTAGACGGACAATCTAAGTGGCCTAATATTTTCTTCACAATGTCCCCACCCACAAGAGGCTTTTAAACATGGGTGGGTCTAATGGATTACCGTGATCCTTCCTTGGTTAGAAAGGGACGTTACAACAGAGGTGTGGAGTGTCCTGTGATGCCTTGGCCTGGTTACGTGGGTATCCATGGATACAAGGCAAAATAAAAAAGATCTGTTTAAAGGAGCTGTAGGTACGTTTTGAGAGGTGTAGGGAGAGAGAGCAGCAAAGAGCAGCAGAGAGCAAGATTTTGAACTAAACAACCAAAAAAACGTCCTGTTCCTCAGCGTTTCTCTGCCATCGAGATGTGATGCATTCACACACACACATGTGATTGACAGGCAAGATTCATTCTGAAAGGGAAGAGATTCCCTGATTGGTCAAAGATTAGACAGGAGCGGTCTAAAAATCGAAATTGGCTCATACAGAGAAAGGCCCATTTAACTCGAAACTGATATCCTCACTGAGCATTTCACTCAGAAATAGCTGACGGCTGGCAAGGGCATTTCTAACAAAATACATGCTAATAATAGCTCTTAAATCTCACCTACAGCCCTTTTAGACAAAGACAAAAAATGAAATAGAAATCAGTTATTCCAGCCTCTTTAAATGTGCCGTCCACTAAATATGTTTCAAACTTCTCTGTATTTCACCCACAGGTCTACCGTATGGCTGGGACGAGGCCTACACTGCAGAGGGAGTCAAGTACTACATCAAGTAAGATTAAATACAACGTACATAGAGGTACAAATGTTCATGGAAAGAAGTTCTCAATCTTCTTCTCTGCTGACAGGAGGTTACAGACTGGCCCGCGTCCGAGGTGTTGTATGATGGTGATGTGTGAGGAGGAGACGACTTATGTTTGAGGAGGAAATGGTGCAGCTTCAATAATTACAGAGCACCAGTGGTTAAGCAACGACACGAGACAGGAATGAACGACCCCGAGGAGAGGTTATCTTAAATCCCGCAGAACATTTGTTTATTTGCTCATCTCGTTTGTCTGCTTATTTCGTTTTAGTTTATTTCCTTCAAGAGGGAATTCCTTTCAATGTTGGTAAGCCTCAATAGAGCATTAGTTCTGCTTTTCGGTTACTTAGCTGTTTAATTACTGTAATGAAATGTGAATTAGTTCAATGGTTGGTGAGGAAGTTCATTTGTTCGTTCATTTAATACATTGTTTTCACCCTTGATACAAACCATTAAACAGTCACACCAACGGTAACCACATGATCAACATAAAAACACAAGCTTCTTCTTATTATTTATAATAATAATATGATGTTATTTTTATATCTTATTATTTAAGAATGGACGAGGCTGTAGTGGTGGTTGTAGAGAGCTCTAGAAGACATTGTTGTTGCCAAAGGGACATCGTGAGCGGGTCTTTTTTTGCTATTTTTGCTTATGTGATCAGAGGAAGAGGACAGTGGACTAGTCATGTAACATCAAGTGTGTCTTGCATGCCGTGGGATTTTGTCGGTTTGGAGTGGGGGAAAACATCTGTCTTTGCGATAATGCTGCTTGTTTAATGGAGGAATTGATAACATAAGTACAAATAATTCAAACAAATTGAGTCCCACATTGAGTCCCATTGGGACTCAATGCCACTACGCTACAGAGATCCATGTAGTAGGACCAAATTATGTCAATCCCCAAACCATCTCCCCACTATTATTATAATAATAACATAATAAACTATCTCTATTAAAGTATCAGCCATCTTTACTATCCCCGTTCTATCATTATCATCTAACACCTAACTCTCTAGCCACTCTTTCAGCACACTATCACCTCAGCATATCAACAAACGATACACACTGTTGATTGATCTACTATCTCCAATATGTTTTATTGTAAATAAACAGCTAACCTTTCACACACAGAGTGGCTCCCAAACTCAACAACTCCATTCAGTGTGACTGACCTTTGCCTTCGGCTAAACGTTCATCAATTTTCAAACTTAATTTTTTTCATTTTTTCCCTTTTGATCTGTTAGTCATGTGACCCAGACAACCTCATGGACTCCACCCATGACCCCCATCTCCCCGAGGCTACCCCCAGCTCTGGAGCGGATGACGGAGGGAGAGAGGGGGGAAGAGGAGGGAGAGGAGGAGAAGAAGGAGGAGGAGAAGGGAAAGACCAACACATCTGTGTAGCTAGAAATAGTGGTAGCAGCGAGAGATAAGTTTGACTCAGTGTTTCAGGTGTGTTAAATATTCCAACGTCACGTGTGTCAACCCCCACCCTCCCATGGCTTAATATTTAAAGGGGTCCTATTGTACAAATCTGACTTTTCCTTGCTGAAATCTGAAACTTGCCACGTCTATCTGTAGTCCCGCTGTAAAGACACTAGAAACAAAATTGGCCTGATTTGAGCCATTAGTGACGTAGTTAATGGTTCTCCTCAAAATAACTTCCTGATTCAAAAAATTATCAATGGTACTTTGTACGGCGCGTCGAAGGGATTTCAAGATGCAGACGCACGTCTGCTGTGCAATTCCCCTAAAATAAAGAATGTGCATAAATCGCTGTCCAATCTCCCGAAAGATCAATCAACAAGGAGAGAGTAATTGGACGAGAACGCCCACTGAAAATAAGTTCAGGGCTGGCAATCACACTAAAGATGATGGATTGGCCCAACATTGTTTTAATATATACTTCAGAATCATTGTTTTGAAGATGTTAATATCTACTAAACTTGGTGGGGCCGATAGGATGCATCAAGTGATTTATAGTTCTGATCATAACTGATATGTGACTTGATAAATACATAAATACATCTCCCAAATGCAAGACTCAGTTTGAGATTAAACAAATGTTTGTCAGCCTAATGTTTAAATGAGCAGTGTGGTCTCAAAACCCCATAATTAGCCACCCAAATAAAGGCAGAATAAAATAAACATAAGAAATATATCAGCAGACCACTCGCAAATAAAAGAAAATTGTATCAGATCAAATAAATACAAATAATATAGAAGCACACCCCATTATGCGCTGTCGTGGTCCAACGCAGAAATAGGCATGCGTATGCAATCGAGGCACTGGTAGTCGCGTATCTGTACTCTTGCGCAGATGACTGACAACGCATTTACACTCAGTCTCTATATGAATGTATATATTTCTCTAAAGATGTGTTGTTTAATTGTATTTTATGTAACCCTTTGTATTTCATATTCTTGTACTTTTCCTCTACAACTTGTAGCATTCAAACACTTGCGAACGATTTTTGATCCGCTGCCAGTTAATAAAGATTCCCCAGAAAAGTAAAAAAACATCCCCTCTGTCTTTCCTTTCTTTCCATCTCCCCTTCCTTAATTTCCGTTGTTTTCTGTTTATCTGCCATTGTGGCTCCGGATCTTTGAAGCTGAGAACAGAGGAGTAGTAATATTTCATTTTTTGTTCTCTTCTACGGGGCTAGAAAAAGTTGGGAGTGTAGAAAGAAGTGGGATAGTGACTCTATCTCCTCCTTAATCTCCAGAGGATCGTGAAGCACCAGTTTCAAACCTGGCCACGTTCCTTCTCTCCTTATTCTAAGACTATTCTGAGAGCAAGACAAGGCCGCATTCCATAAAGCTTGTAGTAGCAAGCTTTTGTCCCTATTGTGGTCCCCCCAGGCAACAATAGGGTCCATAGTTTGTTGCTACAAGCTTAAGCAAACTAATAATGACAATGATAAAAGGGGTGCTCCCGTGATACTCTTGTGCATCCACAAGAAATGGAAGATGGAAACACAACTCTAAACCTTCATTTAATATTCAACATTCTTTGCAGCGGGGCATCAAAACAAAGTGTTACTCATGTGACCACACAATGATGCACATTGCTGAGGTTTTAATGGATCAGCTACGTTTACTGCAATGGCCAGTACCATATATTTAAAGCATATACCAATTATTGATACTTTGTAAAGTTACTAAGTACTACCATACCTAGGTTTTCACTTTATCGGTTCAGTGCATTACATCATCGGTATGATCAATAAAGCTCCACTCTCTCTTTCTCTGTGTGTATGTATGTGTATGCGCAAGCATGTATGCGTACAATCTGGTGCTTGTGTTTGTGTGTGTGTGTGTTGCTATTGATTATGGCTCTCCAGCAGCAGCAGGTGTGGTTATAAATATCACCATGGCCTGAAACTCCTATCACATGACACACGCTCCTAAACACATAAATGCTGACCGCCCCCGCCAGGCACCTACCCTCACACACAAACACACACACACAAACACACACACACACATACAAACACATGCACACACGCGCACACACACACACACACACACACACACACAGACACACATGCACACATGTACACATACACCATACTGTACACACACACAAACATACTGTATATGTACACACACAATAAGTGTGTGTGTGCGTGTGTGTTTGTGTGTTGGGTGATACTTCCCTCAACGGAAGTATCACTCAACACACTGACATGCCTGTCAACGAGAGACAACAATAGTTTTGAGTGCCTGCACATACACAAACACACACACACACACAGATTACATATAGAAATGTCATTACATTTTTCGAAATGGTGGAAGTTTGTACACATTCTTCCAGTTTGAGACCCATGACTTCATTCTTTACTCTATTCCTTAATACTTCCATGCACCATGTTGTGTTTTAATAAAAAGACCTTGGTCTATTGGTCTGGGATCTTTGAAGGGGGCAAGTGAGGTCGTTTGAGGGCTCGTCAGGAGCATGAGCGAGCTAATTCAGGAACGCTCTGAATTAGCTTACTCAGCTCTGTGCGTAGACCAGCTAACCATATTGCATCCTTTGTGAGCCAAAACGCTTACAAACTGATTAGATCGTTACTCTTAAGTCGTGTTTATGTGTGTGTGTGTGTGTGTGTGTGTGTGTGTGTGTGTGTGTGTGTGTGTGTGTGTGTGTGTGTGTGTGTGTGTGTGTGTGTGTGTGTGTGTGCGTGTGTGTACGTGTGTGTATTTGTGTGTATAAGCACAATAATAATAATATTTTTGAACAGAGACTGGAAAGAACAAACTTCTATTACACTAATATGAGTCACAATTTGATTCATTATACTTTTCATATCAGACAAAACAACTCAATTAAGGACGTTTTTTCACATACATTTTCACATACATGGACATTTTATCTAAATATGAATATATCTGATACAGACCACTCCCATAAGTTACAATTCTAGTGAATGGCGAATCCAGCAAACACCCAACATCCATCATGGACGATATGGAAACAAGGCTCTCACATTTTTCTCAACAGGGTAGTTTGGAAAAGGAAGTAGGCCTATTTGGCTTGAATATGTTAATATACAAGATTCAGAGCGCTCTTGGTAGACTAAATAGCAGCACTACTTTATGCGAGGTTTCGCCCACTCCTTGTTAAAACCCGCCACTGGCTCAGCGCTGTCCTACTTTTCCCTCGCTGAGGTCGTCACAACACCGCGCAGCTCTACCATCCGCTGTTGCTAGGGAAGTTTTAATTAAACAGAGGTTGCAGGGATTAGTGGCGAAGTCTCCGTGGTGGTAGCACCGAATGTGTGTGGTCTACCTGTATTGTTGTTATAATAATAATAATAATCATCATACAAATAATAACATTAATAGGCCTACAAATTATCGTTATTTATAGACCACGTTTCTAAGCAAGTGCTTTCCAGAATAAACAAACCTTACATATAAATCATAAGAATACAACGTGAACAACAATAAATGGCACATAACATGAACTACAAGAGGGAGAATAATAACTAGGGGGGGGGGGGGTTGATAGGCTGGTAGGCCTATATGTACATCCCAGCCATAAGATAGAAACATGTGACTTTTACAACGAGACTACACTTTGTGTGCGTCGATTTGTTTGTTTTTTTGTAGGCTGAATGGACTACAATTCATGCATATAACCACCAAAGTACCGTTCAATTATGTCTGACTTTACATGCTACATTTGTTTTTCTTAATCCTCTTACTTCGAATTTAACAAGGTGGCACAGGACACCGTTCCCTTTTTCTTTCTTCTTTTTTTTTTTTTTTTGGTATAATTGACTTGTTGTTCTTTCTACTCAGCGCAAAAGCACATGAGCTGCAATGTGACCAGGCATTGGATTGGAGAGGGATGGGAGAGTGGACGACAGCAAAACGTACGCGCCTCGCCATTGGACGAAAATAGGTCAACCCCGCCCCTTCAAGTGACCCACCAGTCTGCTCTGTGCTAAGGCTAGCTGGGCCGGAGGGCGGGACCGCGTCTTGAAAGAGTGACAAGCGAAAAAAGCCTGCGCTGGCCCTTATAAAATGATGGAGGCAGTTTTCTTCCTCTCATCCAGGGGCCAATTTGAAGGAAAGGGGCGCTGACATTTACTGATGGAACATTTGCAACCACGCGCTAAGTGAAAAGTACTACGCCTCTCATCTCCCCCGCCCTCCTCGCTTAGAATAGTTTTCAGTTAAATAGTTACTGTAGGCCTATCTGTCGTTTGTGACCCATAGTTGTATCATGAACCCCAAACGCACAATAGGCTTCATAAAGTGTACGTGTAGGCCTATTGTTGTTGTATTTTTTTTGGTAATGTATTTCAGTGTTCACTAATGTTCTATATTGTGGCGCCGGACAATGTGTGTCGTTTTAAATAATGGCATGCTTTAATTGGCGCATGGAGAAAAAGAGAGATGAATATTGACATTTGTGTGAGAAGAAAAGCAATAAATGTATTGGGCACGTGGTTACTATAGCAGAGTGCAGTGGGCGGTACCTCACTCCGTGATCATTGGTTTGTAGAGTTGGTCGGTATCGCCCACTTGACGTTCGGGTTCATTGATTGGTTGATTTACGGCACGAGGTTCCACCCACTGTACGTTCGGTCACTTGGAACTGAAATGCAACTGTACAGTAGTGTTGCTGGCTGCCTCTCATGGTTTGAAGAAACGCACCTCAGTTCTCACACATGGAATCGTTGATCATCTTGTGAAGCCCAGTGCGCGTGTGTGTGTGTTTGTGTGTGTGTGTGTGTGTGTGTGTGTGTGTGTGTGTGTGTGTGTGTGTGTGTGTGTGTGTGTGTGTGTGTTGAACCGCCGGTTGCTTCGCACGCAAACCAAAACACTTATTCACTTTCAGTCCATCGCTGACGGGCTTGTGCGTTGGAACTCGTGTGTTCAATTCATTCCCCCCCCCCGCCCCCCCCAATAATTTATTTTCTTCTGACAATTTTTCGCATGTAAGATTGTTTTTACCCCCCCCCCCCCCCTCCTCCCCGTTCGGAGACAAGGAGGACTATCAAAGGCTTTTATTGAAATTTCCTCTGTTAAAGACGCCACAATGGAGAAAATGTCAAGACATCTCCCCGTGAGTTTTTTACCTTCAGCGACACATGGCGTCCTCAAATCTCTGTTGGAAAACCCGATGAAGCTGCCTCTCCACCATGAAGGTAAACATATAAAACTAACTGTGTTGTAAAAGTACATTTTATCTATCTAGTGTCTAAAGCAGGATTATTGTTATTGTTTGTATTTAATTGTAGTATTATTATTTTTGTTGTTATCGTCATTATTACTTTTATGATTTATTATTAATATGATTGTTTTCTATTGCAATGACTATTATTATACCATCATCGTGGTTTTAAGTGTTGCCTGAGCGGATCATGGGGAATTGAATGTCAACAGGCATGAGATGACAAGAATTCCAGTTATGCTGTCTGACCTTCACCCTAACGTTCACTTCTAGGCTGTCAATGTGAATGCCTCCCTTTATCTCCACTCATTAGAAACAAACAATACAACGACCATAAGAACCACAAACAAACAAAACAACGAGGGAACTCCCTTTTGGGACGGGATTTCCAAACAAAGCGCCATTCAGGAGTCTTGACCTTAGTATTTATATAATTACAATACTCAATGACGCTAATAGGCCTTTGGTGATATATTATATGATATATCACGTATTTCTCTTGTTTTAAACTAAAGACAAATCTGGAGCCCTTAATATCCTTGAGCTTGCTCAACTCTTAGCTTTCTTTAAAGTATTTGCTTATTTTTATAAAGTGTACTCAACACCAAACCACAGATTCCTAACCTTGAAACATTTAAGTGAGAGGGAACAGAACAGTGTTTACAACACCTTCCCTTCCCCCTGGTGTCTTTATGGTGGTTAATAAGATACTTACAGAAATACAGTTTCCATTGTTACACTAACACTCACTAGCCCTGCTGAAAATGGCTTTCCCCTCCTATAGGTTTCCACTTAACTTTTCTTACTTTCTCTTGCTTATGTGACGGCTCAGAAGTTTTCTTTTTCTCTCAGTGTGTTTTCTCTGAGCGTTTCTCTGAACTCTGAATGTTGGCTTAAAAACTTCAACTGCAAAAAACACTCACTATAGCCTTGCTGAAGAGCTGTATGATAGACCCACAACCAGAAAGGTTGTTGGTTTTGACTTCCCCTACCCCACCCAGTGTGAAAACACTGGAACAAGATGCTCAAACCTGTTGCTCAATGACACGTCTTGATATTCACTGTCCCATGACATCCTGTTCCTTAATTGTGCTCTAGGTAAGATTTGAGATTTGTAAAGAGAGAGAGAAGAGTGCAAGATTTTGAAACTAAACAACATGACTAAATGTTCCCTCCCTCTCTGCTCCTTTCATATTTACCTCTGCCTTTGGGAAGTGTTGCATTCATGCACCTGTGAGTGACTGGCAAGATGGATTCACTGAAACAAGTAGGGAAAAGATGCCCCGATGGGTCAGAAATGAGCCGAGAGTGCTCTTTGGCTATTACATTTCCAACAAATTACTCTGTTATGACGCTGTGTCTTACCAATGCCAGCCAACCATCCGTAAACTATTAGTGAGGGCAAGGTTCTGTTAGAATATCTATTCTGGTTGACTGTGCCTGCCTCTGCATGAGACAACTGACATTTTAGACCGCTCCCGGCTAGTTTCTGACCAATCAGGACCTTTCTTCCCTGATTCATTAGGGGAATCCATCTTACCTGTCAATCATATGGGCGCACACACCATTATTGTAACCTTACCACAGGTGCATGAATGCTACACTTCCCAATGGCGGAGAAACAGAAGGAGGAAGCAGAGAGGGAGGGGGGTGTTTTTTGGGTTGTTTATTTAAAGAATCTTGCTCTCTTTTCTTCTCTCTCTCTTTACACTGGTCAAATCGTACCTACAGCAGCTTTAATGACATGAATGTGTATTAACTTTCTATCCCCTACCTGTTCCTTAATGAGGGGAATTTGTGTTCACTGTATGACAAAGTTTATTCCGAAATTGTATTATTAATAATAATAATAATAATAATAATAATAATAATAATAATAATAATGTAATAACGACCGCTCAATTTGTATTATTTTATTTGTCCTGGGTGGAATGTATGGAATGTTGAATGACACTGTTCCAAAGGATACACCTTTTGTCTAATCTTAACTTTATCCTTGACTTATCTTATTATCCTATCCTTATCTTTACCCTATCCTACCCATATATTTTAGCCTATCCATCATTATCTGGTAACACTTTACAATAAGTTTACATTAGTTAACCATTAATTAACATTAGTTAATGCAGAAATAAGTTAATGATTATTATTAAATTAAATTATTATATAGCATTAGCATAGGGGTTAGGGCAAGGGTTAGGATTAAGGTTAGCGTTAGTGGGTTGATTTTAGGATTAACCCTAACCCTATTAAATATTGTATAAATGAATACATTAGTTAACACCAACACCGTTACCTTAGTTAACCATGAACTATATTAATAAGCATGAGTAAAGGTTCACTAGACTAATAGATAACTGCTTATTAACTGTTAGTCAATGCGTATCACTGCATTAACGAATGATGATGAATGGTTATTTATTGTACCCTTACTGCAAAGCGTAACCACTTATCTTAACCCTATCCATCCTCATGTATCCTTATTTTAACTGTGCCCCCCCCCCCCTCCCCCAGTGTTCAGCAAGGAGCAGGAGAAGGAGAAGAGCCTGGAGGAAGAGAGGAACGCCCCCCAGTCGGCCTTCCTGGGGCCCACCCTGTGGGACAAGACCCTCCCGTACGACGGGAACAACTTCCAGCTGGAGTACATGGACCTGGAGGAGTTCCTGTCCGAGAACGGCATTCCCTCCAGCCCCGCCCAAAACCCCCACCACCACCCCCACCACCAACACCACCCCCACCCCCACCACCATGACCAGCACCCATCACAGGCACCGCAGCAACAGCAGCCACCGCCCCATCACCAGCCGCCGATCCAGATGACCCCAACGACCCCGGGCGCCATGCCGTCGCCGTCGGTGACGGACCTCAGCACCCACGCGGCGGTCACTGCCTCACACCCGTCCGCCATGGTGTCGCCCAACTGCATGCACAGCAATCCCGTAAGAGCAGGTAATGCACATGCCATGCAAACACACACACACACACACACACACACACACACACACACACACACACACACACACACAACAGATTATGTTAACAGAATGTTGACTGGGAAGTGTTTGTGATCCACAATGTGGATGTCCTCAATGCCTTTTGGTTGTGGTTCTTTTGCTGGATGTCTGTTTTTAAATGTCTGTTGCTCTGTATTTTATTAAATGTCATTGCTCTGTATTTTATTAAATATATGTTGCTCTGTATTTGATTAAATATCTGTTGCTCTGTATTTTATTAAATATCTGTTGCTTTGTATTTTATTTGCTTTCTGTGAAGCATGTTGTGACGTCTGCTCTTGAAAGGTGCTATATAACTAAACTATTTATTATAATTATTATCATTATTATTATATTATTCATGTGGGAATTGAAGATAAGCAAAAATACACCAGGCTCAGGTGATTAGGAGAATTCAGGTGATCAGTGATTAAGAATTCACTGGGTTCAATTGGCATTGTGTATCACCTTGAGCGCCATTAGATGAGTTGATTGATTCCCTGGCATGCAGGGCGAGGCGTTTGCTGACATCTGTCTGGCAGAAAGTTTACAGATGCGGCTGTGTGTCCCAAATAAAGAGTTGGAATAACTTGACAGGACACGCATTTGCTTTGGCCAATTCCTTCCAGTGCAGTTACACACACGCACGCATATGAACATGCACACACACACCCGACACATGTCCTCCTACTCTCAAAAATGACAAAGGTGTATTCAAATGTGGGAATGCCCTACCAAGATTAAAACCAGTTATTTGGCTGATACAACACCCCTTCTCTACATATGTCAAGTATTATTCTTGTAAAAAAGATGTACACCTTTCACAATAGAGTAGGTGATAATTGGCTATGATGACGAGTGAGGATGATGATACTCAACGAACATTATTGTTGTGCACCCTGCAGCATTCTGTGTGCTCTGTAATTATGGAACTTGGCAGGCGAGCGGGGTTATGCGCAGCAGGGGGGTTGACGTTCGATTCCTCGACCTTTGAGTTCAAGCGGGGAACAGAATTAAACGAGTCATTGATTATATGGAAATTGAATTTGTAACACACTTTGTGGAGGCGCACTGTCTCTGTATCTCTGCGCTGCAATCGTTGTGCGCACCCTAATCTACTCACCTTGTGATCTCACTCGGTTGCTTGTATTCTGCCCAGTGGTTTGTTGTTGTTGAGAGGGCAAGAGAGTGAGAGAGGGCAATTGAGTGAGATGGTGAGAGAGAGATTACCCAGAGCTAGAGAGGATGAGGCGAGAACAAGAGAATAAGAGCGAGAGAGAGAGAGACGGAGAGAGGGAAAGTGAATGAGAGAGCATGCGTGAGAACCAGAGAGGCCTACTGTGGAGCGTGTTCTGGCATGAAATTTGTATTTTTCAGTACATGCTGTACCTTCCAAAACTGGGCCACAACGTGTGGATCTTCACCACTTTCTCAATGTTTATATCACATTTCTTATAGAAAAGTCTTAGATAGAAAACATCTTAGATTGTAAGATGTTTATAACATCTTACACTTGTTATTATGTTTATTTTATGTCATACATTCATATATATATAAAGAGATATTTATTATGAATACATATTTATAATATATTAAACATTTGTATTAGTTAGTTAATTTGTTCTTGATATAGCCATATGTAACCTGTTACATATTACATATGGTTACATATTACATATGGTTACATATTACATATGGTTACATATTACATATGTAACCTGTTAGCCATATGTAACCTGTTAAAGATGGAAGATTATCTTTGTTGTTGGATATTGTGAAAAAAGAGCTGTCACTTCAAGGGACAGACAATGTAGACACAAAAACAAGAAAAGATGAAAAAGCAGGGAGTGTCTGAACGCGGCGTGTTTACCTGACCCTAGTAGAATTAGGCCGGGGGCAAGTTAAACTCACTGGGTTGATTATACGTGACATATGAGTTGAATAAGATCAACAGGCTGCTCTTCTGAGGTGGAACTAAAGACCCTTCTTCCTTATAGTTCTACTCAAACTAATGAGCTGGATAGGGATGTTTGTGTTCTCTCAAAGGCTGCCTCTCTCTCTCCTTCCCATCTCTCTCCTCACTCTCTCTCTCTATCCAATCTCTCTCCTCAGTCTCTCTCTCCTCCCTCTCTATCCCGCTCTCTGTTGTTGCCCTCTTTCTCTTACTCTCTCTATTTTTCACTCTCCCTCTCTACTTCCCCTCTCTCTTGTCTGTCTCTCTCTCTGTCCCTCTTTTGCTCTGTCCCCTGCACGCGTGTGTGTATGTGTGTGTGTGTGTGTGTATGTGTGTTTGAATGTGTGTGTGTGTGTGTGTGTGTGTGTTTGTGTTCCCTATCTGCTGAACGCCAGGTAACCTTGCGGGTGCCTGAAGCCTTATCGCCTTAAGCGGCCGTCCAGGGGGAAGGCATGTCCCAGATTACACCATAGATTATGTTGCTATGTTTAGACCCTGTCCCTGAGGTTCCATATAAAGGGAGTCAGAGCTCTCTCGTACACCTATGGAGCTCTCCTGCTACTGTTCACACTCTAGTACCAGGTTTCCTTAAATGCAAACTGAGCTTTAAATACAAACGAGTATTTATAAATGAAAGAACAATGACATGTCAAACAAATGACCTTTCACAGAATATAGAAAATGAAATATAAAATGTCAGTTTTATCCCGGGGTTAATAACATGTAAGCGCGTCGGAGCTCAGCTTGGAACAATGACAAATGCGGCGACCAACTTGAATTTAAACAGGAATCCGGTTATCGTAATCCATTAGCTCCGTTGGAACAGTAGCCTTATGACCACCGTCCATTTTCACACTCGTCTCGTCTCTTAAATATCAAACATACCATCACCCCAACTCGGTCCCTTCTTACAAACGGAAGTAAAATAAAAAGGTCAAAATCACTCAGTCTATCGCTCATCATGCTTCGCTCCCCTAAAACACGTCCGCTCACACCTTGATCACGCACACATTGACCCCACATATAACTTTATTGGCTCAAAATAAACATAACAAACACAGGACTATTTCTTACGTTAGAAGTTTTAAATGCATTCACATTGAACATGGATTAATTACCCATTTATATATAACAAATTGAACACTAAATTAATAACATTAATGTAACATACAAGTTTGGCAAGGGGACTGCACCTATATATATAGAGTGTGTGTGTTGTTACCTAGGTACATGCATCATTACAGACTATGTGCTGTTACACCATTAGAATTAAGATAATTAAAATTTACTTTATCAAACACAGATGGGAAAGTTTGGAGTCACAGGAGAAGAACAGGACACTTATACGACTTACAACTGCACAATAGTATGTTATATTGAGAAGACAAGGGATGGGACACAGAAGGTTGTTATCCCTCTTGTCCATAAGAGGCGTTTTCAGAGGTCATGTTCTGACAACAACAACTCCCACTGATTACATTTGCTGAAGTTACACACAAACACACACACACACACACACACATGAGCACATACACAGACAAGCACAGGCACACACACACACACACACAAAGACAAGCGCGGGCACGCACACATAAACACACACACACACACACACTCTTACTTTAGTTTTAAAGGATATCTCCTTTCAACCTGGATCCTATAGTGCCGTCATCTTGGGTCTAAGTGACTGATGAGGACAGAAATGTTTGATATCGGTCCAGTATATCGGCCATTGCAGCTGGGAAATGGGCTAAAATGTTAACCTATGGTGCAAAATGTAATTGCAGGAAGAAAATGCTGGAGACGTAAGTGAGAGTTGGAGGGAGTGGGGGCAAGAGTTAGTTGTGTTGGACTACAAATCATTTTGTCAAAAAGTGTAGGTGATGGAGGGTTGTGATTGTAATGACAATAAGGACCATTCCTTAACTATCGCAAGATTTAAGAGCGAGACGAAAACATGCACTTTAAGAGGATTTACACTGACGGGCCATTGGGTTACATTGTAGCCTGTTTCGTGGCTGCAATGGCTCGCTCAATACTGGAATATTTCAAAATTGTTGCTTTCCAAAATGATGGAAAAACACGGTCCAGGTTGAAAAATCTAATTGACCAAAGGGATTTCTTTTTTTATTGGATAGTAACGGGTCAAGGTTTTCTTTTCACCACCCACCAGTTCTAAATTCTAAAAAATTTCTAGTTCTTAGTTATTTGGTATAGTTATTTGGGGTATTTAGGTGTACAAAACAAATACACCAATTGTGGATTTCTGGTTGGTATACATCAATCATGGTTTATTTATTAGTCACAACCGTAACTAAACTAAAATGAAACGTCAATCATCAAGTCACCCAATATAGACTCTGCTCTCAGCTCTGGTTGTTTTCATGGGTTTTCATGAATGAGCATTCACAGCCTGCTAGGTGGATCCTAACAGCTTGTGATGCCCCTGTTTGAGGCCTCCCTCAGGGGCCCCTCTCTCTACCTGACCCTGACCTCCCTGTGACTGCGGACCAGAGCCAGCTGAACACACAAAGAAAATAGTACACACACTTCCAAGAACCAGTAGGGCTCCTGTTTCTCTGCATGTACCCCGCTCGCTCCTCGCTCTAAGTCTGCATGTACACACACACGCGACACATACACACACACACACTACTTTCTTTGACTTATATGGGCGGCCTTGATTTGTTGCGGTAAATGCCTAATGCTCGATAAGTAGTCATTTACTGAGGTGCTGGGATAGGTCCTAAATATGCCACGATAATAAACACACCACCGTATAATTAGCTGTTCCTTATCAGAGAGAGAGAGAGAGAGAGAGAGAGAGAGAGAGAGAGAGAGAGAGAGAGAGAGAGAGAGAGAGAGAGAGAGAGAGAGAGAGAGAGAGAGAGAGAGAGAGAGAGAGAGAGAATAATGGAGACAGAATGTCTGCCTCTTTACAGGTCGCAACCAGATTTTCAACCTATCATTATCGTGAACTATGTTGCCCAACAGATGAGCGCTGTAAGGTAGTTGCCATGTGATAACATAACACTGTGTAAAAAAAGACATGGGTGTGTTTACTATTAGTTCATTTGTTTGATTAGCTGATCACTATTGTTAGGATTTATTTTTGGAATGTTGCTGTTGGCTGTTCAGTTCAGTTTGGTCTCTCTAATCTCTCACTTGCTTCTTACGTGTGTTAAGAAAGCCAGCGGTTCTCAGAAAAGAAGGGGAGTATTTCTTCTGAGTGCCAGTCCATGATGTAACAGACTGTTGGACCAGTGGGCTTGCCACACTGGTGACCTCTAGCAGATTATGTCTGTGCACAGCACACACGTTTGTGTGTGTGTGTGTGTGTGTGTGTGTGTGTGCGTGAACTCACGTGTACCTGTCAGGTGCCGCGAGGTTTAAGAGTCAGCTCAGGATAGGTTGAGTGGAGACGGAGGAGAGGAAGAGGAGGAGGTGGTGGTGGAGGGGTGGGAATAGAAAGGGAGGGGGTGTGAAGAGGTTAGGAGATGCAGAATAAGTGAGAGAGGGAGGGATAGATGGACCGAGAATTGAAAATCTAGCTGGAGGATAGATAGATGGAGGGATCAGATGGATGGATGGAAGGATGGACTGAGAAGGTTTGGAAGGGTGGAGGATGGATAGGTGGATGGATGGATGAATATACTCTCTGAATGTTTGGATAAGGGGAAGGAACGCTGGATAGATATGAGGTGGAGGGGAGAAGAAAGATGGAACAAGAGAAGAGGGGAGAGGATGAGAGAGAGGATAGGAGAGACAGAGCAGAGTGGAGGATATGGAGAGGCCATAATGGGCATTAGTTGGGTCAGAGTTGAATTCCTATGAAAATTGAAACAGGAGGCAAGTGCTCTTGAGAAGCTTACCAATGAACAGAATAACGCTTGCAATGCACAAGAGGCCGAGGGGGCGTTATGAAAAATAGCATTTTTGTGTGAGTTGGCACTGTGCATCAGATGCGGCATCCGCATTCCTACTATTTCAATATTTATAATTAGCAGCGCTAATTGTATTATTTACCTGTAGCAGCCAATACTGCTACAGGTAAATACTGACTCCCTAACCCTAACCCTCAAATTGACCATGTACATTTTGCCCCCCGGTGGCCATAGTATGTTACAATGATCTACTGTGTTTTTGTTGCATCGTTGAGTTCTCTTTAGGAACAAATTGTCAGAAAATGTTTGAACTCTAACTTTTAGGTGATCATATACTTTTGTGTGCTGAAGGATCTTGGCTGAAAGACTAGAGGTAAAATAAATAAAAATGAATGAAAGGAAATGTCTGTAGTTGAAGATGCATTATATATTAAAGATGACACTTAACACTTTAACTCTTGGGAGGTAAATTCAGGAAGATCAGTCAAAGGATACAGATGTCAGTTATTGTTATATCAACATAGACAACAGAACAGTTAAAGGTTGTAAACTTCATCTTTGAACCCTGTAGTATTGGTTCACTGTACGTTTTCAGTCGCTAGGTTATCAACCGATTCACTAAATGTGTCCAAGGAAAGGGCCCAGCTCAAAAAATTTAAATCTAAAAGGTTAATCTTGAAATATTTAAACATTGTGTGTTGAAATAATCAAGTGTAAACGTAGCAAAGGTAAGACTAAAATAACAGATAAAATAAACAATATGAGGTGCATAAAGTGTGCATGTAAAAAATATATAATATACATAGTAACAATACATTATATATATATTATATATTATTTGGTTTATACATCTTAAAAGTGCCAATATTTCTCCCATTGGATTAAACGGCTCAGATTTCCACATGAAACAAACACGATTTTCTACGGCCATTGTACAGCTGCGTGTGAACTTTAACCTTTTTCTCCTCCTACTCTTTCTCAGGCCTCCCCACCTCCAGAAACACACCGAGTCCCATTGACCCGGACTCCATCCAGGTGCCGGTGGGCTATGAGCCCAACCCGGCCGACCTGGTGCTGTCCAGCGTCCCGGGACAGGAGATGTTCGACCCCCGCAAGCGCAAGTTCTCCGCCGAGGAGCTGAAGCCCCAGCCCATGATCAAGAAGGCCCGTAAGGTCTTTATCCCTGAAGACTGCAAGGTCAGTTGGGAGTTGGTTTCAATGTTTCGATTGGGAGTTGGTTTCAATGTTTCGATTGGAAGTTGGTTTCAATGTTTCGATTGGGAGTTGGATTCAATGTTTTGGTTGGGAGTTGGTTCCGAATTTTCGACATTCAACGTTTGATAACCTGGCATAGCCGCTGTAATCTCCCAGATTAGAAGGATCCTCCTGTCGAATACGTTATGTTTCAGATGACCCCACATTATTGCAATGGTTGTCATTTTTCTATGCTTTTGGTAGTGCCGACCTCTGTCTGTTATTAAAGATTTTCCCAGTACTTACCCTAACCAGACTTTTCAAATGTCAAATTCATAAATATCAGATTGGATCCACTCCTTATTTCAAAACGATGGTTGTATTTTCAACCATAAAACAAATATTCATTCAATCATGGAAATAATATCGGCAAAGAAAACACTGAAACCACCAACGTTCATGCAAACGTATTAGCATCGTTATAAGTGTCATACAAATTAAGACTTAGCGCGCCTCCAGGATTTCTCCGCCATTGTTGGGTTGCATGCAGACAGGGGCGAGGATGTGTATGTGTGCGGTATCTATTGAAGTTATGTAATGATTTTTCATCTTCTCACTCTGTCTGTCTGAGAAAATGGACAAAACAATTACAGAAATAGAGAAAGATCAGTGTCGTCTTAGGCCATGTCTACAGCTAAACAATACCCGTGCAAATGTTTTACCCTTAAACTCAAGTCCCGACTCAGCATACAGACTTGAGACTTGCGGTTTATTCCTCCGAGGACAAACTCTTGAGGACGCACAGTGATAAATCGTGACAAGCAACTCTGCATTGAATATCTCTCGATGTGAACTCAGTTCACCCTGTTAGATTGAGTCACACAATTTCCCATGGGATACTGAATCTGAATATATCATGGGTATTCCCATTTTTATTCCAATTGTTGTTCAAATTTGTATCTTCTCATGTCTCTGGATTTGATCAACAGCTCTTGTGCTGCACATGAAACCTCCCTTTCAGGGGGAAATGCTGTCTTTACTTCTGAGCTCCACCACTTACTCACTAGTCTCTCTCCCCTCCCCTCCCCTCCCCTCCCCTCCCCTCCCTCCCTCCCCTCCCTCCCTCCACTCCCCTCCCCTCGGGCCTTCGAGCAGGACGACAAATACTGGGCCCGGCGCCGGAAGAACAACGTGGCGGCCAAGCGGTCCCGGGATGCGCGGCGGCTGAAGGAGAACCAGATCGCCATCCGGGCGGGCTTCCTGGAGAAGGAGAACAACGCTCTGAGGCAGGAGGTGGCGGAGCTGAGGAAGGAGCTGGGCCGCACCAAGAACATCCTCACCAAGTATGAGGCGCGGCACGGGGCCCCGTGAGCTGGGGGAGACGCGCACGACCACACACATACACGCACACACACACACACACACATGACAGTACACACCCAAGAACCCCAAAGATGCACTCCCCCCCCCCCCCCCCCCCCCCCCCCCCCACCTACCAGCCAAATCTAAGCAAGACAAACATCCATACACACACACACACAATCCCAACCACATGGATGCAGCAAGCCAATCATCCCACACACACACCTCCCGCTTCTTCTGTACTCTCCTCGCAGACTCTTGTATGGTTACCATAGCGACTCCGGGATTACTAAACCGCCACTCATCAACCCCGCCCCGCCCACTCACCTTCAACTGCCCCTTCCACCTGAGGTTTGAGGAGGACACTGGTTGATTCACTGCTGCATCCACCCTGCCCCATCCTCCACCATGGTTACACCACTTACAATCATCAGCTCTCTGAAAGAAAAAAGATGAAGATAAAAAACTATCTCATAATAATTGTTATCCCTGTCGACACATATGTATTACTTTCTGTCCCACAACACCTTGCAACTTGCTCCGCCATCCCTTTACGATTTGTACATTGTCTTTTACGAATTACACTGTGTTGTAACGTTTGTTTATCTGTATCATTTATTTCTCTCCTGAAAACAAATGTCTTTCAGTGTTTCTTTTTTTTAGTGGTCGAGCTTAATCTAATATTTGTGGTCTGACCTGGCTAGGTTACTTGTAGTGCTCATAGCCATGGTAACACGCATTGGAAACAGGGTATTGGAAAAATAACTAAAGGGCAATGGACTCCCAGTGGATTTCCAATTATTGTTATTTTGGAATGATACAAATATTTGATACACTTTGATACACCACCACCAGCTGACCGTCTGCCTCCTGTTGTCCTTCTAACGATGACATTCGAGGGCCACAATATGAACCTGGGTGAAGGGTGTGTCTGATACTAAATGAGGTCAATTTATTATGTAAGTGTTGTGTTTGTGGACCTGGGTCAGGTTGACTGTTGATGAATGTGAATTTCCCCCCCCCTTTGTTTTTTGTTTGTATTGTAAAATCATCCCTAACACAACGTTCTTTAGTTTTTTTCTCATATGTATGGTATTTCAGAGCGTTTCCCCCAACAACCTGTTCATGTTGAAGTAAAGTGACCTACCCTCTTCTAAAGTCAAAAAAGTGTTACTTATAGTTTTTTCTCCTGTATTAACTGATGAAACCTCATGTTACATCATCACCACTTCACACCCTTAAATCCTGCTCTTGCGTTGATCTTACTACTAAACATAGTTCATCACAAAGCTTAGCAGTGCCGCTAATGGCACACACATGGGGAAATCAATTCATGCATGCTTATTTAACATTGTTTATTGTTCAAAGAAGTTGGTTGTAATGCTTGGTTATCCTTTTGGTTAAGTTAGGGTGTGGTTCTACTTGATAACATGAGCAGAAATGACTTTGTCTTCATTAATGTGAGACCTGATGGATACATGTGGAAAGAGGTGCGTCTATGATTATGACCACTATGCTGAATATCCATTAAGACATATATTCTCCAGGATTGCTATGGTAATGACATGAATGTATAAAAAGGCAAGTGTTTTTGTTCTGTTTATCCTTTAAAAGCAATAACTTTATATAACGTTGGCTACATTCCTTTGCCGACTAACCAATGCTGATAAACCAACAACTGTCCCACAATCGCATGTGTCTCAAAATATGTCATGGTTTTATTGCATGAAAAGACATCGAGCAAGTCTTCATTTTGATGCGTCACTGTTTCATCGGATTAAAAAAAGTGTAATCATTTCTTGTGTATTGTACCAGCAATCTATAAACATAATCAAGTACTGGCTGGTTCTCTCCTGTGCATTCTAGATATGGATTTATTTATCCCAGCGTTGACAGATAACATTAGCAACCTGTAATAAGCTGGCATGGTGTGTTTTATTTTGTTCAATGTTAAGTTCCTTTACTTTGGTGCAATAGATGCTTCTCTTGGGTTTCTGCCTGCATGTCATATCCCATTTACCCTGCGATGAGGTTGCCCCCTGGTGGCGAACGAGAGATGAATGTATTTCTGATGCACAATTGGGTTGGCCGACTATTGTTGTCTTATACTGTGGAGTAGCTAATTACTTGACTGCTCTTTATTACAGACCAAAACATCTAGAATTACAAAATAGAGGATATAATGATGTTAAAGCTTATAATGTTTATACAGAGATAATCTTGTTTCTTTTTGTACAGTCTGTTTATATATTTCCTGTGTATTTTGGCAATGGTTATATAAATCACATATATTTCTGTATCAATATATTTATACATTATATTCTTCAGAGAGCTATATTATTACCAATATGCCAAGCCTGGGCTTTGCAAGCCCTTAAAAGAGGCTTGTATTTTGTCGCGTGACTTGACATGACTTGACAGAAAGTGGAAGGTTAGGCAAACCCCAAATTCTTTCTAATATTTCTCCTGCTAAGTTTAAAATACCAGAACCTGATAATTCTTTCTCCTTTATACTCCATGCGATTTTCACAGCCGCTATTTGGCTGTTTTGGTCTGGACCTGGAACCCAAGGCATATCTGTTTTATTTGTGATTGTTTTAACTGCAAGTTAGTCTTTTTTCTTTTGGAAAGAAGGATTGAAGCGCTTTAGTGTCTACGCTTAGTATTATGTATAGTGTAATGGCTGTTCATGGCCCAGAGGAATGTATTCACCCAACGTAAAACACTTACTTCTTTTCTTTTTCTTTTTTTCTCCGATGAGTTCTGTGATTGTGACCAGATGTTACGTTTTCTCAGGCATCCTTCAGTATCTACTCAGAGGTTTGAGAAGGCCTGTTCTGTATGATTCTGTGTTTTTCTGATATTTTTCATTGTCGTCGATTGTGTTTTATCATGATCAAAATATGAAAAAAATATTAAAATTGGGAAAATTCACTCTGTGTGATGGCTCAATTATTACCATATACACTATATTGCCAAAAGTATTGGGACACCCCTCTGAATCATTGAATTCAGGTGTTCCAAACTTCCATGGCCACAGGTGTATAAAATCAAGCACCTAGGCATGCAGACTATTTCTGCAAACATTTGTGAAAGAATGGGTCGCGCTCAGCTCAGTGAATTCAAGCGTGGTACCGTGATAGGTGGCCACCTGTGCAATAAGTCCATTTGTGAAATTTCCTCACTACTAAATATTCCATGGTCAACTGTTAGTGGTATTATAACAAAGTGGAAGCAATTGGGAACAACAGAAACTCAGTCACCAAGTGGTAGGCCATGTAAAATCACAGAGCGGGGTCAACGCATGCTGAGGCGCACAGTGCGCAGAAGTCGCCAACTTTCTGCAGAGTCAATAGCTACAGACCTCCAAACTTCGTGTGGCCTTCAGATTAGCTCAAGAACAGTGCGTAGAGAGCTTCATGGAATGGGTTTCCATGGCCGAGCAGCTTCATCCAAGCCTTACATCACCAAGTGCAATACAAAGCATTGGATGCAGTGGTGTAAAGCACACCGCCACTGGACACTAGAGCAGTGGAGACTCTCTGGAGTGATGAATCACGCTTTTCTGTCTGGCAATCTGATGGACGAGTCTGGGTTTGGCGGTTGCCAGGAGAACGGTACTTGCCTGACTGCATTGTGCCAAGTGTAAAGTTTGGTGGAGGGGGGATTATGGTGTGGGGTTGTTTTTCAGGGGTTGGGCTTGGCCCCTTAGTTCCAGTGAAAGGAACTGTTAATGCTTCAGCATACCAAGACATTTTGGACAATTTCATGCTCCCAACTTTGTGGGAACAGTTTGGGGATGGCCCCTTCCTGTTCCAACTTGACTGCGCACCAGTGCACAAAGCAAGGCCCATAAAGACATGGATGAGCGAGTTTGGTGTGGAGGAACTTGACTGGCCTGCATAGAGTCCTGACCTCAACCCGATAGAACACCTTTGGGATGAATTAGAGCGGAGACTGCGAGCCAGGCCTTCTCGTCCAACATCTGTGCCTGACCTCACAAATGCGCTTCAAGAAGAATGGTCAGAAATTCCCATAAACACTCCTAAACCTTGTGGAAAGCCTCCCCAGAAGAGTTGAAGCTGTTATAGCTGCAAAGGAATGGGATGTCATTAGCCTTCATGTGCATGTAAAGGCAGGCGTCCCAAAACGTTTGGCAATATAGTGTATGTGATACCTTGGAGAATAATCAAAATCAACTAAATAAATTCAACCTTCACAAGAGGCCTTCCTTTATGTGTCATAATGTCCGAATAATTAGTGTATGCATTTTTTTTTTTTACATTTGTAGATTAAAAAATCTGTCTGCCTTTCTGTCAGTGACTATTTGGTTTGTAGGCCTTAGTGGGCATTTGTTTTTTCTATGTGTGGGTTATATTTTGTGCGATAAAAGTTATGTCAGTTAGTGTTTTTGTGCAAGTGTGTGTTTGTTTGTATATGTGTGATGTATTTTAGGGGTTGAAAGTTATGTCATGCAATAATAGCTTTCGTAATAACATACATGTTGTCCCTTTTTTGTCCAGTAGATGACAGTGCTGTCTATTTGTCTTTTTCCACTGCTGCGCCAAAGCAGAATAATGACAGCTATCAGGATAACTATGTAATTTGCTGTAGTATGAAGAGTATGAGTTACAAAAATTACACAAATTTAACAACTAATTATGAAGGGATGCAGAGATTAATTGGTGAAACGGAGAGCCATGTGAACCAGCAAAGCTTTATTTTACAGCTCATGAGTTTTTATTATTTTCTTATTACAAAAAAGAAAACCGAGGCATTCTATCTGTAGATGTGTTGACATCAGGCTATTTTTAACAGTCTTCAACGTACCTTATTTGTTTCGAGCAAAGACATGGTTAAATAGGCCATTAATACACACTATGTAACGAAGACAACTGACTTTACATCGTTTGACCTTTCGCGGATCATGTGATAACATTTTTCCTTTCTTTTACATAATCTGAGATTTCTAAATGGGCATGGTGGGTATTTGTTGTGGCTGCATCGTTTGATGGGGCTAAAATAGTCAAATTGCTGGCGTCGTACTTCTGAATGCAATGGATGTTTCCGTTAAACTTGCTGAGTGTAACAAAAATGTCAATGTCAATTTAGTTTGCGTGCGAGTCGGATTTCTTTTAGTTTTGTGTGTGTGTGTGTGTGTGTGTGTGTGTGTGTGTGTGTGTGTGTGTGTGTGTGTGTGTGTGTGTGTGTGTGTGTGTGTGTGTTGGGGGTGGGGTTCAAACTCCCTATGTGTAGTGACAGTCAATCATGTTATCCTTTTCGCCCTTTAAAATGCCATTTCCATAGTTTTCCATTAGTTGGTATTGGTATTACGTAACATTTTACTGACGGCACTAAAAGGGAATCAATTTTGGATATGCAGTTAATCCCTTGGTTTCGGATTCAGCCAAACATATCTCAGACGTTTTCAGTGAGGGATGGACACTATCAAGCTGCCCTTGTTTCAGAAGTCGATTTAATTTGATGTATTTTTATTCCTAGGATTTTAATAGTGGGAGGCCTTAGCTGCCGGGATACATGTACGCGCGCACAAATGTGCATTAACTCACACACCAAGTAAAATTAGGCATCTTTACTAATTTACTGCACACTAAAATCAACCAGCTCATGTCGCACCCTTTTGCTATGCTAACGATGACGCTAATCTGGCTAGCCACCGGAAACCGGAAAACAGAACCAACAAGTTTTTCAATGACAACATATCACAAACCACCGTTGTGTGATAGACTAGCGTCGCGTAGTTTCCTTTAAATATCCATTTTTGATGAAGTTCCGGATAGACGGACACAGCAAGAACACGTTTCTCGTCCATTTTCTTGTTTTCAAGGGCGACGAGTCCCGCCCCATCTAATACATGATTGGTTGCCTGAAAAGGAGCGACTGTGACAACACCAACGCTTTTCGGAAAAGTTGAGACATTTTCAACTAGAAGCGCTGGGAGCGGCCGCACAATAAAGGCGGAGCGCTCTGTAAAAAGACGCAGGGTGCCGCGTTTAAAAAATAAAAACACCTATGTGGACACGGGCTCTAACTGTGAGGGACTCAATCTTACACATTGCGACTTTAAAATACACATGTATAATTACAAGATGTTAAATCAAGATCGCTGGTGATATGAAACAATAGGCATAGCATAGAATGCAATTTGATTTACATTGGCAAGAAACGAAACTTTTCTATATCGCTGAAACAGTGTTGGCAAATTAACCTTGCGCTGTATAACTTTCTCTGCAGCAATCTTCCTGTTCAAATATATTTAATCTATTTCTGATATAAAAGTCAATTTAATGATACTATTCCGCTGGATACTTTAGCTGTGATTTCTGTTCTTAAATAAATTAGGACTGGTGGAGAACCGTGCTGGGGAAATCATGGCGCAAACTTGACCGCAGAGGTTAGGGGTGGAGAGGAAGTGACGTCAGCGCATCCGAGCTGTACGAAGAGGCGGGTGAGTCTATTTTACGCCTTCTCAAATAATCTTCAACAAAAGCGCTGTCTGCAGGGAAAAGTTTAATTGGGCTGGCCTAATGTAAACATAAGATTCATTCTAGAAGCCCAAAACCTAGGCTATAATATCACTTTTTTCAGCTGCTGCTTTCATGTAAAGCTCTTAGATGAGGTCTGAAAGCAATCCCTTACAGTGGCATTGTTATTGCCATGCCTTACCTACCAAGCTATGCAAGGCCATGAATCTTTCTCAGTGGAATGTCTGACACCCCAGTCTCTCACCCAACATGTTTGCCTTCATGGTGCCTCAAAGTTTTCACTTGAGTCTTCGGTGTCCCGTGCGTATGCAGCGTTGGTGATACGCAGCGAGCACAAATGCCAGTCTATCAACAACCTGGTGGAGTTTATATAACTCCCCCCCCCCCCCCCCCAAAAAAAAACACCAACATAATACATAGTGCAGTAATCCCACAAACATGGTATATGGCATGGATAATATCTGCGCTCTGCGTAATACGTGCGAGCGCCTACCATTGGTCACTTGAATTGGCTGGCACTGACTGAGCCGCCCGGTTTTATTTATCAAAGAGGATTTGGCGTTGCTGAATCAGTCGGTGCACGAGCACACGCTGAATAACCTGGTGTTGTGTCATCTCCCTGAACCGTGCCAGGGCCAATGAGCTGCCGAACGGCCTGGAAGGTTCGGTGAGCAGGTGATAGCTGATGTTGACGCGGACGCCGTGCATGACATAAACATGGTGCTTGTTGAACGGGTTTTGTTTTCATGTTTTCAACAATTTACGGAATAATCGAAGACAGGGGACAGATAGGCTTATGTGCCACCATGCCTTTGAGCATGTATTCCAATCCAGGAGTGACATAAACACCTTCTTAATAGTGACCAGAGGAAGTACAACAAATAAATAATAGTTATAATAATAGTTATAATAAAGGCAATTTAGAACATGTTGTAAAACCGGTGTCAACCCAGTGATGTTTCATCATGTATAATTACGTCCAGAAGAGATGGAATGTGGAATGAATTTCCCAATCTTTTTTCAGTTAATATCACCATAAACATATTTAATCATTGATATATTGTCAAATATCGAATATATATAATAGTTACTAATATATGTATATATATATAAATAAATAAATATAATAATAATAACTGGCACTCATCCAATTGTAGGACACAAAACTTCGGAAAACATTTAAAGCAGATTATATTTGATAAAATATATAAAAACAAACACAGAATCATAAATGTCGAACAAATAAAGATAAGTGAGAGTTTCTAAGGCTCTGGGGTTGTGTTGCCTCTTCCGTCCATTTATACATGTCCTCTCTCCGGTTACAAATGTAGCAGTTCCAATTATGTCCAAGAAGCTGGTTGCAAATTCTATCTCCTTGAGTCCCTGGAGGGACCATTCCAAATTGTTTGACTGGAGACTGCGGTTCATGTTCAAATGTTTTGTTAGATTCCCACACATCACTTGATCTGAATACAATTAGTTTGTTTTGGTGTTGCCGGAGCCGGGTCTATTGTTACCGGGCTGTCCCATGCTGAGGAAGACAGGCGGGAAAGTTCTGTACCTTGAGCCAGAAGGTGTTCCGGGATGTATTTTCTTGTTTTTTAAATTTTTTATCCCAGGGTTGTGATCCTGCAAAATCGGGTCAGAAGAATCATTGTTAATATGGATTAAAAACAAGAGTTCTTTCTGGACCCGAAAACCATTTAGAACATTTTACGATCATAACGATGGTGGTATGGATGTGGATTGATATATGCACAACCATCGAGTGAATGCATGCATGTCCAACTGCCCTTTATGTTAGGTATCTCCCCCATCATTCTGAATTAATGGTGTTCATTCACAGACCAGAGATGTGCAATGCTAACCACAATGCTACACTAAGAGCTATGCTAAGCTTTTGATGCTGTGCTAAAAAAAACGTGGTGCTCCAGATGGTCAGGCAGAGCCACTTAGCCCAACAAAGCACTTAGCTAAGGCCACCTTACACAGGACGGGGATAGGACACATGACTCCACTGCTGTTACGTCTGTACTGCCATGATAAGTCTGTTTGCATGTAAACATCTGTTGTTGGACAGAGCTATATTACATATCTAATGAAAAACGCTTCACAACGGGTTAGGACTTTAGGCACCGCAATCCTTTTTTCCACCGTGTGCATCATGCAATATCTGACGTCAAAGAGCCAAGTGACGTACACACCGCACGCACGATATTCGTCTGTCCATCCATTCATTATTTCCTATGTGTGTGTGTGTGTGTGTTGTGGGTGATCTGATCTCTAAAGTACAGAGGGTACAGTGCTATCAGAGACTCAAGGTGCAGGGCTGGATATTATGGGATGGACTGGGAGCCATCTCCATTCAAAGTCAAGTAAAATGTATATGTAGAGCCCTTAATCACAGTGATGTTCTCAAAGCCCTAACTCTCCTGAAGTGCAAGAAAGGAGTCACACAGACAGGACCAGTACCACGGTATCACAGCTATCTGGACCTGTGTAATGTAATGCCCTCACCACCCCACCCACACCCTTCCACCTTACCCAATTACTTTAGTTAATCCTGTCAGCTCAAGGGACCATTGGTAGTCAATGAACATGGAGGATCAAGAGTAGCTACTTAGTTTTTTCCCTTTCCAACAAATCATAAATATAGTAGATTTGCTATGTGAATTTTTGTTAATTAACGAGCGGGACCGGTTTAGGATGTGGACATTGGAGTTTGAACCCAGAATCTTTCTGCTGGGAGTTAAACAACACTAGGCTACCCTGACCCCATTTTTACGGATTCGTTTGTCACATCTTTCTGGGTGAGGTCCTCCCCCCCCCCCCCCCATTATTATATAAGCATGCATCATGACTGGTTGGACTGAACGGACACACCATCGCCATAGCAGCTGATTGGCGACCGTTGCCATGGTGCCCTAGCGGGTATTTATGAATGATTAACAACTGAAGCTCCGAGCTATTGTGAAAGCACCATAATTGCAGACAATCAATGATTTTCCTACGTGCGTGTTTGGAATAACTAGTACTCCATGCGATCCATATGTAGATTACAGGGCAGAGGAAATATGTGCCAGTTGGCAGCGCATGGTGTAATCTGCATGTAAAATATACACAACGGCTCAGTCGGTCTTACAAGGAGACGTGTATATCTTCAACCCGCTGTAACTTACAACAGCTTTCCTGATGTGAAAGCTGTTATCCCCTCCCAAAGCCATATTTTGTAAGCATATGTTACACAACACTTTGTTAAGTATGTTGTTTAGCTTTAATGTTGCATGTGTCAGTACCTGAATGTGTGTGTGTGCGTGGGTGTTACACTGTATACATGTCAACTGGCCTATCAACATTTTAGTTGTACCCTCTACAAGCATCCTAAATCTAGTGAAATTCTTCTGACATACGCAGATTTATTCAATATCTCTATGATGATTTGTAATAACCTCCTAATGCACGATTTTCAAGCTGGCTTTACCCTGATTTAACGAACTGTGACCTTGACCCAATGACCTTCAAATGATGCACATGCAAACACACCAGCACATACGAGAAACCAATGAGCATAAGTGTATACGGTATCTGTAGTTTGGAGTAAAAGTAAACATATATATATATGAAGTTTGTTCCCCATGCTCACCTCTGCAACTTGGGCCCCGGCATTCACAGGAAGTATTCCGTAAATTGTTCTTTTTTTGTTGTTGTTCAAAATATATACAAATATGTACAGGTATATAAAAACAATACTGTACAGATGGACAGGAGCAGCAACTCCCACCAGAACATTCCTCCACCTCAGCCTCCTTCTCCCTCTCTGAACCCTCAGACGAGCGTACTCCTCTTCTCCCTTTCCCTCTCCCTCTCCCTCTCTCGCTCCCGGTGGAGGTCAGGCGTGGGGTGTTCGGCGTGCCCGGGCACCGTTTCGGCAGGCTCGTAGCGGGCGGAGGTGGGCGATTTCTGCATCACTACCAGTCGTATGGGTGACTGGCCGGAGTGGGCCCCTATGGCCGACCCAGGGGCGGCAGCGGCAGCGGCCGGTGGTGGCGCGTCATCGGGCACGTACTCCTTGGAGGGGTCCTTGCCCCGGCAGTCGTACAGGATGCAGGAGATGAGGAAGACCAGCAGAAGGATGACGTAGCTGGCCACCAGGATGATGAGGTTCAAGGGTGACGGGGTCGATCTCCAGGTAAAACTCCATGAAACCCATGGCGCCGACGCATATCTCTCGGCCCGGCGCCGGAGTTAAAGGTGGGGGAGGGGGGAGGAGTGATGCTAACCTGGTGGATCAAGAGCCGGGGAGAGGGGGGGTCAGGCGATGGCGGAGAGGAAGAAAGACCACAGAGAGTGAGATGGGGAGGGAGATAGAGAGAGAGAGGGAGAAAGAGAGGGTGCAGAGTTGTAGCGATGGAGGGTTGAGGCCGCGTGGGGAATCAGAGTAGGAGCAGATGATGACTGTCCGGTGATGATGTCAGTTACAGTGGACAAGGCAAAGACAGCTGGGTCGGGCAGAGAGAGGGAGAGAGAGAGAGGGGGAGAGGGAGGCAAACAGAGAATGGCATCACAGAGAAATGAAATGAGAGGATCAGCAAAGAGCATCAGTGAGTGACAGCCAGTAGAGAGAGAGAGAGACGGGGAGAGACAGAGAGAGACAGCCGGCCGGGATGGATATGAAGGCTTTGTGCTCAAAGGATGTTAATCCGCACTGCTCCTCCAACCTTGAATTTCTGTAGCCAATGACTAAAGCTGCTCAGTTTAATAACTTAAGCTTCCATTTTAATTTTACCAACTGAACATCGAGTTGCAGGTTGGAGTAGGCAAAATTATGCACAACAAAATGGAGGATGTGTATTCATAACTGTGCGCAAACACACACAGACACACATCACACACAGACACGCAGGCCATCAGCTTGCCATCAGCGTCACTTTCAGGATTTGGGGAATCATGTCATTTGTGTTAAATAACCGTAATATTATGTCAAAGTAGGTGATTAATTTTAGATTTGAAATTAAATTCGATTAAAAGCATGTACGGTCAGATAACACAGCTGGTTTAATCTCTAAATGTGTCAATTTTAAGGGTTTTAAAGTTGGCAGTACGATAGCATGCTAGAATATAACATGGTAGCATATTAACACCCCTAGCTCATAAGAATACCAATAAACTGAGGCCTCTTTCTCCTTCTCTTCCTCCTCCTCAACCTAGCTCTGGTTCTATTGCGTATTTCTCATTCTACCTCCATCCGACCGGGGTTTGACCTTGTTGTTTGGTTGCCGTGGCTTTCCTGTGCATAGTGTATTGGTGATGTGCTTTTTATAATACACCACATGGATTTCATTAGCGACAGGAAGGGAGCCTGGTCTCTACATTGAGACCATATGTCGGGCGTCTTAGCACAATAGGAGGAGTAGATCCTTGATCTATGTCTGACTAAAGCCTTTCCAGTCAGCCATTGATCCTAGGCACGTGGGTGTGCGTGTGTGTGTGTGTGCGTGTGCGTGTGTGTGTGTGTGCTGTTTTTGCATGTGTTCTTGTATACCGTACATCTGCCTCCTTTTGTGTACAAATTGATATGTGTACGACAATATGTAAGACATATGTTTGTATGGTGTATTTATTGTGTTTACAACGGCTAAAGACTGCAGGGCACAGCCACAGACGGCAACCATTTCTAAAGCCCTCATGACAATAACCAGAGATTATAAAATGGAAATCTTCCGCTAAAGGTCAAACCAAAAAACATCTAATCTGGTTTTTGGCTTGCCCTGGCCATCAAACTCATTGACCTAGCTATTTCTCTGACTGGGGGTCAGAATAGTGTAGTGGGTGGTGGCTAGGGTGTTTGACTCACAGCCAAAAGTTTCTTGGTTGGATCACCAATGGCCACAGTGCCTGTAGTCATCCTTGAGCATGACACTTACCTATCTCAATACACTAAAAGTCGCTTTGTAAACAAGCATCTGATAAATGACTAAATCATAAATAGTAATATAGTATAATAATATAATAGTAATAGTAATAGTAATAATAAAAACCCTAGTTTGTATTAGCCACACACAGACACATCAGTAAATCACTCATATTAATGGTCATTATAGGGTCATGTACAAGAAGTTACATCTAAAAAAGTAGTTGTAACAATCTGAGAACTGCTGCCTCAATTGCTCCAGAATACAAGCGGGAAGTACTTTGTACTGTACCTCGTAAATGAAGTTGGCTACATGTGTAGGCGTACACGGAGCTAGTTTGATTGTCAAGGCTGTGTTAACACGTCTGTCAACTGAAACGGATGGCAGAACGCTCTTATCACTATAACTGATCTCCAGCTCCAATGGCAGTCCCCCTGTTTTACTGCAGCAGCCATTCAGTCGGAGCACAATGTGAACTTCCTTCATTGGGCCAAACATTGCGCTACGCCCGCCCCACCCTATCGCCTGCAACCTCAACCAGAGGACCTACATAATAGTGAGCACACTGTTTCATTTTTTTTCAAATATCAGTCGCCTTTTAAATCCATCCACACATGAACAAATGAAAGAGAGTGATGCACAATGCAAAAAAATCATAAAAGAAAGTCAACAAAGAAAGAAAAAAGCATTGTCGTGGCAATGGAGAGGAAGTGCCTCGCCTGCTCAAGTGGGACTAGCAGTGCCCCACTGCCATTGTTGTCAGCGCCGGCACAGTAGCTGCTAGGTGGGTACCAGATGAGAAGGTAGTGTGTGGGGCCAACAGTAGAAAGGAGGGGCCTCGCCAGTCCCTTATCGGAAGATCTGTCCCCCTGTAGACACATCGGAGCCGGCCGTGTTTGTGCGTTGAAGCAGAGATGCATGTCGAGGGAGATATGTGCACAATATGCTTTTTATGAGTTATTCACATTTAAAGCCGTTTTTTTTTTTCTGTAAAGAAATCCAAATCTTTCCTATCCTATCAAGGCATGTGCTTCACGTTACTCCCAAGTTCTTAACATATCTTTGAAATGTGTTGGGGGAAATTGTTTTCTGATGTTTTTTAGAGCTACATGTGTTGAATGAGAATTTGATTCAAGTTTAGCCGTCGTCACAACGTAATGCCTCCTAGTTCAATTAAAAAAAGCTTTGAACCTCAGCCCATTGAATAGTCACATACATACATAAAATGACTTCACATTTCATGTGACTTTGATATGTTCAAATGCTCCATAGGCAGGCAAAAAATAAATCTCTAACATATTGCTTTTGTTGTTGTTTTGAAATCAAGTGAAGTACTTCGTGAATAAATCCTCCACTAATGCTGCTTTGAAACCAAGGTTGGATTTTAACTACACTTGATGGCTGGGGGTTACTTCTAACAAAGCTATCATCATCAGCTATCCTTTCTTATCATCACAATACGAACGAACAGCACTTTAATGGCAAGGGGTCATCTTGGTTCTAAACGCTAGCTGGGTGGGGGAACTGAATGCGGAGGCCCGATAGGTGAATAAGGCCCATGAAGCAATTAGCAGCAGCTGAATCTCTGCATGGTCCTCTTGTAGGATTATTATATAATACTCAAACAAACGATGAACCCAACAAAAGGCTATTCCCAACACTGAACCATGACATATTCTTTGTGAGCCACCAGGAACAGAAACTATGACTGTGCTGACCGCAGGCTTCTCGGGGCCACCGGCCAGGGACATGGGGGAATTGGTTAGTCTTGGTAAAGGGTGCGTAGTCACAGACAGACCCCCAGCTTCCCCCACCTTCCCACCAAACCTCCCACTGATTTCAGGCTCCCTTTAACAGTCCCAGTTCCCACATCTCCCTGTTGATTTGCGTGTCGAGTCCTTTCCGAACCAGTTTTCTTTTAGGGCGTGTAAGTAAAGGGAAGGGAGGAGGTGGAAGGCGGAGGGTGGGGTATGGTTGGCGGAGGTCAAACAGGAGAGAAAATGATCTAAAGGAGGGAGAGAAGGTGACCAAAGTGCCACTGTGCTACACCTCCGGGCTCCAGCATCAGACATGGGCAGGTTTCTCTGTGCCAGGAAAAAGAGGGTTTGCTGTGGAACAGGGACTTCCACTCCTAACCCCGTCCCCTCCCCTACCCATAACACTTAACCCTTACACCTCTCCCTTCAAATGAACCCCTCCCTGCCCTCCACCCCTGACTCCTACCTCCTCTCACTGTCACTGATGGACAATGACATCCTCACCACTCCCAGACATAAAATGTGTCATTCATTTCTTCTTCATTAAACAGCTGTACAGGTGATTACGTGTATACATGTAAGTTCTTAAACAACATAAACAATAAGCAGATCATAAACCAGTCCTGTTGTAATAATGGAATTATTTGTGATCAGCATTTCTGCAGTGCAGACTTATGGTCTTTAAAGTCGAATACATTCAATTTGGAATAATTCGATTTCCAAATCACCCCCCTCTTTGAAAATGCAAAGCAATCAAAGCACAACCTGACAATGGCTACATTATAAAATGTACAAACCAAGGAAAAGCACGGAAAACACAATTTCCTTCAAGGTGTTAAAGAAGGTGTTAAAAAGTGAAATCCAATTACAGGACGACTTTAGACGAAGACTTCACTTGAGCCAACTATCGTGTGCATTCAAGCCGTGGAATGACGGTTGTGGATGACGACGATAATAATACCATAAGATGGCTGTTGCTACTGGTTGCCGTCTGTGTTGTCTGCGTGGTCATGTCCAGTAGTCCCATGTCTATTTTAGCCTCTGGTCTGCTTCACGCTCTGGGTCATGTCAAAGAGAGCGAGGGACCTGGTGATGCAACCGTCGCTTTCTTTGTCTTTTCTCATCCACTTATCTTTACCCCTTTTGGTGTGTTAACCTCTTTCACCCACTGTTTTTGGTTCCCTTGCTCCTACTCCTCTCTTCTTGTCTCTCCTCTCCTGTCTCCCACCCCACCTCTCTCTCTCTCTCTCTCTCTCTCACTCACACACATTCTTGGGATGCTCCATTCCAGTGGAGATAAAGTTAGCACTCCTGAAGTGACAAGTTGTTGTTACCAGTGTACCCCAAGCAGACACACAGACCCAACCACCCCCACACCACCCCAACAAATGACGCAACCGCGGTGGCTAATGTATTAGTTGGCCCACTGACATGATGGATCGCTAGGCAACACAGAACACAAATACACCCTCACTCCAAGTGAGCAACTTTCCGCTATCTTTCCGATGCTCTTCGAACCGGTTTTAGAAAGACGTTATCAACAGCCACATCAGTATGAAATTTACCCTCAAGAGAGCAGGGTATAATCTAAGCTTTCAATTGACGATTTAAGCTTTTCGATTCTTCCAAGACTAAGAACGTGACAGGCTGGAAGTTATTCTTGACACTAAGGTTTGAATAGGGTTGATACAGCATGGAATATGTTTATTTATTGGTTATCACCATTGAACATAGTGCACTAGAGTTACAATCATACTCATGCATGTCAGACTTCAGATCAGCAGAGACTAAAAAGTCCTTTGTCTCAGAGAGTTTAGGAAAAATAGTTACACAGCTACACAATAATAAAGTACCTATTAAAGATAAGTAGACAAATCTACCATTTAGCAGCACTGAGGCACAGAAAGGCTGGCAGGAATTCCTCGTTAATGCATTTTACCCTCGGTATTGTCGCAGTGCTTAAACACTACAGTTGCCAAGGATACTAGCACTAGAATTTCGGTTGGCTGGGAAGGCCCTAACTCCTGACCTTTCTAAACCTTTCAATGAGGAGGACTGTTCCTTCTTGTTGAAAAGGGTTTGCCAATGATGCACTAAAATGAAGGACTTCCACAAGAACTCTATGTCTCAAACATAAGCATTTCAGGAAGAAAATAAAGATGAAGACATTCATTGTCCATTGTCCCACAAATACAGCCAAATATCTAGAACATTGTTTGTATGTATTGTTGTTCAGTTCAGTTATTATCTTACCATTTGGGTCATTAATCCTGGATCATAATACACAAATTTGTATTCTAAATTAGGCCAAAAAGGATGACAAGCTAGATACATCATGTATAATGAAATATGTCCTAAAGATTATCATAACACAAGGCCTGAAATAATAGGGGACATTAAGTACTTGAAGTAATATTTTTGGGCTCTCTAGGATGGATTCTTGATTTATACTGTGTAAAATGCAGTGCGATTTTTCACTAAAATTGCATGGCCCTATCATAACCATGATTTACTTCAACTGTTGTTTTTTCTTTCCTCAATCATCTGCTGTTTTCAGTCTTTCTGCTATTACAATCCTCGGGTCCGTCACACAATCCCTGCCAGTCAACTAAAGTACAAATTGCTATGTCCATATCCTTATCAGTTCCTATTGTTTATATAGGAGGGACAGTGAGCTGTGAGGGTTCCATTTTGTGTCATGATCGCCTTCAATCTTCAGTCTGTTGATTCGTTTACATTCACTGCTTTGTTAGAGTTATGTCCACAGAAAAGGGATTTTGATTTTCTTTCCTTCTTCAATCTATCCCGAAATGATTGAAACTGGTTGGGGGCCTGTTTCAAAGGTCACCAAAAAGGGACATCGAAGTATGTATGATGCGCGCGGGGGGGGGGGGGGGGGGGGGGGGGGGGGGGGGTCCTCCAGTTCCACACCCAACCCTTGACTGGCGGAAAGTCATCCAAGGGTTGAGCCTCGGATCAGGCCAGGAAGGCGTCCTGGTTGACCATGAGGGCGGTCTGGCTCTCCCTCCGCTTGTCCCTCTTCTTCTTCCTCCTCCTCACCCTCCAGCACACGGCGCTGGAGCCCAGCAGGCCCAGCCCGGCCGACAGCAGCACCAGGCCCAGCACCGAGATGGTGGAGCCGTGTGAGTTGAACGCGTACGCCACCGCCGTCACCACCACGCCTGCGATGAGCACCACCACGCCGAAGGGAACCGTGCAGCGGTAGCACGACATCTCGGTGCCGCCGGTGGCCGCCGTCAGCTGGAGCTCGTTGATAAGCGGTACGGTCGTCACGATGACCTTCCTATTGTCCTTTTTGGACGCCGTTGCCGTCGTCGTCTTCGAGTCCACGGGCACCGTAGACGGGGGAGGCATTTTCATGGAGCTCTCGGGGGGTTTGGGGGCACCTTTGGAGGTGTGCGGGTCCTCACCTGACACGGGGATGTTGCTAGCGAGGAAAAGGTGCGCCATCTTGAAGGGGACGTACGTTCTCTGGCAGTTGTGGAAGAGCTACCTGAAAGGGAAAACACAAACATATTAGCAACCGTACATGAGCATATTGTAGAAGTTTCCACTCACTCACATATCATTATGAATGGTCATTTTATTGTGATAAGGAAGCATATAGCCTACTGTAAATGGCTAAGCAATCACACCGGCCATCTTTGTTTGACCAACTACTGCATATTAAAGTATTTCACGTTGCTGTGGTACAAAGGTTGTGGTACAAAAGTTTGACATCAAATACTTGACATTGAAGCAGCCTAGCTTTCTGGCGTAGTCTACACATGAATACGCATTTAGTAAGATATTAAATCTGCCATGGCGGTTAGGTTACCGAATGCATTCCATGAAGTTAGACAGGAGTACGGTGGTCATCCTATATTTGCGCATAACTGTCAAATTCCCCGGAGAGCGTTAGCTAACATTATAGAACACCTCAGTGAAACTGGAGCTGGGACTTGAGTAAACAGTCTGGTCTAATTATGACACCCAAGATGTGAACTTAAAAAAATATATATAAAAAATATTTTACATATACAAACTGACGCAAGACTGGCAGTTATCACTCAGCGTCCATCGACGCGTAATACATTTTCCGGCATGGTCAAAGCCTGTCTGCTGACGAGCGCTGTTGCACATTTTGGGTCCTTAATTAGCTCCACTTGTTTAAATATATACATTTAAATTGAGGGTGCATATCGCCTGTTTGAAAGCCTCTAACGATACGATTATACAGTTGGCGTGGACAACCTATTCGGTAGAAACCAGATTCAGGAAAAAAAATTTTTTTAACTTACTGGTGAAAAGGACGGGTGGTTATTCCTCATCTCTTGCCACAATGTTGCAAATCAGAAAAGTACGGGACCCGCATAATATCGTTAACCAAACACTTGAGACTTTTCTCAATCGTTTTCTTAATCGTCCAGAGGCTGCAAACGACTGCAATCGTGTGTCCACTGAGTGGCTCACTGCCATGAATGTGTGAATCGCCTTGACACCAGGAGGAATAAGGAGGGAGACCGACAGCCAAGTGTGGGAGTGTCCTGCAGCTTGGGGCGCACGTGCATGCTCGACACGACTTTCCCCCTTACCTACTTTGCATTTAACTCTTCCCTTACTTGTCTGTCTGTCTGTCTGTCTGTCTGTCTGTCTGTCTGTCTGTCTGTCTGTCTGTCTGTCTGTCTGTCTGTCTGTCTGTCTGTCTGTCTGTCTGTCTGTCTGTCTGTCTGTCTGTCTGTCTGTCTGTCTGTCTGTCTGTCTGTCTGTCTGTCTGTCTGTCTGTCTGTCTGTCTGTCTGTCTGTCTGTCTGTCTGTCTGTCTGTCTGTCTGTCTGTCTGTCTGTCTGTCTGTCTGTCTGTCTGTCTGTCTGTCTGTCTGTCTGTCTGTCTGTCTGTCTGTCTGTCTGTCTGTCTGTCTGTCTGTCTGTCTGTCTGTCTGTCTGTCTGTCTGTCTGTCTGTCTGTCTGTCTGTCTGTCTGTCTGTCTGTCTGTCTGTCTGTCTGTCTGTCTGTCTGTCTGTCTGTCTGTCTGTCTGTCTGTCTGTCTGTCTGTCTGTCTGTCTGTCTGTCTGTCTGTCTGTCTGTCTGTCTGTCTGTCTGTCTGTCTGTCTGTCTGTCTGTCTGTCTGTCTGTCTGTCTGTCTGTCTGTCTGTCTGTCTGTCTGTCTGTCTGTCTGTCTGTCTGTCTGTCTGTCTGTCTGTCTGTCTGTCTGTCTGTCTGTCTGTCTGTCTGTCTGTCTGTCTGTCTGTCTGTCTGTCTGTCTGTCTGTCTGTCTGTCTGTCTGTCTGTCTGTCTCTTGTCAACACACTGTCTTAGATAAATCCTACATTTCTCTCTTCAGTGTCTTGCGTTGTAGTAGTACGTGCTTGTATATCTTCTGCACACACACACACACACACACACACACACACACACACACACACACACACACACACACACACACACACACACACACACATTAGCACATCCTCTACAATAATACACATCATTGTGTGTTTTGCAGATGCACACTGAACACACACGTCAGTCTGAAGATGTGTGTATTGTATTGTATAGATGTTACTCAGGATCTGCCGGGGGGCAGAATGTTTACTGGACAGGGGCTCTGCCCTGAAGCTCTTCCTTCCCATGCCCCACTCCTTCCCTAATCCACATATCCTTTCCATAGTGCCGCAGCACAACACAGCTGCAGTCACCTACAGTCTGTTCCCTCTCTGCTGCCAGTCCCTCCACTATGCATTCACACTCTATAATAAACTACAGTAGACCTGACTTAGAACTAGTGTGTGTGTGTGTGTGTGTGTGTGTGAGATGTTACAAACTGGGCCATATGGTTTGAAACTTTGTAATTGTTAAAAAGAATGGAATTCCAAATCAATGTTATCCCTTCAAAGCTGTGTGAATCTTGTTTGTTTGGGTTATGTACTTTTAAGACACCATCTTTTACTCTACATTTAGTCATTTAGAAGACACTTTATATCAAAGAGAGCCAGTGAAGCTAATATATTCCAAGAATAATCAATGCATGCAGTTGGAGCAACTAAAGAAATACTGCACAACCAAGCTTGCAAAAAGCTGACAACTGGCATGAAGGGTAGAAAGAAAAGGTTAGTAGGTTTTCTTTCTGATTTTTTTTACCAATATCCCTTCAAAGGTTCATTCAAACTCAAGTTTGTGTTTAACTGTAATTTTTCTTGGATTTGCTTTATAACATTTCCATTCTTTGACGAATGCAGGGATAGGGTTGATGAAATCCACTGCAAAAAAAAAAACACTTCTCGAAACATATCAAAACCCATACAGAGAGACAAGACAATTTGTCAAAGACCCTTTGGGGGTCCCCACCCCATCGAGGCCGAGGGCCCGTCTAGACCCAGTGCGGAGACATCTGGTTGGAGTTAGCTGTGGGCCGTACATCAGAGGAGGATGTGTTTATTGTGCTTCTCTTGTGTTGTCCATTGGAACCTAGAGGAACCTTTGGTCTGACTCCAATTGGGTGTCACATCTGTGCAGTGGTGGGTGAGGGCCTGGGATGTTTGTAGAGAGGAAATTTGATATTGACAAGCGCTGCTCAAGCGCTGCTGGATTAATATTAACACAAGTCATGGATCTCGCTGTGAACAGACCATACATCAACATGGCTTTGTTTGTGTTAGCGACAGATGCTAGCAAAGACATAATGAAGTGCTGATTTTATGGTATAATATGCTAACATATGCTCTTTTGCAATAGCAATGGTGGTGGTGGTGGGAGTTTTCCCCAAAGGCAAATTATGTTTCCGGAGCTGCGTACAAGGGCCCAGCTTTAAACTAAATTAAACACATCTGATTGTGAGTGTTTAAGACAGTTAAAACATTCACCACATTGTAGAACACTACATTCCTTAAGCATGTCAATATTGACATTCATCATACAAAACAAATTTCCTTTAGCATGTCTAAACTGACATTCACATCTCGAATGAGGACCATAGAATTGGAATTTCGGATTGGAGTTTTTTTGTTTTCCTTGGTCCTCACGAGATGCCTCAAGCCAGGTGCACTTGTACGCATGCACAATCACACACCCTTTTGATCCCGTCCAAGAGATTGCACAGCCAGTGATCTGCAGTCTGTATACCCAGCAGTTGGATACGCGAGTGTTTGTTCCCATGTTCTTTTAATTATTATGTTATGGGAATCTCTGTTACAGATGCCAAATGTGAAAGAGTTCAATTTTGGGGAAACAAGATCCACAGGAGCAATTGTTATTTTATTTGCGTAATTTTAATATGAGACACACACACACACAACTGTTTGGTTTTATTAATTGTGAAAATACATTGCACAGTTTAGTTTTTGTTAAAAGTCAGCAGTGAAATTACAAAATAAATACACAAACAGTATCCCCTTTCCCATAAACTAGGATTATTAGCTTACCTCCGAAACAGAGTTTTCATTTCCCATTTTACATGAGACACACTTTCCCAACTGCGTGCTGGTCAGGCAGTTGGTGTGCTTGCTCTGGATGAAAACATCAATAAAAAGAGCCTACTTATGATGTTGAAGTGGTTATGCCTCAAAGCGGAAACCAGAAAGTATATTGGGATTTTAACACCTGATGACAACTGCTTTCACCTCCTCGCTGTGCTGCAGGTCATGTGGACAAAATGCTTACTAAACCAGCTCCGCAAAACAGCTAAATCACTTCCTTTCCCCGGTCCATTTGTGGTCCAACATGACAGCGGTCGTTTGCTTTGGATCCATTTCTCCTGGGATACCGCCTCCACCCTCCCAACTACTCCACCCAATGCTTCCTTTTCAACCGGCCACAACAGATGGCTGCTGTACATGCAGATACTGCGATGCTACGATTCACACGCCACAATCTGTTACCTGGGTTCCTACATTTTTATTTCCTTTCGTGCGTTATGTTTGAATGAATAATTCCCTCACAGAAGGGCTCACTTTAAGGAGAAATAGTCCACTATAATTCAATTTTGCGGCTGAAATCTGTATTTAATGTCTTTAATGTGAATTTAAAAAGTGACTGCTTGTGTTTGTGTGTTTCATCTTCAAACAAAGTAGTACTGCCTCATTCATAGATTTGGAAATTGCAAGGATTGATCTATAATATTAATTGAGTTGGTCTCATCGACTGTCATTCTTTAATCGATATGCCTTTGTGATTGGCTTCACCAGTTGCATCCATTTTTTCCCAAAACGTTTTGAGTATGGATGAGATTGTGTGTGTGTGTGTGTGTGTGTGTGTGTGTGTGTGTGTGTGTGTGTGTGTGTGTGTGTGTGTGTGTGTGTGTGTGTGTGTGTGTGTGTGTGTGTGTGAAGGCAGGAGTTCCATACCTCAGTGTACTCTATGACCCACTGACCCTTGAATTGGAAGCCCTTCCTCTTGGTTCTTTGGAAGCGCAGAAAGAAGTGTATTTACACTGAGAAGCAGGAAATGAGGTAATTCCATGGTTGCCGAGCGGAACCCTCAGAGAAAAGAAAAAAGGAAAAAGAGAGAGGGAGGGAGGGAGAGATTGAAATATTAGGAGGCTTCCTCTCCAGTCTTCCTCACAGTGCTATTACAGGTCATCACTCAAACATGCATTAGCTTCGTGATCCGTTCGCTTTTATCTGCATTGCTCCCTCAACCTCACGACAATCTTTTTCCTATTCGTATGCCATTTTTCTCCTTTTGCCCTACTTTTTTATCTGGTCAAATTGCGTTCTCTGCTGAATTGTATTATCACTCCCTGCTCCTCCCTCTCTGAAGTGTCTTCATTAGGGTGGGGCATGACTGCTTGATCTGAGAAATCATTTTGATGTATTTATAATTATTTGGGGGAGGGGAGTTTAACGTTTCATTTATCTTGCAGTGCATTGAGTTTTTGTTAATTACATAAACGTGCCCTTGTAAGCGTGGCATTGAAAGTATGAACGTTTCATAAACTAAGAATTGCAATCTTGTTCCTCCTAGGGTGTGGTGTGTGTGTGTGTGTGTGTGTGTGTGTGTGTGTGTGTGTGTGTGTGTGTGTGTGTGTGTGTGTGTGTGTGTGTGTGTGTGTGTGTGTGTGTGTGTGTGCATGCTTGTAAAGTAAATGGAAATGTGGCCGTTCAAAGCAAAATAATAGGGCACTGATGTCCAGTATGTATAAGTCAACCATGACTTAATACAATTTCAGTTCATTTGGACTCTAAAAGGCATCTAAACCAACTTTTATCGATTGGAGAATATCCAAAATAACATATCTTTCAACAAGTAAAAAAGAAACTTTGCCTTGCCAAAGCAGATAAAGAAAGACCTTCCAAATGAACCAATGGGCTCATTCATTCGACAAATGCGCTTGCGTGTGTTTTACTCAATATGGAATGACCTGTCTAACAAGTGGATGTGAAACGACAGGCAGATGTTTCCTGGTCTGCATGCACAGACAATTTGACGGACAGACCAGTGCCCATGCCATCACCCCAGATAGAACAAGCAATGGCTTATGCCTTTTTAAAATTATATCTCTTCCCTTGATGTCCGACACCTTTTTTATATTCCAGTGCCCTTTTTAACCCCCTCCCTTTTTTCCCTGTATTGTATGTTGCTTTTTAAGATTAATCATGTTTTTGAATTCATGTGTTATTGTCTCTTTTTATGTTCACTGTTTATTGAATACACCTTTCTGGTTTCACTAATGAATTGATAATCTACTGCTTAAACTCATTAAACTCTAAATGGCTCATATAGACCATGATGCTCATGCACCTAACATTACCATATTATGACATTTTAACAGAATTGAGGCATGGTCTGGTATATGCAGTAAGCCTATTGCAACTACTAGTTCTACACACTGGTTTGTCAAGTGTCTTGCCCTTCATGCAAAGACAGAAACATAGTTCGATTCAGATGTGTCGTACTTCTAGGATATAGGCCTACTGTATAAAATATAGGTTTGTAGGAATGTGTGGGTTTGTAGGTTCTTTATATGTAACATTTGTTTCATTTAGATAGTTTTATTATTCGTTTTGAGTCAAAACACACACACACACACACACACACACACACACACACACACACACACACACACACACACACACACACACACACACACACACACACGTATATATTGATTTGAGTTGAACCGTCAACACAACTGCTGCAGGCCTACTATTGAAGACCTTTACAGAAAGTATACCACCACGTGTTCTGATTTGAATTCGAACAATATTGTGCTGCCACCATGTGGCTAAAATTAGAACCCCACCTCAAAATGTTTTGAAAACAGACATCTGCTGGGCGTTCGAATGCCAAACAGCCCAGATTCCATTGAAGAAGACATTTACAGAAAGTATGCCACCACTGGGAATACCAACCCTCACCCCTGACCGTGGGTGGGCCATGTTCTGTAGCTTCAGTAAAAAGACATGTAGATTCAGTTTAAACGGGAACTAAGTAGAGTTACAGGTTAAACTGCAAACTATTATCAACAGTATTTCAGCCAGATGGGGAAAAAACTGATGATAAATCTATCTAAGATTTAGAGTTTTAAGTTTGTGCATAAATGACTAGCAACTTTTGTTCTTAGTAAAATTGGTGACATCAAAGACTTTAATGTGGTCTTACATACAAGTCGTTGGAAAATGTGTTGGAATATATAAGAAATGTTGGCCGAGCATTGAAGCTAAAAAGAAACCGGCAGTCTCCAAGAAGGATGGACCCTTTGACATCTAGGTCAAAGGTGGGTAAATGTAGCCACTTGTGACCGGACATGACTACAAATGGGAAGGACCCCCATAATGAATATGATGAGCAGTCCTGCTTTTGGCCTGCGATGACACGTCTGGGCCAAAAGCAGGACGCCTGTGGCCAATTGAAAGGTGCACGTTCACAGACAGTTTGGTCCGGCGGTAAAAAAAAAAATGAAGATGGCAATATTTGTATACACAGTAGGCCTAACCACTGTGGCAATTTATGGTCATTTCATATTTATACCTTCTTTTTTTTCTACAGTAGCATATTTGCAAGGATGATGACCTAGAATCGGAATAAAAGGACCCTTTTGTAAATAAAAAGTTATCATCAAAAGTTCCATGATCAATTGACAAGATCATGGAAAGACATGCGTACACAGCATCTACGTTATTTTTCCCAACAGCGTGTTTCATGTCCATAGTAATATTTCTACATGGATGGTTTGTTTATACCAACTGCCCAGATGTAGCCTAATTGCAGTCCAGTAATTTCAGGGCGGATAGCCAAACAACATAAGCATTTCCTTCCCTAAAGTTATCTCCTCTGCCCTGTCGACTTATTTTGATGAAGCCTTCAAAGAAAGTCGTGTGCTAAATCCGAGCAGATGGGGAGGCCAAAAATAGTGTTTTTCCACGCTGTCCGGCCAGTGGTTAAGTCGAGGGGGAGATGGATAGACTCATAACTAGTAGATGGATATCATCCTTTACTTTACAGTCGCCGTAACCGAAGCAGCTTCACTCCGAGTTGATTGGCTGATGAGTTACAACAAAAGTGAACTTCGGCCGCTCCCAGATCTGGAACTGGGCGTCTGTGTGGTAAGTAGGCTAAAATACACGCTCTGGCTGAAATATGAACCGCATCCGGCCTAGCTGACTTTAGGATGTTTTACATTGCTAGGCAGCAAGGAAGGCAGAGACAAAAAGACACGTACCACGGACTGAACAGATGGGATCCTCCGAACAGATGCTATTGTTCCGAAAAAGTTAGATTGCAAGAAGAAAGAGCCAAAAGACGGTAACTTCTATCCAGGCAACACTCTTTAATGGCGCTCGTCCCCAATGCATCGAAACATTGTTCTAGAGCGATTCGCAAATTGCAGTGATTGATAACTTCAACAAATAGCGGCACGCCATTCGCTAACAGAGGCTACACTTTACCATAACGTGTTCCTTTTGTTCAATAGCGTAAATCACGCTATTGGGGTTCATTTACCCGCATGGATTTTGACAGCACACATTCGTGTGTGCTTTTCGTGTTGCGGTGAACACATGCTCACCTGGGAGGTGCCAGTGTTATGACTCGCCACGGTCCGAGACGCCGGGCCACGTGAAGCGCAGCGCACGAAGGACCCCTTCCCATAGGCTGCCGCCGCCTGACCTGGCCGAGGTGCACAAGCAGCCTTCTTACATCACTGGACGTCAAACTCGCTCTTTGTTATTTTCTCTTTCAGTAGAAGTATGCGTAGCCGTAGGGAGTCTGAGCGAACAGAAGTTGTGTGCTTTTCTCAAAACAGGCTGCATTGACCCCGCCTTTATTATAGGCTAAGTATTTATCTGCACTGTACGAAAAAGAGACGTGGGTAACAGAATCGTCGGGAACGGTCCTACGAATGCCGATCTTATAACAGACGTCAAAGTCGCTTTGAGGTCAACAGAATGTAGGCCTATGTGATTGACCCATACATCCATGTGTTGATGAAGGCTATAGTTTACATGCCTTGCTCATCACCTGCGGCACTACTCTCTCATTATGAAACAGCTATGGCTGACGATGTCTGTGGACTCAGATAAGTCCCGCATGCTGCTTTCACCACGAGACTCGCGCACCACGCCATGTGTCTTTCAACCAGCTGAGGAGAAGGATGACATCCCCGGTGTGGGGGACGATAGGTAGGCCTTACTATACTTTAAAGCATGACGTGTGTGTGTGTGTGTGTGTGTGTGTGTGTGTGTGTGTGTGTGTGTGTGTGTGTGTGTGTGTGTGTGTGTGTGTGTGTGTGTGTGTGTGTGTGTGTGTGTGTGTGTGTGTGTGTGTGTGTGTGTGTGTGTGTGTGTGTGTGTGTGTGTGTGAATGTATGCCAGAACTCTTACAGATATTAAAAGCACATTACAGATCAATACTGATTGTTTAGACCAGGATCGAATGTCAGGTGAATTACACCCTGTAGGGCCTCACCTTACAGCTTAATCTGTCATCTAGATGTACTGGTTTTTCAGGGACAGCGGGTTGATTGCAGTGAATTAATCGGGGGTGAGCTAGGTTGGCTTTCAGGAAAACAAAAAACAACCTAATCTCCAAATGATTTGGCCTTTCAAAAAGGATGACGCACCAAGGCTTATAGCCTCTCTAGAATGTCACAGTTGTTAATTCTATAAAAAATAATATGCAGACAACTGATAGTTGTGTTTGTTTTGTGTGTGGGTGTGTCTGTGTGTGTGTGTGTGTGTGTGTGTGTGCGCATAAGGGAAATGCTTGTTCTTGCTCTTAACTAAAAATAAATATATATATAAATTAAAAAAGTTATAAATTAATGAATAAGTATTAATTAATTAATTAATTAATAAGAAAAATTCCCAGTTCTATCTTTCTTCAAACTTGTGTCTTATTCTGTTGTGTCCTGACTTTATCTCTCATTCATATTTTCGACCCACAGTGTTCTGGAGATGCTGAGCTACTCCAAGTTCTCTGACCTGGAGACATGGCTGTGCATGCCCTCCACTCTGCTCCCCAGGGCCCTAGAGTCCACCCTGTCTTCCACCTCCTCCAACACATCCGTCCCTTCGAACCCTTGTTTCTCTACCTGCAGCGACACCGGAAGGCGGGCCACGCCAGACAGGTAACCAACCAATCACAGCAGACTTATTTTCCTCCACTCCCAATAATTCAGTTAAATTCTACCAGGTGCATTTAATAAATACATATTTGAATGCTTACACAACAAAGATGCGGGACTAACGCATAAAGAAAAGACTATGACCTTGAGCAGGAGGACCACTGCTATGTACTCCATCGTGTGCTTCTCAATGTACTAGCGTAGGCGCAAGGACTCTGAAATAACGCTGCCTCCTGTTGACTTGAGTTTAATAACGAGTTTAAAAAAGATTGGGCCTGACTTGGATTTGAGGGAATTGATTAAAACCGGCGATGGCCACCAGATGTCTTGTTAATGAAGTCTTAGAGGATTCTCTCTCTCGCTCTCGCTCTCGCTCTCGCTCTCTCTCTCTCTCTCATCCTCTGCAGTCTCCTCATCGTATAACTAGTCACATTCCCTCCAGTCGACCTATTATCCTTGCTAATAAAGTTTTTTAGTTTTTCTGCGTCTGGCACCATTTCGATGACCATCGGTATGCTAGGAAGAAGAAACCTGCTAGGACCGCATAGCGACACAGCAGGGGGGTAGGCCGAGGGAAACAATAGTTTTTATTGTTATGCGGTGTAAGGGTGAGGTGATGAGGAAATAGTAGTCATTATGGGCTGGCTGGGTAATGATAACATATAAGCTGATAAAGTATCTCTCTCTGGGTGGCAGGTAGACACTGGAAATTACCATGGGCTAAATTCCAGTAGGGTTTAGCTGTGGTTAGTGTGTCTGTCTGCTCTACCTAGCACTTTAGATGGAGCCCAGCAATCGTGTGTGTGTGTGTGTGTGTGTGTGTGTGTGTGTGTGTGTGTGTGTGTGTGTGTGTGTGTGTGTGTGTGTGTGTGTGTGTGTGTGTGTGTGTGTGTGTGTGTGTGTGTGTGTGTGTGTGTGTGTGTGTGTGCGAGAAACTGAGTGTTCTAGTTGGTACCTTAGAGGCAGGTAGACTTTCACTGACAAAAGCTTCGCTAACTGATCTCGCTTTGTTGCAACGGCCATGATACATGATTTACACACACACACACACACACACACACACACACACACACACACACACACACACACACACACACACACACACACACACACACACACACACACACACACACACACACACACACACACACACACACACACACACACACACACACACACGTAAGCCAAAACCCTCGCTGGTCATTGAAAGACTTGCGCAGGGCAGCACCTTCAACAGTAGACCTCTGCTCCCTTTTCAAACATACGTGATTATGTTGCTTACGAGTCTGTAATAAGTACAGATGAATCCTGTAAAAACCACGATGACAATTCTTCATCTTTCTCATCCATTCCCTGGGATATACTTGATCACTTTGACGCAAGTCGGCCACACTGGTAGTGCCTATCTGGGGTGAACGTGGAGGAGCATATCTGGAGCATCAGAGGACCCAGCTAATATCTGACAGACAGATCATCGGACCATGAGGCTAAGAGAGAGATAGAGGAGAGAGAGACTACAGGGGTCAATGGAGCGCCCTTCAGTGTTGAGTTGGAGCTGGAAGGATGTGGTGGGGTTCTTCTCACTGAGGAAGAGGACGAAAGGCGTCGAGCGCGTCCGGGGGTCATGGCGAAGCCGCAGCTATGTAGTCACGGATGCAAGGTAGTGGAGTAACCTTCGGTCATGAAGTACTAATAATGATACAAATAATAATCTTTTTATTTTATAGAGAATATTATGATTATCATGTGTTTTAGACTGGCTCAGTAGGTTATAAAATAAACTCTTATCATAACAATACATGAAGCAAGACTTTATGTATGATCCACTGATGGAGGTTTCTTGAATATATGTGTGTGGTATGTCTACGTTTGTAGTGCATGATATCTTTTCAAAATGCAGTCATATAATTTTTGCCTAATAACTACAACATATTGAGAGTTTCAGTAGGCAAGGTAAGGTAGTACTTTGTATGAAACTAGGTTAAATAATTTGCTATTGTTGTTCAATTGCGAAGAGCTTGCGTTTCTGTAAAAATTTGGACTTAATTTTAATATGGAGAACTGAGCAAACTATGCAATTTATTTTCAGTTAAGTCAGTGCTATAAGGTAACAAGTTATCAATTGTTCTGAAAAGAATATCTTGTCTGAAAACAAAATGGGCCCTAGGCCTTTTCTCTCACAACCTACTAAACAAACACACAACCTCATTACCATAAGTACCATCCATAGTTACTGTCTGTAATCATCTATTCCAGCAGATACATTAATGTAACTCGTGTGTGTGTGTGTGTGTGTGTGTGTGTGTGTGTGTGTGTGTGTGTGTGTGTGTGTGTGTGTGTGTGTGTGTGTGTGTGTGTGTGTGTGTGTGTGTGTGTGTGTGTGTGTGCACATGCAGGAAAACAAACAACAAACTGATAAGTAATGCCTTTCACAGATAGGGAGGATACATATCTGACAAGTACAGCCACAGCAGGGCTGAGGGCTGAGTAGATCTGCAATACCACTACTCATCCTCTGACTATAAACAGCACAGAAGCACTGTTCTGACAGATGAGACAGAAGAGAGGATTGGCTGTTTGAAGGGATTTATGTGTGATCCCCTGTTGGAAATCTTGACTAATACTGTAATTTAGTTTCCATCTGATTGCATTATAGTTGACCGCCCTTTGTAATGACTGCGATAAAAGTTTATCCATTGAATGCCAGGCAAAACAGATGATGTCAGCCGCGGGGAAGTATGAGAGTCTTATAATATTTAAAACAAGTTGTTTTCCTTGTGTCTATAGATTCATATCTCGGCGTGTGTGTGTGTGTGTGTGTGTGTGTGTGTGTGTGTGTGTGTGTGTGTGTGTGTGTGTGTGTGTGTGTGTGTGTGTGTGTGTGTGTGTGTGTGTGTGTGTGTGTGTGTGTGATTGTGTGTGTGTGTGTGTGTGTGTGTGATTGTGTGTTTGAATAGTTAAGACCACCTCTTGGTCTCTGGTGGTAAGTTGCGATGGGCATTTGAGGGGGGAAAATGCATTTGATTGGCGTTTCATGGGAACATGATTATCAAGTTTGCAGGCTTTCTCATTGTGTTTGTATCAACCACTGCTGGTTGGTGCCGGCACACGGAGAGACAGGAAGCTGTCGCGGTTCATACGAAATGCAGTGTTTGTTTTGGAAACACCACATTTTTCCGAAGACTGGAGTCCTGAGGTGACCTATATACTATTATATATCTGTATCTGCCATTTAGTGGGCACTTTTATCAAGAGCGTCTTACAATACCATGAGTGCATACATACTGAAGATCGGGAATCTAACCCACTTAACCTTGGCACTATTCTCTTCCAGTGGAGCTGCACAGTGACTACTGTCACCCAACCACTGTGCTATTTAATTTCACTTTGTGTCAAAGTGTTTTATTATCAAATGTGTGCAGTATAACACATGGTCATTTTGTACAAAGAAGTTCTCTGTCAAGAGGGGTATGATCATATACGTAGTAAGAATTTAGAACAGGTAAAAAACATTAAAAAAAAAGTACTGAAGTATGAAGTAAGACAACTACTTTCTTTCCAACATATTCGTTACGTGTTTCATGTGTGTAAAAAGCACTTTTTACAAGAGCAACAACTAAATACAATAATGAATGGAAAACTACCGCACATTCAAATAATTTATCATACACAACAATGATAGACATCTAATCATCACCCACAGATCAGTGACCAGAGCAAAGCCTGACGGGTTATAAAGGTTTATCATCACGTATAGATGTACCCTTGTACTTTGGGGGTCTTTCTCTTATACACTGAGTTCCTCCCCCCTCCAGGCATCAGGGGAACGAGGTGGCATTCCTCAAAGCAGCGCTTGGGACGGAGACCCCCTTCCTCATGACGCCCCTGTTCCCCATCCTCTCCTCCACGCCCTGCTCAGCTGTTGGCACGGCAATGATCTCCACCTCGGCAAAGACCTCCACCTCAGTGAAGACCTTGACCTCCGCCTCGGGGAAGACCTCCGACCTGACCTCCACCTCGGCGAAGACCTCCCCCTCCACCTCCTCTTCGCTGAAGACCTGCACCTCGCTGGCAGAGCCAGTCTCATCCTTCCAGGGCGGAGTCAGCGTCAGGAAACGTAGACGGCTGGCGGCCAGTCCTGGTGGGCTTCGCTGGAATGCCGGAGGTGAGTCTGTCTGTCTGTCTGTCTGTTTGTCTGTGTTCCTGTCTGTCTGTTTGTCTGTGTTACTGTCGGTCTGTCGGTCTGGCTTTGTTGGGGTCTGTCTGTGTCTGTTTTCCTGTCTGTATGTATGTCTGTCTGTTTGTCTCTGTTCTTATCTGGCTGTGTGGCTGTCTGTTTTCCTCTCTGTGTCTCTCTGTTTTCCTGTCTGTCTGTCTGTCTGTCTGTCTGTCTGTCTCTGTTCTTATCTGTCTGTCTGTCTCTGTTCTTATCTGTCTGTCTGTTTGTCTCTATTCTTATCTGGCTGTTTTCCTGTCTGTATGTCTGTCTGTTTTCCTCTGTTTGTCTGTCTGTCTCACTTTTCTTGTCTGTGTTTCTGTCTGTTTTCCTCTGTTTCTCTCTTGTCTGTGTCTATGTTCTTGTCTGTGTCCGTGATCCTGTCTGTTACTATTTCGTTCCTTTGCCTCTCTTTGTCACATGGTGTCTCATAATTACCATCAGCTGTCAATCACTTACTTTTTAACTTACTTAAAAAAAAAAGGTGTAGTCGTTTATATTGAATGCATGGATTATTTGAAGGTAATTTTGCTATATCTGTTCTGATTTCACTGAAACGGATTGATGGAAGTTATGGGCTAAAGCTCAGAAATGTATGCTTATAAATGGATTAAATATTTGAGTTATAGGATTTTGTTCTCCAAATACCAAAACAGGCCTTTTCTTTTCAAATAATAAAATTTTGCAATATATTAATTTGGTAGAGGAACATCAAATGTTTTTGCAAACAATCCCACTCTCACATGCACATACCCAAGTGCACACATGCGCACATGTTCACTCTGGTCCTGTTTGTCCCGACAGAGTTTCACAGTGTTGACATTTAGCGAGTGTCTCCTAGCCCCACCCTTCTGGAGAATGATAATATGCTTCCTGTTGGGACCGATTAAACCCACACAGTCATCTCATCTCTCCCCCCCAACCCCCCAGCATCCTTCTCCCTCTTCTCCCTAGATGAATACAGCTTTGTTTCTCCTCTTCCTCTTCCCTGATCCTCGTCTAATCTTCCCATTTCTGTAGTGTTGTTGTGGGTGAAATGCTTCTTTTTTTAATTTTTTATAATGGCATATTCTGCTTTGTGCTGTGTACATGAACAGTCGGTCCTGTCTTCCCTGTTGTTGAAAGGGGTGGAAATACTGATATTTTTCTTTTAAGAATAAATCTTGGAGGGATGAGAGAAAAGTTCCAGAGAATGGTTGATTGTTTTTAGTATTTTAATACTGTTTCTGTGTAATCTTTGAATACACGTTATCAAACCCACAGTGTGTGTTATAATCTGATCCTGTTCTTAAGTCCACCCCAACAGTTCTCACGACGTTTTCCTCCCATGTTTTTATCTTATGCTGTTGTTACTTATAACACACGTCAATGTTCAGCAATTCTCACATCCGCCGCTAGAGGGTGCTGTGACTTAAGCAGTGAGTCATAGGCGAGGGGAAAACGGCGGAGAAGTTGTGTGTTTGGTACAAGAGGTTACACATGCACTGTGGTTAAAGTGTTCTCATTTACCAGTGTCATGGAAACTGAACCTAATGTTCCATTCTCTCTTTATCCCTGATTTCAAAGCAGAAAATCACATCTTTAGCTTTCAAATCAGTGAGAGAGAATTCGTTTTAGTGCGGTGGGTGAAAGAAGAATGATAAGAATTGTGCACTTCGAAATTATGTTTTTTTTAAATAAATGTATTAATAATGGTTTCGAAAACAATATTGCCCAGCTTCCCCAGAACGATTTAGCTGCATTTAAGCACAATTGAACTGTCACCACAATGTTCTTTCAATTAATCTGTATTGAGGGTACGAAAGAAAAGGCGTTTAAACCGGTTAGCAGTTCAATATAACATGCATAAATCAACCAGACTGCCTTGGCACATGTACATGCTTGCACATATTACTGCCGCACTTTCCCTTCACCTCAGATTTAATTTCAGATATTGATTTTATGGTGTAATTGGATTCAGACAAGGTTAAAACAAACTGATATTTGTGTGTGTGTGTGTGCATGCGCGTGTAGTTCAGTGTCACTGCTCAGTCTGTCTGTACCTCTGTCAGAAGAACTCTGGGACAATGTCTGCTTGTGCTCCATTTACCTTGCGCCTTAACCCTGCCATTCAGGTGTTTTTTTTTCATAGCTGATCTTGTATTCACTGTTTGTTTGCTTCTCTCTGTCTCTCTCGCTCTTGCCCTTTCGTCGTTTTATGTTGTCCTTTCAAAAAGCCACAATGTGTGAACTCCCTCACACACAGATTCTACGGACCTTTCTCTCTCACGGCGTCGTCTCTTCTTCTTTATTTCCCTTTCAAGATGAAACAGTGAAACGGGGCGCAAGTCTGTTGGAAGCATGATTCATAAAACAGGAAATTGTTTTGAAGATGTTGAGTATGACACATTGTGTCAGCTTAGCTGGATGTTTGGAAGCTATTTTCACGTGGCTTCTTGCTCTGTTTGTGTGCTTTGAAATGCTCAGCCAGGTGTTGTGTGTGTCGTCTTATCCCCACAACACAATGTCATAAATAGAACAAAGTGAATTTCCTTGAGGTGCCATAGTGTTTTTTGTGTGTGTGTGTGTGTGTGTGTGTGTGTGTGTGTGTGTGTGTGTGTGTGTGTGTGTGTGTGTGTGTGTGTGTGTGTGTGTGTGTGTGTGTGTGTGTGTGTGTGTGTGTGTGTGTGTGTGTGTGTGTGTGTGTGTGTGTGTGTGTGTGTGTGTGTGTGTGTGAGAGAGAGTGAGCCCTTTTCATTGTTCAAGTTTTAAAACTTGAACAATGATGAGAATTAGAAAGTTGAGGGTATGTAAATTAAGCATAACAGAACTTGAATGAGAGAGCGTATTTGTGTGTTTAATTCCCAACTTCCACAGCGTCTGTTTCTACTGTCTCCCCCGTCTGTCTCGTCGTTCTATGTTCTCTCCTTGTTGCTCTTGACCTGTTCTTTTATTTTTCACCTGTCTTTCCTTCCTGTGCAGTACCTCCAACCCCCCCCCCCCCCCCCCCCCCGTGCTGTGACTGCACTGGTGTAACAGTTGCCATGGAAACCATCTCCGCAGCTCTCATCCACTGTGCCGACAGGATTTTGTTTTTTGTTTTCAAGATCTTATACCATGTTGCTAAACACAGTCCCGGCGCACAACAGGATGTGACTGATTATAGCTCATCAGTTGTTGTTTTTCCCGCTGTTTTTATTCTTTTATGTTTTGTGAAATAAAAACAACCCAGCATTACGTTAGGTGACCTTTTTAAGAATATTGATATCCTCCCGTGAAGGTCAGATGTTGAAATAAAGCTGCTGTAAAATTAGTGCTCCAGCTAATGATTTCCTTAACAATTAATTCTGTTGAATCATTTTATCTATAAAATGTAGTGAAATAACTGCAAATGCTGCCCACAATTTAACAGAGGATAACATCATCCCTTGATACAGCTGGAAAATGAAACAATGAAAGCATTCATTTTTATAATCTGAAAAAGAGAACAACAAGATATATCGGATTTGGTTGCCATGGGCAGCAAATATTTGGCATTGCTACTTGATCAATTAATTAAAAGTGAATATCAATCAACAAAATTATTGTGTGATAGTTTTAGTCAATGTGATGGGGTGTCTTTGGTAAGCGACAACTGCCTGTCAAAAAGTCAGTTTCACGCTTCCCAATAATTCGGGATCGGTTCCCTGTGTGTTTCTGACAGCAACATCGGCCGATCTCAATACTGATCATATCACAACACGCCATTTATATCACCGTTTTACAGGTCAAGTCCATACAATGACTATACTGTACATAAAGAATATAACAATTTATGTTGTACCTTTTTTATGGTCATGATTCATAGTCAGTCTCTAGACATATAATTTTTTTCTCAAGGGACAGCCAACATAAATATACATTAATTTCTTTCTTTTCCTTTGCGCTGCTCAATCTCGCTCATTTCTCCACTCCCCAGGGAGTGAAACTGCACACCCAAACTGGTGATTCTGATCCCTTCACTTACCAACTAAATGTAGGTGGAAATCAGTCCGTGTTCCAGAACCTGGCCGATCAAAAAAACATCACCCCTTTCCACCCAGACTCCATTACTCTTGTCGATTTTCAACCTGAAAACACCTTTTCAAATGGCTTTACCAGACAGGTTAATGCGCTTCGTAACACATCCTAGATCTTCTCCATTATCTCACAGCAGCAGTTGCAATCCTAGCTGACAAGTTACGTTTTTTTTATGTATTTTTACTCTTTTTGCAGGCGGTGGGGCTTGAAGGAGCCTGTGAAGCATGCAGTGTGTTAATAGGTTTAATCGATCAATCACTCAGAGAAAGGGACTGTCCGTTGAGGGCTGGCATTTTGTCATCCCTGATGGGAAACCTCAACTAGCTGTAAAACAACAACAACAACAATCCTATTCATTGCACACCAAAGGTTTTCTATCCAAAGCGACTTACAGTGAATTCAGATGAATGCCAGTAAGGAGCAGGTAGGGGTGATTGCATCTTGCTCAAGGATGTATACAGTTAGACAGGTGGACATTGCCAGATGGAAACCAGTACCTTATATCTATCCGGCCCCCATGTACATACTGTACAGTAGAAGTACAATAAGTGCAGAACATGACCTGTACATTAAGAGAGACTGCCTGCTGCACAGTCTGCTCCTATAGCAATCGTTAGAGCACTCACAATTACAGAAATTACCCGATCCATTTTATTACATGAACTACCACTGTGCTATGACCCCTAATTTAAGACTATTTAGAAACCATTTAGATTCCTTTTAAAGAAATCGATGTAAGAAGTACAAGGTTTCCCTATTTTTATCAGTGATACGCTTGATTTGTTTTGCTACAATACACAGAATAGGCAGATAAATGCAGATATGTGACATTCAGCAGTTGCTTCTTCTTCCAATATTGGACTGACAGAGGATGGATGCCATTAAGGGACTGCATAGCAATTAGTGTATTAATCCCCACGGCTTCCTATGCATTTTTAATGCATGCATGCCTGCCGATACCACCTGCTGCTGTACCACACACACACACACACACACACACACACACACACACACACACACACACACACACACACACACACACACACACACACACACACACACACACACACACACCTGAACCTGATACACTCCTGACCTGTGGCCACCCACGGTGTCCTGCATGCGCTAGCAGCCTGTACACTCATTCCTGTGAAGAGGATACTGGAGCACACACACACACACACACACACAAGCATGCACTCACAAATTCACATATACAGGCAGGCTGGCCTTTTTAATCATGCAAACATCTTAATGCAAACGCGGGAACCCACAACAACAACATCAAGTCATCTAGGGACACACCAGCATACGTAAAGTCAATGCTGGACATGCACACACTCCTACTACTTACACATAGAGTAAGGAGACATGTGCGCACACCCCCCCCCCATTCTAGTTTAAATATAAGTCAGACAATGGAATAATTGATAGCCTTTCTTTCATTTTTCTTCTGAATCAAAAACAGTAAGAACAATTTTAAAATTCAGTTTTAGCAAAAGTATTTGTTCATACAAATACAATTTTGTGTGTGAAACTTTTAGCCTTTGTGTTTGCTCTACCTCCAATTGCAAATGGCAGAGCTACTTGTTCTGTGTGTGTGTGTGTGTGTGTGTGTGTGTGTGTGTGTGTGTGTGTGTGTGTGTGTGTGTGTGTGTGTGTGTGTGTGTGTGTGTGTGTGTGTGTGTGTGTGAGTGATTCTGCTCTGTCTCCATGTATTGCTTTGTGAACCAACACAAGTCTTTTGTGTGTGTTTGGTCAGACATTGCAGTCAAAGCATTAAGTCATCTCTTGGGACCCTCCCTCCCACGGCATCAGCCCTCGCCCCCAGCTCATCCTGTTGCTGGGTTATATATTTAATTAACGTGTGTGTTTGTGTGTGTGTGGGCGGCTGCTACCACCAGAGGACATTGGCCAACAGGGTTGAACTAAATTGTTCAGTTTTTCTGATCATTTCACATGTCGATAACGTTTTATTTGGACATTCATTTTTCATTTTACATGGTCTGTTCTTTTATAATTAATCTGTAGAAAGATCTTTCCACAGTCCACATTTTGGTCTTTAAACAGACTTGAATCATAGCGACCAATGAGAGACCATGTGTAGTTTTCACCAGTGTTTTGAACAATGAATGCTAAGAAAATGCAAATGCAATGTGCTAATAGTTATTCATTATGCTGCATATACCAAAAACATTAATCTAAAACAAAAACATTAAATCACTATACCTGACATCAACTTGTGTGTCGTTGAATGTGTCACTGTATGTGTGTGTGAGTGTGTCTGTATTTTGGTCTGTATCACTGTATGTGTGTGTGTCTATCTTTTGGTCTGTATCTGTGTGTGTGTGTGTGTGTGTGTGTGTGTGTGTGTGTGTGTGTGTGTGTGTGTCTTGTACATCAGAGGCCACAGACCTTTCATTTCTTTCACAGCTCATTGTGTTAGCCCCCGGCCCACAAGGATGCATCTCCCCTATTCCCGTGTGTGTGTTTGCGCGCGTGTCTGTGCTGTGTGTGTGTGTGTGTGTGTGTGTGTGTGTGTGTGTGTGTGTGTGTGTGTGTGTCACTGTCAGTGATGCACAAGGCGGTCCATTGTCACCTAGGCGGTGTAGGATAACATCCAGTGTCTCTGGTTTCTCCCCCAGGCTCCGTTCTGCGTGACTTCGGGGCTCTGGAACTGTCTCCTGTGTCGGGCCCCGGGGCCAATGGGGGGACAGGAAGACCAGTAGCAGCAGGAGGAGGAGGAGGAGGAAGTAGAAACCGAGTTAGAAGTGGAGGAGGAAGAGGAGGAGGAGGAGCGACGACGACATCATCATTGGCGGTGGAACCGGCGGTAACCACGGGGCCTGAGGATCACGTGGCGCTGCGAAAGGCGGTCTCCGTTGATGACCAGCTACTCAGGCCGGCGGGCTGGGAGCTGCAGCAGGCCGGGTTGCTGGGTCACCAGGAGAAGGGCAGGAAGAAGCTCCACGGCATCCATGTGAGTCCGTGTGTGTGTGTGAGTGTGTGGGGGATGGGGTTAATGTGTGTCTTGCTGCATTCATGTTACACAATTTGTTGCTGATGTGTGTCTGTGGGTGTTTGTGTGTTATTCAACGCCCTAGAGTGTTGTCAGCAGCACTGGAAGTCTGTGACGCCAGCCCTGTTATGAGAATTTAGATTAGCTCCGTTCCTGTTACTTTTTCTGTAGTCCAATTTTCTTAAGAGGCTCCCAGCCGCCCTACCTAGTATTAAAATACAGAGAGAACATAATACACATGCACACACACACAAACACAAACACTCACACACACTGCGATGAGTCAGTTTTGACAGACTATACTGTGGCAGCACTGATGTTGACTTGGAAAAATATTCACACCATCTGTGACGGTACGAATCATCGAGCAACAAGGACACCTTTGGAATAGTCTGACGTCGGTCTCCGTCTCCAGATGTTGGTGATACTTCTGTTTCTTTTTCACTGAAGTGGCGCTTACATCCTATCGTTGTTCTGTTATGTGAGGTATTATTGTTCTTTAAAGCTCCAGTGTGTAGAATTGAGTAGCAACTAGAAGTGAGGTTGCGGATTGCAACCAACTGAATACCCCCCCTTACCCCTTCCTTTCCAACGACTATGATGGTTTATACTGTGAGGTGCCAGTAGGTATTTCTGTTTTGCAAAAATGCTTTTTTATTCCTTATAGATGGAATTTGGTTTTGATACTTTGGGATCGATTGGATCCCTCAATAGGGACAAAACACTCGTTACGGGCTTTATGTAAGATGGATTGGAAAAATTAACATTATATATTAAAGTGGGTGTAGGCAAGATTTATGAGCAAAATCGTACCTACAATTTCAGTGTAATTTGTTAGAAATGCCATCGCCATCCGTCAGCTATAAGTGAGTGAAATGCGCTGTGAGAATATCTGTTCTGGTTGACTGCGACCCTAATTTAGAGAAAAGATTAATAAAATGGTATGTTTAACTTGGAAAAGGCACTTCGACTGCTCCGAATGCCAGCAGCGTTTATTTTGTTGAAGTCAAAGTGCCTTTTCCGAGGCACTTCGCGCCACCACCAAGGGACATCCCGGCGAGGTGTGTGTGGACGTTTGGAGCTCCCTTTGGCCAGCGGTTGATGTTGAAGGCCGCGTCCGAGAGAGGGATTAAACTTCTCGGACACTTTTAGTAGAACGCCACGATTGCTGGCACATTTCATGTACAACATAGATCATTATAACGCTCAAACACAACGACGGTACTAATACCAAGTTGCCGTGGGTCGTAACCATGGGGATAACCCGACCCCCCTCCTTCCTAGAACTTTCAGCCCAAAACACATGGCTTTTAATCTCAGTGTCTGAATTTGAGCTGAAACAGGGGGTTCGCTTACACTTTAAGGATCAGTAGTAGCAGCAGCAGTAGTAGTGGCCTTCAGCTCTACCACCCAGCTAGCGTTTAGCACCAAGATGGAACCAAGACCGCTAGGTGCGCAAGGCCAATGGGCCTAATAGAGACCAGTGCTAGTCTCTAGTAGGCTACCACCACCGCTGTTTTGTGGGTGGTAACTAGCTAATTTGACCTTTCCTGCCCCTTCTAAATAAGTGGGTGGGGTATCATTCCTTTTTTTTTGTTAAAAGGGTGGGGTCTGTCTGTGGGAAAATGAGTGTGTGTTTTTGAACATGTGCATGTTTGTGGTTTGTCTATTTAGGCAACAGTTCTCTAGTTCTTAGCTATGGAACTATTTCTCACACACACACAGGTCTCTCATGTGGTTTCTGGACTCACTGCCTGTACAAAGGTAGAGGAAAAGGTACACTGGTTCTAAATGTCCGTTTTCTTTTTAATGTGGTTATTTTTGCATCGTGTGTTTCGGTCGTGTCTTAACATAAACCAGCCTGCTGCGGTGGTGGTTTCGTGTGTGTGTGTGTGTGTGTGTGTGTGTGTGTGTGTGTGTGTGTGTGTGTGTGTGTGTGTGTGTGTGTGTGTGTGTGTGTGTGTGTGTGTGTGTGTGTGTGTGTGTGATGTCATCGAGGCTCCATGGTGAATTCTGAATGGAGTTTTCAGTTCGTCACCACTTTCAAAGCATTCTTTCCAAAGCTCATAAACTTGTTTGCCTCAATACAGCTTCTATTTGTGCCGTCTATTAGTGTATTTCTTTCAACTGTTGGGTTTTGCTCATTCTATGTGTAAGTCACAGTAGCTTTTTGCTAGTGGAAGTGCCACAAGAATGGTTCCACTGCCATAGATATGAGGTATATATCCAAAGTTCATCATGTACTGCTATCTAAAGAAGCAAAAGAGCTGTGCAATTATATCATAATAATTTATGCATTTGAAGAGTCAATGCAAGAATAAAGCCAGTTCCTACAGAAAATCCTTATTGGCATTAACTAAATGCTTTTTTTCATATTGGTTTCATGCATTTTGACGTCTATTCTTAGCCAATGAGCTTCTAAAAATCGAGTTTTACTTTTGCATGGATGTATGGAGGTATGGATGGACTTGCTCAAAGATGGCCTCATTTAATAAATTGTCCACTTATGTAAATGTATTCAATGATGAATTACTTAAACTTGTTATTGGATTTTGGTTTAAAATTTCCAAATAAATGGCTATATCAATTATCAGTGTAAATGAATTGTCACTGTGGGAATTATTGGATTAAAACTTTCCACACACATATCATATTCCACCATAAACCTCAGTGTTGAAGGGAAAGTGAACTTTAACTTGGAATAATACAAATCCTATGACTGTCTGCTCCTACTTAAATCATGGTTATGGCTTGTCATTCCCCTTCTGTCTTATTTTAAATAATCTATGATTTAGTGCTCTCACATTTTTGGAATATCTCAGAGAAGCGTCTTGTAGAGCGGCACAAAATCACATCTCACTTTCTTTTCCTTTTTTTTTTATGTTCCCGGAAACAATAGTGACTCATGAAGGAGGTTGTTAAAATGAATCGTTATCCGCCTGCCACTGAGCTTTTATTTTGAAGCCTGAAAAAAACAAAAAAAAAGCTTTCAGAGAGCTGTCATTATTTCTCAGCACAGCTTGGACTATAAAGGTAATACCTTTCTTTCGAAAAAAAAAGAAACCCCTCATTATCAAACCAAGTGTTGACTTTTAAAGTTTGACAATCTAGTTTACCCTGAATCAAGTGTGATTTTTTTTTTTTAATTCCAGGACAGCCCCAGGCACATTCTTACAATTTATTTTTCTATTTAGTATAATTTTTTTCCTACGGAGGCTGCCATGGCCTCTCTTTAGCCACATAAATGACACTCTATAGCGGGGCTGTCCAGGTAAATAATAGATCTCAGAGCAACAGAGACGGCCCGGTGTCTCTCTCTCTCTCTCTCTCTCTCTCTCTCTCTCTCTCTCTCTCTCTCTCTCTCTCTCTCTCTCTCTCTCTCTCTCTCTCTCTCTCTCTCTCTCTCTCTCTCTCTCTCTCTCTCTCTCTCTCTCTCTCTCTCTCTCTCTCTCTCTCTCTCTCTCTCTCTTCTTTTTCCCATCCATACATCCATCTTTTGCCAATAGAAAATCCCTCCTCTTGCCTACTGGGTATTTGTCTTTGGCGTAGTAAAAAAACGAGGAAGAGCTTTCTTTCCCCAAGTTATTTCTGGAAAGTTGGATGGTGCATCGGGCAGGGGTGTGTGTGTGTGCACGTTGTGTGAAGCAGCAGGTGGTGGCCTGGTGGTGCACCCGAGCTAAAGGGGGGAGGTTGATGTGAGTGGGGTGGGTGCTGCATTATGTAGGAGGGACTGCTGGTTCCTGTTCTCTGGTCCTCTTGTTAGAGCACTGGCCTTACAGAGGCCCCCATGGGGCCCCTGGCTGTTTTTGCAGTAAAGTGAGTCAAATATTTTTCTTTCAGGGAATCGTGCATCTCCTGTTTTGTGACGCTGGTTGGCTCTTTCTTGAGGTTTTTGATATTTAAATGTACTTTTTATTTATTCGCTGCCTCTTTTCCTCTTTCATCTCTCTCTTCTCCTTCTTTCTACTCCACTCTTTTCTATTTCCTCTTCCTTCTCTCTTCTCTCAATAGTGTATTTATTTATTCATGCATAATGAATTCCCAATAACTGGTACTACAGCAGCCAGGGTCTAGCCACCCAAGACTATATGTTCTTTTTTAATACATTTTGTGTGGCCTTTAATAAATAATCACAGTAAATGCACTAATCACATATAGCATAGGACCCCAGGTCAGAATCGAACCTGTGTCTTTACCAGGTGTATTGCCACCTAGCCGGTGAGCTCACCAGAGTGGTGTTGAGCCACCAAGCCCCCCCCATGCTCCCATCCGAAAGTGAACTGCAGCAACCTGGTGAGAGGCCACCCGCCCACGCCGTAGTGCGGTGTGTCCCCCAGGGGTTGACGTCTCCATCGGGGCTGACAAAATGGTGCGTGGCCCGTGAAGGCCTTAAGGGGGCATGCTTGACTTTCACAAAAAGAGGGTATTTTAGGAGTCTCTTTACAGACCGCTAGTCACTCTTCCCCTGCTGTAAGGTCACCGGGAGAGTGATGGAGAGGTTCTTATCCCCAACATTTCTCTTCTTTATGATGGAGCTGTCAATCATTTTGATTAAGCATGTGTAGCAGCATTAACTCTATCCTCTGTCTTGCAACCTGACATTTTATTGTATGCATTTTTTTCAGATAGAGATGGAGCTGGACAGAGCTTTGACTGATTCAAAATATCTCAAATGTCTACAGGTTAACATATTTTTATTTAGATATTCCAGATATTTTTCAATTGCAATTTAACTTGCTAAATCATATTACATAATATAATATATGAACTTATTTTTGATAATATCATATATATACTGTATATTGAATATATTTAAATATATATTGAATATATAACAATTTATAAGTTATGATGGTAATTTAGGCAAACAAACATGTAATTTATTCCTACATATGTCCTCCTACACAGTGTATGCATACTGTTTACCCCCGGCTATACCACCAGATTTGTCTTCATATCACCTTGCTGTCTTTGAGTTTATTCATGTTCACACACACACACACACACACACACACACACACACACACACACACACACACACACACACACACACACACACACACACACACACACACACACACAGTGGTGCTTTAAGTAATCAAAATCCCGCAGGCCTCATCGTACCAGGGCACAAGTCAAGCAAGGCGTTCTGAACATCTATTACTCTGAACCCTCCCTCCGTGGGTTTAGCCCAGCAAGAAGTATTGGCGCTATAAATTCAGACTGCCATCTTATTAAGCCTAATCCTTTAGAACAATATGCACACACACACCCACACGCACGTACATACACATACACACACACACATACACATACACATACACATACACACACACACACACACACACACACACACACACACACACACACACACACACACACACAGCAGTGGCTAGGAAGGTAGGGCGGGTTGACTAGTTCGATACCGCTATCCCAACTTTCTCTGATCCCTCCTCCCACCCTCTCTTCCTCTCGTTCTCCATCCTTCACTTTGTGTCTCCATCTCATTTATGCATTTAAAAAGTACATCATTGCCTTGATGCCATTTTTTCCCAGCCCTAGTGAAAGAAGAAGTGGTCTGTGAAGTTACCTGTGCAACTAGTGGAATAAGGGGTGTTTGAATCTTGTCTAATGCCCACTGACTTATTCGCACTCACCTCTTTGGCATGTAAAAAATAAATAATCAAATGTAACAGCCGATCAAGCGTTCGTACAACCCTTCCATAAACTAGACAGACTTTGTTTCAATCTGCCAGACACAGATATTAAATCGATTTTAACCATTTCTGACATTGTGTATTTTACCTATTTGTACTCATTGCTTAGGCTACTCTGGCTATGCCGTTTATTTTCAGTATTTCAACTGTTCTTTTCAATATGGGAAAAACCCTGCACACACACAGAGTAAGAGAGTGATTTTGTGTGTGTGTGTGTGTGTGTGTGTGTGTCTGCACGAGGCAGAGATTTGTCTTGGTGTGGAAACGTGGCCGCCCCCAGCCAACCATGAATCTCCCGATCCCTGACACACCCACAACCAGTCAACACATCCTCCCATCCAATCAGCTGTCAGCCAATCAACTGACGACTGGGGCCGGGACTCTTTACCTAAACCAACCTATACTATTACTAATGCCCTCCTCCTGATCAGCTGATTGGTCCGTCAGCCACCAGTAACCAATCATCAATTAATCAATCATTTGTCTGGCAGTTGAGTAAGCGCCAGCGTTTCATTTAGCGTCTCCATCAGTGAGCCATTCAGTCAGTCAATACGCATTGTTAGCGTCACCTATTCATGCTAGCATTCTGCCTGTCACTCACCACTGGTAGTCATTGAGCCATATATCGAGCCAGCCAGCTAGCTAGCTATCCAGCCGGCAAGCCATTTGGCCACTGAGTGCGGCAGAGGGTGCCAGGGCTGGGGGTCTCTGCCAGAAGGGACGGCTCCTGACGACGGCCATGAATACTACCATTGCTGGGCCTAATTAGTCCGGGGGATGGGGCGGGGTTGAGGCCCCCTACAACCGCAGTACATTGCAGCTACTGACCAATATAAAAATAAAACCTTGTTCAAATGAGCAAACTGAGAATTCTGGAGGGTGATTGAGGGAGGACGTTAAGGGGGGGAGGTTGGGTGGAGAGATTCAGCTTTCTGTTCGACGGTGGTGGTGGTGATGGTGGTGTGTGTGTGTGTGTGTGTGTGTGTGTGTGTGTGTGTGTGTGTGTGTGTGTGTGTGGCCACAGGCCACAGACCGTTCGTGTCCGTTGTTCGTGAGCCTGGATGCCTGAGAGTGCTTAACCAGTTAGCAGCATGTGGTTTGTCAGTTAGATTATGACAGAGAGGGTGAGAGTTGCTCCTGGTCAGGCTTCACTGTCTTGGTTACTGACATATCATCATAATCATCATCATCACTCTCCTCCTCCTCCTCCTCCTCCTCCTCCTCCTCATCAAGTAAACCGGTTTAATTCAAAACTTGGTCAATAGTCATCAAACTGACGAAGGTGAAGTAGGTAAAATGAACCCATGAAATAGCTTCCATCAATCCTGCCCATAGATCTCCTTACTTTATGGCACACACTGTGTGTGTGTGTGTGTGTTTTCCATAACATAAGGCCCAGGTCTAACAGTAGTTACTATATGATTATAGACCCTCTTAGGTCCCAGGGCCATCCTGGTAATTGATGTTAATGGGTAAAAAACTAGTTTCTGTGTTTAATTGGTTTTGGTTGTTTATTTTCTAAATCTGGCTCTCTTCTGCTCTCTCTTTACAATTCTCCAATCTATTAAGTCTATGGTAACAAATGTGTTTGCAATCCAAAAATGATTTGCACAGAGGAAGAGGAAGATTAATGTTTTCTCCATGAGAGGTCAGCAGCGATGTGTTGCTATTGAGAGATAGAGGCGACCCGTCAAACCACGTGCCGCTAACTGGTTAATCACTCTCATACATCCAGGGTCTTTAACAACTGACACACACATCCTGTGGCCACAGACACACTCACGCACACACACATACTCACACACAAACACACACACAAAGCCCACCCAACCTTGCTTGGCGCTGTCTTATCGAGACAGGAATTACAAAGGTTAGCCCCTCCTTCGCAGCCAATCGAACGGTAATAATGAGTGGATGTAAAGTGTCTTCACCCCATGGCCCGGCCTTGGAGGGCGCAGCTGCCCAGCGAGGGTTGGTGGTGGACAGGCGGGTAGGCGGGCCGAGGGACCTCCAGCATCAAAGCTTAAGGACGGAGCCCTCAGAGGGCAGCCATGCAGAATATGCTCAGACACTTGACATTCAGCCAAAAATCAATGATGGAAGGGGAGGAGAGAGAGAGAGAGAGAGAGAGAGAGAGAGAGAGAGAGAGAGAGAGAGAGAGAGAGAGAGAGAGAGAGAGAGAGAGAGAGAGAGAGAGAGAGAGAGAGAGAGAGAGAGAGAGAGAGAGAGAGAGAGAGAGAGAGAGAGAGAGAGAGAGAGAGAGAGAGAGAGAGAGATTCAATGAAAGGGAAGGAGCATCGGGGAGAAGGTGTGCGGGAAGTGATTTGGAAGGAGGGGGAGAGGGAGAGAAATAGCACCATTCACACTGAAAGTCTTCCGATTTATTGATCAGATCAGATTTATTTTCACATTTCTTTTCAAATGTGGCCATTATATGATTCCAGCGTGAACTGGTAACAGTCCACACTTACCTGCATGTGCAAAATAACAATAACAATAACAAAGATGCCACACTTAGCACGCTGTTGTACGGAAGTAAACATCGAGGCCAATGAAGTCAGAGTTTTCAGTTGATGAGCAGTGAAAGCGAGTGTGCTCGATGGCTCTTTGTGGAGCACTTCTGTAGGGAAGTGTGTGCGGATGTGGTGTCGTAGCCAGGTGTGGTGGGATCATGCCGTGAATGGCTTCAAGGAAACAGATTGCATCCAAATTGCCAGCATGTCAAGGGCTACTTTGAACAACATTACTACTATTAACGACTATGTTCACTTTCCCTCCAGTGACTACCTCCATCGCAGCTGTCTTCCGTGTTTGTATTCACAGAGTGACTCCATCCAGTGCAGAATTTGGATCTGTGTGTATCTGATTCAGGACCACATATGAAAGTGGCCCAAATCAGAATTGAAAAGATCAGATTCCATGTGAGTTGTGCTGTTCACACTGTTATGAAAAAAATCTGATCTGAGTCACATATGAGCAAAAGATAAATAAAAGGATTTGGGCTTGTTTGCTTGCAGTATGAACGAGGCCTTGGAGAAGGAAACGAGAGAGGGAGAGAGAGAGAGATTTAAAAGATGAGAGAGAAGAATAGAAGAGATGCAGTCTCTACGTCTTCCAGTGCACAAAGAAGATACAGAGGTTTTGATAGATATGAATGAAGGAGGTTGTAGTGCAGCGCAAGGAATAGGTTGTTCATCTTGGGTCATAACCACAAGTGGAGAGAGCAAGGTGCGTCTATACAGGATCAAACTGGAGGATGACATAACCATGAAGTGGAGAGAGCAAGGTGCGTTTATACAGGATGACATAGCTATGAAGTGTGTTGCTATAGGATACTCGTATAGAAATTGACAATGTCAGCCAGCAGCCTAACGATTGAGTGAGTCCAGATAGCACTATTATCGTTTGTTATTCATCAGACGGTTTTATCAAAGTGACTTACAGTGAATTCAGATACATGTCATTAAGGAGGCTGCAAGCGGCTGATTGGCTGCGTGCTTCAGGAGTGCTCGTCAGCCTAACGAGTCCTCACCACACTCGATTCCAAAATCAGTGTGCACAGATGCTCTTTATTAATTAGCGACCCCTCTGAGACGGGGGTAATGGGAATCTAACAGCGTCTCCGTACGGTCAATAAAAGCGGAAGCACGGACACATTTGACCCTCGATAATGTATGGTTTTGATCATGTAGCATCCGTTTCTGTTACTCATGGTGTGTATAAGGATGAATGTTGATTATTTTGTTTTAATTCTTTCTTTCATTGTTGTTAATCAGCGATAGCATTGCTTTTTTAGATTTTCTTTATATTTAAGTGTCATTAAGATAACACACACACACACACACACAAATGCACAATATGTTGCCCTCACACTCATGGATTTATATTCGTTGATGACTAAAAATACAATAATTTTGTCCTGGGAACAACCCAGCGTGCGTGCCACTTGTCATCTCCCAGTGGTTTCAGAAGAACATTTCCAGTCCTTAATCTCTTCCACGCCTCTGTGGTGCCATAGTGCTCACGACTCACCAGTCACGACCGTCCGCCTCACCAGTCCCCCCACCCCTTCCCGCGTTTTAGCCTGACACACTCATTTATGTAATGCTTCTCCTGTGCCCTTAGGTTTGTGAGTGTGTGTTGTTGTTAGTGTGTTCGATTTTGTGTGTATGTTAGTTTGTGTTTGTGTTTGTGTGTGTGTGTGTGTGTGTGTGTGTGTGTGTGTGTACTGATGAACCAGCAGCTCAAAAGTGCTTAACAAATCGGTGAAGTGGAGGTGATATTGAGGAGTGTTGGTTATATATTTGAATTCATTATCATTTTATTCATATTTGACAATGTCGCTTGTTCAGCTGTGAATTATCCTGGCTCTATGAATATTTAGCCACAACACTTCTATAATCAACGTTTATGGATCCTCGCCAAATGCGGCCTCATCTCTGGAGTGTAAACCATTCCAGAACAACATGATGACCACATCATGACCACAGCACAGTGTGTGTCTGTGTGACACGAATATCCTGCTCTTTGTGTGTGGTATATGTGTGTGTGTGTATGTGTGTGTGTGTGTGTGTGTGCTGTGTGTGTGCATATGCATGCATGTGTGTGTCTGGTGTGTGTGTGTTTGGCGCAGGCAGGCTCTCTCCATCCCAGTGACTTCCTGGCACAGCTGCCTGCTGGTTCGCTAGTGCTCTCAGCTGGGCGGGGCATCTGTCTCTCCCAGAGTTGCTGTCGGCTGTCTCTGCATGCTGCTCCTGCCTGCATGAGTCCACTCCCTCCTGGGAGGAACACCATCAGAGGAGAGGACATATTCCAGCACAGAGACATGGGGCAGAGTCGTGATACACTGGTTTATTACACGGCTTTGTTGAATACTCGATTCTGATTGGTCCATTATGGCATTCAGCGGCCTGTTATTTCTAAATAGCGGACCGCTGCTATGAGAAACAGGCCGTTGTTATGGACGCTATTTCTGATCATAGACTCTGGAGGACCTGGGTCCTATCATTAGAAGAAGGCTACAGAGTTTTCATTGCTATGGGCACAGCTCCAACCCTAGAATCTAACGGACAATTATTTTGCCGGAAGAAATGCAACCATTTTTGTTAATCAATAACATAATTTTGTTGTTGTTATATTTTGTAAAAGATTATTGATTGCTTTTAGTAAGTAGCCATGTAATAATGGGTCCATCCGGGTTTAAGTCGCAACAATGAAAAGCCTGGTTTATTATAAATGTAACAAAAGGTTTCTTCCCACAATACCTGTAGTGTTTCAGTGGAGCCGAGGATCCACGGCCAATCAAAGTTCATTTCAGTATTAAAAAAAAACACGATATTTATAGTATAACAAAAACAAAGGCTTTTTCTCATAAATTATTTTAATCTTGACCTTCAGTAAAGAACTTTAGAGATTTCTGGCCCCAACACCCCTGTTATAAGGTACTGGGTCTGATCCCCTCTGTCCTAAACTAGAGCTGTGTCTGGATTCACTATCTGAAATAGAAGTTTCGTCTAAATATATTGCTAATTAGTTAATAAAGGATAACAGGAATGTAGCAGAATCTATTGCTTATATTATGTATAATATTATGTAATAGTTTTATTATTTCTGTCTTGAATGATAATGGCTGGTTGTAAATAGGTATACTAAATAGTACTTTTTTCTGCTGTACTGTTTAATGGCTTGTATCAAGGTTTATACTCTTTAGAAAACGTGGAGGCATAACAAAACTCATTTTCCTGAAAAATTTAAGAAGGTCAGGGAAGTGCTTGTGTGTGTTGGGTGTGAGATGAGACCGTTTGGGCACTAGACTTTTATTTTGGCGTTCTTAAGTACTGTTTATGGGCTGGGAACGTATTCACAAGCAGGAACAATAAAGAATACAATTGATTCATTAACTGTTGTGGCAGACATAATCTATATGACATTTCTACCCTATGTTAATAATTTTAATAATCGCCCATTTGAACCCAAAAAAGGAAAACTACAGGGGTATTATTCATCAACCTCTTAGCGATGAAAGCCAATTTGTTTTAATTTGTGTCCATTTAGAAACATACAAACTGAAGGGCAGAGCATCAACGTCAGGAATGTATGAAAACAAAATGCATTTGATTATTTTTCAGACGCAAACTGCCCTAGCCCTGCCATCCCTCTTCTCTTTTTCTCTGAATCCTCTCCTCATTGGTCTCACTGCATTTGTGTGAAAAATACCAGAACCCCCTCTTCACTGTTGTTAAAATGCTCACTTATCCTTGGTGTGGAACAAACGGGTATCTTTTAAAGACTGAGTAAACACTTTTAGGTCACTTGGGGCGAGGGAGGGAAGGGCGTAGGATAGTCTAGGGGTTAGGGTGTTCTTAGGGGTGGTTTGGGGGTCATGAGGTTTTGGGTTCAATACCCATGTCTTCAACTTACCTGCTACTAAATGGCATGTACCTGAATTCACTAAGTCGCTTTGGACAAAAGTGGCTAATAAAATAATCCAATACTGAATACGATATGTCACCAAGCCTGGCTACTGGGATAACAGATAAACCCCCGAAAGATGATTGGTCTTTGTTCATATATTGTGGATAAATACTGAAGACTTTGAGTGACACTTCTTCCTAGAAGCTGCTGTGTTCTGTAATGACATAACCATTTGGCCTGCAGCGTTATCTGATTGGTTTTCTCTTCAAATATTGACACTAGCTTAACAGGAATGTCAAACTCAGCCAATGAGGAATCTAACTCTCCTGAAGTGGATTGTTATTAGTCCATGTGCATGGCGGACTGCTACTGTAAGCAGTGATTTTCTTTAGCATGGGACTACCCAACAGCTTTAAAACATATTTGGTGAAGCAGATGGCCATCTTGTTAAAGAGATAACACATTTAAACGCCCATTCAGTAGCCTTTAGAATCTCATTTATCTTGATGAAATGTCCCGACGCTTATTTAAAGTTAGCCAGAGACATAGCTATATCTCTAACTAACATGGTCTTAAATACACTCTCGTACCATTTAGTTTCCTTTCTTTTTGACTCAACATCCTTTTAACTAACTTTGCAATTTGTGAGTTTGGTGCAGGTTCACTGGAAAGAAAAGACTCCATATTATGTTTTCCCACAGACAAAATCTACCTAGGCTTGAACTCTAGCAAAAGTTGTGTTTTTAATCGAACAGCTCATGGCTCTGTATCTCCCAGGTGGTGGAGAAGGAAACACAAGGCAGGCAGAGGTGGGAGGTAAAAGTACTTATTCAGCACTTCTACAATGACAACACACTTCTATGTAGTTTCATTTCCATTTCGAAGAACGATGAAGAAAGGTTGTTTCTTTTTGGTTTATTTACTCAATGTATTAGTGTTCAATGCAATGAGTGTTGGTTGGTTGGATGAATGGATGTTTGAATCAGTGTTCATGGCCTTATCCTAACCCTTGATTTGTTTTATGTAACACAGTAATACAGGTTTCTTGAATAGTGTTTGAACATTTGCATAATTATGTCCTCTCTCTCTCCCTCTGTCTCTGTCTCTCTCTCTCTTTCTCTCCCTCTCTCCCTCTCTGTCTGTCTCTCTCTCTTTCTCCATGTCTCTCCATTTATATCTGTCTCTCTGTCTCTCTCTCTCTGTCTCTCTCTCTCTGTCTCTCTCTCTCTCTCTCTCTCTCTCTCTCTCTCTCTCTCTCTCTCTCTCTCTCTCTCTCTCTCTCTCTCTCTCTCTCTCTCTCTCTCTCTCTTTCTCCACAGAGTTTAGGGACGACCGGCCACTACGAGACAAAGAAGAAGTAAGTACCGTGACCTTTTCCCACCTCGCTTTGTTTCCCCTGGTCCGATGTCAACCAAATGTCAAACACTGATTATTGATCACCCCAAAAATTATTCATTCATTTTATTTGATTAAGGATGCTTGGTAGTTTTCACAAAATTTCAGAGCTTTTATACATTTTCCAGAATTAATGCCCGCCCTTTCTTCACCTCCTTTAGGGTTTTTTATTCATTCAGTGGTCGGTCAGGTAGCGGTTGTTTTAAACAATGTATAACATATATTATGAATCAGATTCGACCATGCAAAATCTTAGTCGAGGACACCCCTAGTGAATTCTACCGTTACGTACGTTAAAACCCCCTCCCCCGCACACACACACACACACACACACACACACACACACACACACACACACACACACACACACACACACACACACACACACATCAAAGACACTAACGGGCCCATGGCAGATATCAAGAATGATGGCCCCCCCTGGTAAACCGTTGCCATGGCGATAAAGGGAAAGGAAATAAAGTCAGGTGTATGAACTGAAGGTGGAGTTGTTGAGAGAGAGAGAGAGAGAGAGAGAGAGAGAGAGAGAGAGAGAGAGAGAGAGAGAGAGAGAGAGAGAGAGAGAGAGAGAGAGAGAGAGAGAGAGAGAGAGAGAGAGAGAGAGAGAGAGAGAGAGAGAGAGAGAGAGAGAGAGAGAGAGAGAGAGAGCAGGTTATTATTGGCAGAGGTCAAATTCTGAGAGAGTAAAGAGGGCAGAAATCATAGGAATCATAAAGCGGCAATGGCACACAGGCTAACATATTGGGTTCTCTGGGTCACGTCCCCATACCAGTGCCACCAGATGACATTTTAATGGCCGCGTGTTTCTTCAGCCCTAGAGAGCACAGCTTATTACGTATGCAGCCTTTCAGGTAACAAATACTTTCCATCCCCCAAACAACAGCAATCAAAGAAAGGAAAGAATGCAATTTTGATTTCTAATCAATAATACTTTATTAGGTCCTCCATTGATCACCAGTTGTATGTATGCAATAGATACTATGTGGATTATAGGTGATGTAGCTAGTAAGACACAGGGGTGGTTGACTGTTAAAATGACACTACTTGCTCAGACAAATAATGTAGCATAATGATGCACCAGGCTTCTCATTGTTATTGTCAATCCCCCCGTCTGATGAAAGCATTGTTGGATGAGACCGAGCGAGCGACCAACATGCACAAAGCTTTGTATTTAGCCAAATCTATGGGTGGTGTTTGTGTGTGTGTATGTGCGTGTGTGTGCTTGTGGGTGTGTGTGTGTGTTTGTGTGCGTGCGTGTGTGTGGGTGGGCTCCATATTCTGGTCTATTGTTTGCAAATGAATGGGAGTGTTGCTGTGTTTGTTTTGAATGTTTTGTGTACCTGTAGGTTTGTTAAGGTTGTTGTCCGTCCTCGTCATGTTGACACGTGTGCCTCTTGACAATGACACGGGTGACCCCTGTCACCCATCCACAGTAAGGGGTGTCAACTGGGTTTATTGGCAGGGTGCCAGTGTGTGTCTCTCTCTCACTATATATATATGTATGTAGGTGACATATCTCCTCGTGTCACCTCCAAATCCGACTTTAGATTAATAATCGAAAGCCTGTGCTGTGTTTTTTGTTTTGCTTTTTGCTTTGATGTTCCTACAAATGTAAAATATCTGTTCACTGATTAATTAAAAAAGCGTCAGTGTTTTATAAAGTCTTCAGACTATATTTCAATGAGTGCTGTCACCTCCTGATTGCACCACGTCTGCCTCTTATTAATCTAGGAAAAGCGGACAGAGACCCTATTTTTAAAGCGGACCAGATTTTGTTGGTTTGGTCCCCACCAGAGTTCGAATGAGCATTCGCACCACCCCAAACAAACCGTACTACCAGCGGAAACGCTTAAGGGTTTGATTGAAAGTTCTTCAGTTTATTTGCAATTTTGAACTCACTTCTGGATATCATTTTATTGTTAAATAAATAAATCCAACAGTGCAGAGACGCTTCTATCCAAAGTAACCTATAGTGAACCTTAAAAAACTCAAAGCAGTAAAAATTCTAAAAAGTACACAAACAAAAACAAACACTGGAATTCTCTGCGTACAAGGTGTCAAGCATTCTACTGGCATGCCATGGTCTTCTCTGTGGTTAATTTGAGATATAAATTGTTTTGGTTTAACATTTTGTACTTTTATGGCGACCTGTGCAGGCAGAAAATACCAACTATTATAATGTGTGTGTCAGACCTATGCTGCCTATGCAGATCTGAGCATCTGCATTTTCATGCTGTATTGCTCTAACTGTGCAACAGTGAAGTACAAACCTAATGCGGCACTCTCCACATATATGCTGGCAGAAGAGATGCACACACAGACTCCTGGTTATGCACGCATACACAAAAGTAAAAATAAAACACAACTCCATAACAACACAAATATGGGAACACATCGGTTCATTTAAGTACACACACACACAAACATGCACACACTTGAGCTAACAAAAAACTGCTGCACAATAGATGCTGTAGTTTTCCGCGTCGTGACTAAATTCACTGACTCATTGCATCAGTGGAATTCACCGTTGAAGCCTCTCTCTCACCCTCTCTCTGTCTCTCCCCCTATCTCTCCAGCCAGCTTATTCTCTCTCTCTCTCTTTCTTTCTTTCTTTCTTTCTTTCTTTCTTTCTTTCTTTCTTTCTTTCTTTCTTTCTTTCTTTCTTTCTTTCTTTCTTTCTTTCTTTCTTTCTTTCTTTCTTTCTTTCTTTCTTTCTTTCTTCTCTCTCTCTCTCTCTCTCTCTCTCTCTCTCTCTCTCTCTCTCTCTCTCTCTCTCTCTCTTTGTTTCATTTCTCTCAATGTTTTTTTTTACTTTGAGTTTCATTACTTTAGCTTTCATCCGTTCTGTTTGTTGTTCATTTGAACTCCCCCCTTCTTTTTCCGCTCATTAGATTTCCCGCCATTTGGTTCCTGTTGTTGTTTTTCTCTTACCTTCACTCCGATGCTTCCGTTCCCTGTCTTTTCGTCTTCTAGCTACCGTTTCTCCAACTATCATCTTTCTTTGCATTTGTTGAACTTGGGTTAGAGACGGATAAGATATCTCGGTGCCTCAACCCACTACTGTGCCCATAACATATTGTGTATAAAAAAAGAATTTGGGCTCAGAGAAGGTACTGGGCATTGGCCAGTACCAGTTTCTTTCGTGAGTTCTGGGTGAAAGCGGTCCCAAGCGGCCACGACGACGCCAAACCTGCTCACAGTGGTCCTCATAAGACACCATTTTATTTATCTATTTTACAAAAACAACAGTTTAGCTTTATTTACTGCACCTCTGTGCCCTGCCTGGTTGCATCCCATGCCTAGCCACCATTAGATTAATTATTTAGAGAAGAGAAAAACCTCCTTCCTCCTTGGGGTGTACAAAGAATGGTTTAATAAGAACTAAAGTGTTTTCTTTCTTTACTACCCAAATCATTGTTAACACAGCGGCTGTGTTTGAAGTCGTCTGTGTATATCTTGTACCTATATCTGTGTATGTCTTTAATGATTTGAAAAAGGTTAACCCCCCTAACAAATAAATTGTCCTCACCTGGATCTCCTATTGAAAGGATAGTTCAAAATGTTGGACTAATCACTTGCTTTTCCATCGTGGCATTCGGTTTCATCATTTGGTTGAATACAATTTTTTTTATTTGACTAATAATACATTATTATTATTATTATCAATATTATTATTATTTTTTACTAACTTAACCACTTAACCACCAGACACACTTAACCAACAGAATAAGATTGTTGTAATGTGAAACTTTGTCATTTGACATCGTTCATCATCGCTAGCTACCCAGATCTGAAATCGATTGAGTGATGGAAACCAAAGTCACCATTCGTTGTTTTGGTTTCAGTTTCACTTATGCAACTGATACTGCAAACTGTGAATAGATAGAGGAAATAAAAAGGTGGCTAGTGTCAAAACATGCTAGTTACTTTGTAAGGACAACAGAAAATATGTCAAATGGTAGCCCACATTATATTTCTGGCATCACGATTTCATCCTTGGCTTCAAGACATTGCTTGGTAAACCCATAAGATTTCTCCAAAACAGTAGTACTAATATGTACTAATATAGAATAAACACAGGGTGTTGGTTCAACCTCACAAATCAAATCAATTGTCACAATCTTTTATGATTGAAAATGGCATGCAGGTATTTTGTATTGAAAAACAATAGGTGAGTGTTGTTTTGTGTGTGTGTGTGTGTTGGTGGTTTAATTCATTCAAGCGATTCTCCTTCCATCGGGAGACTATTGAATGCGCTCCAGATGGGGTTTGGCCATCACTGGTGAAGTAAGTGGGCTAGGAAAGGGTTAGGAAATGGAGGCCGTCTGTCCCGTTGCCGTGGCGAAAGATGCAGAAATGTGACACAATGTGTGTTTTTGTTCCTCTGATAGATCGCTGCCATCGTTTGACTGCGAAAACACCCACGCACACCACACACACACACACACACACACACACACACATACATACACACATGTACTCTCTCACACAAACACACACTCACATCGACTATTTCTCTCTCGCACACACACACACACATAGGGAGTTTCACTTCGCACCGACCATGTGCAGTGCACTAAAGTGGCGCTGACCGGCGTTCACACTATCTTTGGTGGGGGGGGGGGTCACACATCGTCATGGCGTTACTGCCGAGTCGTGACCAGGCATAGATACCTAACTAACCCACCGCACCTCATTAAATAAGGGGGGGGGGGCTGCTAAGAGAGGAGGAAAGAAGATTAAGAAATAGGATGACAGAGGTTGAGAAAAAATAGAGAGAGAAGAGGGAGAGAGAGAAAGAAAACTTAGGGAAGAAGAGAGCGAGAGGTAGAGAGTAAGTAGGGGAGATAGATAAAGAAGGAGAGAAAGTAGGGAGGAAAGTAGATGAAGAGGTGGAGAGAGGGGTAGATAAAAAGTAGGTAGTGCGATATAGAGATGGAGACAAAAGGTAGGGAAGCAGAGAGCCAGAGGAAGGTAGCTCAAAACCGGGAGTGAAGGTTGGTAGGAGGAAGGTGGGTGAACAGAGAGCCCGGAGAGAGTTGGAGAGAGAGAGCAGAAGGTAGATTAAAAAGAGCAATGTGGGGGGGGGGGGGGGGGGGGGGGGGGGGATGAGAGACAGCAGGAGAGAGATAATGGGAAATGGAAGGAGAGAGTGAAAGGGGTGGTCGTGGGGACATGATGGATGAAACAACCGCAGATTTCAAGTCATCATCGCCACAGGTAATTAGTTGCAATTTCCAAAGCGTATTATTTCTTTTTCCCCCATCTTTTCCGCAAGGGCGCTCTTAACTTTAATGTCTTCCCCGAGTCCCACACATGCAAATTCTTCTCCCAGACACCTCCATGTTGCCAACTATACGTGTTTGTGGCTTCTAGAGACACCCCTTCTCCCCATCTGACCCAGGGTAATTGCCCCCGTGTTTGGCAGCTATTCTTTCAACAGAATGGTCTCATTAAAGCCCTGTCCTTTCCAAAAGCTACTCCGACAAAGAAGGTTACAACCCTGTAAGGCTTGTATTGTGTTCAACTAACTATGGGGAAAAAACGAATATTCTTCTGTGTGTGTGTGCGTGTGTGTGTGTGTGTGTGTGTGTGTCTGGTTACGCTTTCCTTTTCTCTGGTAATGTCAGCCTGCGAGGTGACCCCTGGGGTCATTTCTCTGTGAACTCTTGACCTTTTAACACCCTGTAGCATCAAAGAGCACTTTAATACTGACTAACATAAAAAAATAATTCTCTCCTTCTCCCTGTGTGTGTGTGCGCGCGCGGGTTTGTTAAAGGCACTCGTTAAAGGAAAATATTTTATTTGTTTGTCGGTGCTGTTGGATTTAAAGATGGCTGAATAGCCGTAGATAAGGTAAGGTATGTTTTGTGACCAAGTTAGTGCGTATTATGTTATACTAATGCAGTTAGATACAGTGTTTTTATTTTTCAAATTGTGTTTTATATGAAATATGTACAGATATTTAGGTAAATGTGGTAATCTACTCTAGTATCGTTTTGTATCGTTGCCAAATGATTTTCTTCATCAGTTGTAAAGCTGCCAAGAGCCATGCTAGTCATTCAACATCACAAGTTCCTGTGGACGTGATATACATCCCATAATAACACGAAAAGGTGTTCTTGTCATCCAAAACCAATGTGGAAACACACTATATATATATATATATATATATATATATATTGAGCTAGACGGAAGCGTCACGACATGCGGAAATACATATTTCCAGCCTTTGTCCGGTTTATTTTTGTCCTCGTGTGTGTAGGCGTGTGTGCGCCTCAAGCCGTTGAATTGCTTCATTCACTGTGCGGCAGGTAATGGTGCCTTTGTCCCTTTCTTGTCTGTAAGTAATGTCCAGTACCATCTAGCGCACATAACATAATTAGGTTTCCTGAATGATTCTGAGAAAGAAATATTCTAGAAAATACAGCACTGGTCCCACAAGTCCATTCACAAATAGGTCTTCCTCACTCATAGATCTCTCTCTCTCTCTCTCTCTCTCTCTCTCTCTCTCTCTCTCTCACCCCCTTCCATCAGTTTTTTAATAACCTCAAATGGTTGCTCTGCTACCCCCGGTCTCTTCTCTCCCGCTCTCATTCTCCATCCATTCTGAAGTGGGCGGAAGGGGAAATCCATATGTTCCTTCTATACATTATTGAGGTGTACCCTGCATTAAGGCACCAATAAACAAGCACAGTAAACACCATTGCAATCTTGGTCAATTTCCGTACATCTCTGTTTGGTGTGTAATAAAAGGGCAGGGTCATGTAGGCATAAATCAAATCATCAAATTAAATGTGTGAAGCACATTGAATTCCAATCAACCCATTGTGCTATACATTAAAACAGTACCAACTAAGACAAGGCATTATCAAGACACAAGATCTTGAGAGTTTATTAGCATGTTCTGTTCCGTTTAGCTTCTGTTTGTCTAACATCTGTAGTGGATATGTCTTATGATTTATTCCGCTTCCTCGTATCCCCGTTCCAGGCTATTTAATCCATGGCTCTTCTCTGTGGCTGTGTAGATTTTCTCTCACTCTTTTACTGTCTCTCTCTTTACCTCTTTTTTACATTCTATCTTCCTCTCTCGCAATTGCCACCCCTTCCCCCCCTCTCTCTCTTTCTCTACCCACTCTCTTTCGCTCTTGCTAACTATCTCTCTCTACCCCCTCTTACTATCTCATTCTTTTTTCCTCTCTTTTGCTACCCTTCTCTCTACCCGCTTTCTCTCCATCTCTCTTCCACTCTCTCTTTCTCGTTACAATCCAACAGTTCACCTGTTGGCTCTGCATGGGCGCCATGGTAACGGAAGCATTCATTCAGCCAGTCGGCTGTCACTGGATAGCTCTGTCTTTTCAGGGAGAGCCTCCAAGATGCTGACAGATTCATTCTTTATCATTCTGTTTGTGGTGATCAAATCATATTGGTGGCCGCCATTTCCATTCACCTTAAATAGGTGTCCTTACTTATGTGGCTGTCCCACAGTTTCCTCTACCCCGTTGTGTGACTTACTAACTAAGGAACTGGCCATTTGGCTCTTTATGTCCAGGACAAATCTTTAAATCTTTATTTTATTAATTGATTCCTTCCTTCTCTGCACTTTGTCCCAAATTGCATTGTATGCTTTGATTTTTCTCACCCTCACTTGTAAGTTGCTATGGATAAAAGTGTCTGCTCAATGCAAATTTAAATGATTGTTAAATCAATAAAAGAGAGAGAGAGAGAGAGAGAGAGAGAGAGAGAGAGAGAAAAAAAAGTCCTTGCCATCATCAATATAACCTCAAAGCCCCTCTTGCTTGTTTCAAATTATTAGGGCTTGGGATTGGGGAAATAAGTCAAGGTACATGTCAAGGAATACAGTAATTGGCGCTTAAATTGCCTCTTGAATGTAGTCACATGTTCAGCTGAGTGACCATTCGTTTAGTCTTCATTCTACTGAGGTCCAACATTCAAGTCTTTGTTAAAGGGGCAGTGAACACAAACTCCAGCTGGTTGCTCACCTAAGAAGCTAATGACCAGCCAAGCCAGTAGCTGATCCAGCGGGTTGCTAACCTCAGAAGCTAATGACCAGCCAAGCCAGTAGCTGATCCAGCGGGTTGCTAGCTCCCGGCGTGCTAGTATCCAGCCTTGGAAGCTAATGAGCATTCAAGCCAGTAGCTGATCCTGTAACGTGACCCTCTCTCGTTTCTGTCAAACTCCGCCATCTAGTGGCTCCGGCTGTCACTTCCCCATGTGCCTTTGTTTACCTCCTCGTCAATTAACCACGTGCACTCCCTCTGTCCACACACTCCTGCCGGCAATTATCAATCACCCTCCACAGTACTAAAGCACTGGCTCCCCACAGAGCCAGTGCTAGTTTGTTGTTAATATCTCACTTGATAACTTCGTCCCTGCCTTCTAGACTTCGTTCCTGTTTATGGGTTTCACTCCCGTTCCTGTTCCTGCTCCCGGTCTTGTTCTCGTTACGGGTTCCGCTCCCGTTCCTGTTCTTGCTCCCGTTCCTGTTGCCTACGTCCCTCTGCCTGCCTGACTCCCCGCCTGTCTACTGCCTGCTCGACTACCCGCCTGCCTACGTCCCTCTGCCTGCCTGACTCCCCGCCTGCCTACTGCCTGCTGGACTACCCGCCTGCCTTGCCCTTGCCTGTACCTGAGTACCAAATAAATCCCCTTTTCAACTCGCTCCCTTCTCGTCTCCGTGTCTTGCGTTTGGGTCCTAGTTCCGTAACCTTAACAGTACGAACTAGCCAAGTTGGACCCAGCAGACATGGATTCCTTACGCCAGATTTATTCCCGCCTGGGAATATCTATTGACTCGACTGCCTCTAACGAACAGCTTCTGCGGGAGACATCGGCTATCCTCCAGAAGCTTGGGGCGTCTATCAACGAGCGCAGACTCCGCTCGTCCTCGGCTTCTCTCTCTTCCTTCCCCGCTTCTCCGCTGCCTTCATCACCTCGGTCCTTTTCCCTCCCAGCGCCAGCCCCCGCTGCAGCAGCAGCCTCGTGGCCACCAACCCCCACTGCAGCCGCAGCATCGTGGCCACCAACCCCCGCTGCAACCGCAGCATCATGGCCACCAACCCCCGCTGCAACCGCAGCATCATGGCCACCAACCCCCGCTGCAACCGCAGCATCATGGCCACCAACCCCCGCTGCAACCGCAGCATCGTGGCCACCAACCCCCGCTGCAACCGCAGCCTCGTGGCTACCAACTCCCGCTGCAGCAGTCTCGTTGTCACCAACCCCCGCTGCAGCCTCAAGTCCTCAGCCACCACAGCTGTAGTCTCCCGTTTCCAAGTTCCAGCCCCCGCAGCAGTTGCCTCCTGGCCCTGAGCCCCAGTGCCAGCAGCAGTTGCCTCCGAGCTCCAAGCCCCAGCAGCTGTGGTCTCCTGTTCCCAAACCCCAGCAGGAATGTTCTCCTGTCCCCAAGTCACAGCCCCAGCAACTGTGGCCTCTTGGCTCCAAGCCCCAACCCCCACAGCTGTGGACTCCGGGCTCCAAGCCCCAACCCCCACAGCTGTGGACTCCGGACTCCAAGCCCCAGCAGCTGTGGTCTCCGGGCTCCAAGCCCCAGCAGCTGTGGTCTCCGGGTTTCAAGCCCCAGCAGCAGTTGCCTCCTGGCCCTGAGTCCCAGCGCCAGCAGCAGTTGCCTCCTGGGCCCAAGCCCCAGCGAACTCCTGGCCGCAAGCGCCGGCTACTGGTTCCGCTGCACTCCCCCGGGAAAAGGCCCAAGCCCCAGCGGCCTCCCGGCCTTGAGCCTCAGCAGCAGTTGCCTCCTGGCCCTGAGCCCCAGCGCCAGCAGCAGTTGCCTCCTGGTCCCAAGCCCCAGTTGTCTCCAGGTCCCGAGTCCCAGCAACAGTTGCCTCCCGGTCCTGAGCCCCACCGCAAGCAGCAGCTGCCTCCTGGTCCCAAGCCCCAGCTGCCTCCTGGCCCTGAGCCCCAGCGCCAGCACCAGTTGCCTCTTAGTCCCAAGCCCCAGTGTCCTCCTGGTCCCAAGCCCCAGTTGTCTCCAGGTCCCGAGTCTCAGTCCCAGCAACAGTTGCCTCCTGGCCCTGAGCCCCAGCGCCAGCAGCAGTTGCCTCTTAGTCCCAAGCCCCAGTGTCCTCCTGGCCCTGAGCCCCAGCGCCAGCAGCAGTTACCTCTTAGTCCCAAGCCCCAGTGTCCTCCTGGTCCTGAGCCCCAGCAGCAGTTGCCTCTTAGTCCCAAGCCCCAGTGTCCTCCTGGCCCTGAGCCCCAGCGCCAGCAGCAGTTACCTCTTAGTCCCAAGCCCCAGCGTCCTCCTGGTCCTGAGCCCCAGCAGCAGTTGCATCTTAGTCCCAAGCCCCAGTGTCCTCCTGGTCCTGAGCCCCAGCCCCAGCAGCAGCTGCCTCCTGACCCTGAGCCCCAGCAGCAGTTGCCTCCTGGCCCTGAGCCCCAGCCTCGGCAGCAGTTGCCTCCTGGGCCCAAGCCCCAGCGGCCTCCTGGCCGTAAGCGCCAGCTACCGGCCCCACAGCTTTCCGCTGGGAGAAAGCCCCAGTCCCTTAGTCTGCTGTCTCCCCCATCCCCGGCTCCGCCACTTCCCGGGTGATTGACAGCATCCTGGCGTACCCTGGAAGACGCCTTCCTGATGTGCGTCGTCGCGGTCGACGACGTGCGCCCGCCCGCTCCCAATACCAGAAATACAAGCGCCGGCCACCGGCCCCGCAGCTTTCCGCCGGGAGAAAGCCCCGGTCCGCTGTCTCCTCCGTTCCCGGCGCCGCCCTCTCCCTGGTTGACAGCATTCCGGCGTATCCTGGACGCCTCCCTAACCTGGGATTCCCACCGCCAGCACCCTCCCCCGTTGTGTGTCCGCCTGGAGGCGTCCGTAGAGGGGGGGGGGGATACTGTAACGTGACCCTCTCTCGTTTCTGTCAAACTCCGCCATCTAGTGGCGCCGGCTGTCACTTCCCCATGTGCCTTTGTTTACCTCCTCGTCAATTAACCACGTGCACTGCCTCTGTCCACACACTCCTGCCGGCAATTATCAATCACCCTCCACAGTACTAAAGCACTGGCTCCCCACAGAGCCAGTGCTAGTTCGTTGTTAATATCTCACTTGATAACTTCGTCCCTGCCTTCTAGACTTCGTTCCTGTTTATGGGTTTCACTCCCGTTCCTGTTCCTGCTCCCGGTCTTGTTCTCGTTACGGGTTCCGCTCCCGTTCCTGTTCTTGCTCCCGTTCCTGTTGCCTATGTCCCTCTGCCTGCCTGACTCCCCGCCTGTCTACTGCCTGCTCGACTACCCGCCTGCCTACGTCCCTCTGCCTGCCTGACTCCCCGCCTGCCTACTGCCTGCTGGACTACCCGCCTGCCTTGCCCTTGCCTGTACCTGAGTACCAAATAAATCCCCTTTTCAACCCGCTCCCTTCTCGTCTCCGTGTCTTGCGTTTGGGTCCTAGTTCCGTAACCTTAACAGTACGAACTAGCCAAGTTGGACCCAGCAGACATGGATTCCTTACGCCAGATTTATTCCCGCCTGGGAATATCTATTGACTCGACTGCCTCTAACGAACAGCTTCTGCGGGAGACATCGGCTATCCTCCAGAAGCTTGGGGCGTCTATCAACGAGCGCAGACTCCGCTCGTCCTCGGCTTCTCTCTCTTCCTTCCCCGCTTCTCCGCTGCCTTCATCACCTCGGTCCTTTTCCCTCCCAGCGCCAGCCCCCGCTGCAGCAGCAGCCTCGTGGCCACCAACCCCCACTGCAGCCGCAGCATCGTGGCCACCAACCCCCGCTGCAACCGCAGCATCATGGCCACCAACCCCCGGTGCAACCGCAGCATCGTGGCCACCAACCCCCGCTGCAACCGCAGCATCATGGCCACCAACCCCCGCTGCAACCGCAGCATCGTTGCCACCAACCCCCGCTGCAACCGCAGCCTCGTGGCTACCAACTCCCGCTGCAGCAGTCTCGTTGTCACCAACCCCCGCTGCAGCCTCAAGTCCTCAGCCACCACAGCTGTAGTCTCCCGTTTCCAAGTTCCAGCCCCCGCAGCAGTTGCCTCCTGGCCCTGAGCCCCAGTGCCAGCAGCAGTTGCCTCCGAGCTCCAAGCCCCAGCAGCTGTGGTCTCCTGTTCCCAAACCCCAGCAGGAATGTTCTCCTGTCCCCAAGCCACAGCCCCAGCAACTGTGGCCTCTTGGCTCCAAGCCCCAACCCCCACAGCTGTGGACTCCGGGCTCCAAGCCCCAACCCCCACAGCTGTGGACTCCGGACTCCAAGCCCCAGCAGCTGGGGTCTCCGGGCTCCAAGCCCCAGCAGCTGTGGTCTCCGGGTTTCAAGCCCCAGCAGCAGTTGCCTCCTGGCCCTGAGTCCCAGCGCCAGCAGCAGTTGCCTCCTGGGCCCAAGCCCCAGCGAACTCCTGGCCGCAAGCGCCGGCTACTGGTTCCGCTGCACTCCCCCGGGAAAAGGCCCAAGCCCCAGTGGCCTCCCGGCCTTGAGCCTCAGCAGCAGTTGCCTCCTGGCCCTGAGCCCCAGCGCCAGCAGCAGTTGCCTCCTGGTCCCAAGCCCCAGTTGTCTCCAGGTCCCGAGTCCCAGCAACAGTTGCCTCCTGGTCCTGAGCCCCACCGCAAGCAGCAGCTGCCTCCTGGTCCCAAGCCCCAGCTGCCTCCTGGCCCTGAGCCCCAGCGCCAGCAGCAGTTGCCTCTTAGTCCCAAGCCCCAGTGTCCTCCTGGTCCCAAGCCCCAGTTGTCTCCAGGTCCCGAGTCTCAGTCCCAGCAACAGTTGCCTCCTGGCCCTGAGCCCCAGCGCCAGCAGCAGTTACCTCTTAGTCCCAAGCCCCAGTGTCCTCCTGGTCCTGAGCCCCAGCAGCAGTTGCCTCTTAGTCCCAAGCCCCAGTGTCCTCCTGGTCCTGAGCCCCAGCAGCAGTTGCCTCTTAGTCCCAAGCCCCAGCGTCCTCCTGGTCCTGAGCCCCAGCAGCAGTTGCCTCTTAGTCCCAAGCCCCAGTGTCCTCCTGGTCCTGAGCCCCAGCCCCAGCAGCAGCTGCCTCCTGACCCTGAGCCCCAGCAGCAGTTGCCTCCTGGCCCTGAGCCCCAGCCTCGGCAGCAGTTGCCTCCTGGGCCCAAGCCCCAGCGGCCTCCTGGCCGTAAGCACCAGCTACCGGCCCCACAGCTTTCCGCTGGGAGAAAGCCCCAGTCCCTTAGTCTGCTGTCTCCCCCATCCCCGGCTCCGCCACTTCCCGGGTGATTGACAGCATCCTGGCGTACCCTGGAAGACGCCTTCCTGATGTGCGTCGTCGCGGTCGACGACGTGCGCCCGCCCGCTCCCAATACCAGAAATACAAGCGCCGGCCACCGGCCCCGCAGCTTTCCGCCGGGAGAAAGCCCCGGTCCGCTGTCTCCTCCGTTCCCGGCGCCGCCCTCTCCCTGGTTGACAGCATTCCGGCGTATCCTGGACGCCTCCCTAACCTGGGATTCCCACCGCCAGCACCCTCCCCCGTTGTGTGTCCGCCTGGAGGCGTCCGTAGAGGGGGGGGGGGATACTGTAACGTGACCCTCTCTCGTTTCTGTCAAACTCCGCCATCTAGTGGCGCCGGCTGTCACTTCCCCATGTGCCTTTGTTTACCTCCTCGTCAATTAACCACGTGCACTCCCTCTGTCCACACACTCCTGCCGGCAATTATCAATCACCCTCCACAGTACTAAAGCACTGGCTCCCCACAGAGCCAGTGCTAGTTCGTTGTTAATATCTCACTTGATAACTTCGTCCCTGCCTTCTAGACTTCGTTCCTGTTTATGGGTTTCACTCCCGTTCCTGTTCCTGCTCCCGGTCTTGTTCTCGTTACGGGTTCCGCTCCCGTTCCTGTTCTTGCTCCCGTTCCTGTTGCCTACGTCCCTCTGCCTGCCTGACTCCCCGCCTGTCTACTGCCTGCTTGACTACCCGCCTGCCTACGTCCCTCTGCCTGCCTGACTCCCTGCCATCACTAAATTAACATGGGGATGTTATTTCCCCCCTCCTAGAACTCTCTGCCCAAAACACAAAAAGAAATTGAGATGATGAGAAATGTGAATCATGCAGTAATTTCTTTTCGTACAATATTAAACGTAGACATCGGACCTGAGATATTGAGATGCTTTTCATCCAAGTTCAGATTTTACCCTCTTAAACTAGATTTGAGCATAAATCAGTACAATGAGTCTCAATGAATATAATCTCGGCTCCAGCAGTCCTACTGTGTTAAAGAAAAACTACTGAAGGAAGACAGCACAGAGACTGGCCTGGAAACCAACAGCTGCAATTGATGGATTTACGCATTGTTCCCTTTTTCATTTCTACCAAAGAAAATAAATTTGCGCGAGCAAATATCCTGTGAAGAAGAGGTTTTTAATAAGTGTAGACACTCTTTTTTTTACTACTGCTGGCCGAGTTTGTGATCGTTAGTTACATGCTTACAGCTCGTGCCTACAGATCCCCTCCTCCATTAACATGAGTAATATGAAGTGAACAAATATGAAGCAAAAATAAAGTGAAACGCCCCATTCACCCAGATCTGAGCTTGACTGCCATTTAACTTTAGATATTAATCAAAAGTCTGATTTGTCAGACTACATTGAACACAATCAAGTCATGATTTTCATTTCATCAAGCCTAGAGTCTAATAGCCTCTCTCTCTCTCTCTCTCTCTCTCTCTCTCTCTCTCTCTCGTCTTCTCTCTCTCGTCTTTTCGCTCTGTCGTCTTCTCTCGTCTTCTCGCTCTCTCT